>CM051478.1:4779399-5379399 GCA_028015225.1 Carex myosuroides
GATGGTGAAACATTGTGTGAGGCATGGGATAGATATAAGGATATGTTAAGGTGTTGTCCACATCATGGTCTAGAAAGATGGCTGATTGTCCAAACTTTTTATAATGGTCTAAACGCTACCGATAGGTTGTCTATTGATGCTTCTGCAGGAGGAGCAATCATGAACAAGGAACCTGACGAGGCTTACAACCTAATTGAAGAGATTGCAATCAACCAACACTACTGGATCCCTGAGCGAAAAAAGCCAAGTCCAACACCTGGCATGCACCGAGTAGATGATATATCCATGCTGAGCGCAAAGATTGATGCTTTGCAAATGGCACTCAACAAGCAAACCAAGCAGCGATCGGTAGCAGCAGTTAACGCCGCAACAGCATGTGGCTATTGTGGAGGAGCGCATGAGATGACCGAATGTATGAACGTGACGAAAACTGAGGAAGAAATAGAGCAAGCAAACACAATCGATAATAGCTTTCGACCTCAGCCCGCTTACAACACATACCATCCGAACAACCGAAACCATCCAAATCTCTCATACGCAAACAATCAAAGGCCTGCTGCACCCCAACAGAACTATCAACCACAGCCCAATTATCAACCGAGATACAACAATCCTCAACAGAATTACCAACCAAGGCAATACAATCAACCACCGCAACCTGATATCACATCTTTAATGGAGAGATTCCTAGAGAAGCAAGACAAGGCTAACGCTGAAATCGCACAGAAAATCGAATCCTTAACAAACCGCAACAAAGACTTAGAAGACAATCTAAGATGGCAAAAGAACTCTCGAGTATTACACGCGGAAAAGGCAAATTTCCGGGCCAACCGGAAGAAAACCCGAGAGAGACTTGCAAATGCATAACATTAAGGAGCGGTACAGCTTACAAGGGACCTCCCATGCCCGATCAAACTTCCGATGAGATGCATGCAGAGCCATCTCATTCCGAAGAATACGAGCCGCAACCACCGGAGCCGCCCGTATTCGAACTGCAAACAGACCCTATCAAGGAGCAGAATGACACCGTAGGTGGAGACGAGCGACAACCCGAACCTGAATACATTTCACCACCACCCTACAAGCCACCTCTGTCATTCCCTCCAAGGCCTGCCAAGCACAAGGTAGAGCAGCAATTCGCGAGATTCATGGAGACACTGAAACAATTACATGTCACAATCCCCTTCACTGAGGCAATTGCAAGCATACCCTCGTATGCTAAATTTCTGAAGGAGATTCTTTCGAACCGCAGTAGACTCCAAGAACTCTCAACAATTCTGCTCAATCTGGAATGTAGTGCGCTCGTGCAAAGCAAATTACCGACAAAGTTGAAAGATCCGGGAAGCTTCTCGATACCATGCACTATTGGCACAACCGATTTTAAGAGAGCTTTATGCGATCTAGGGGCAAGTGTGAGTCTGATGCCTAAGGTAGTATTTGATAAATTGGAATGTAGAGACCTATCACCAACACGGTTCTCATTGCAACTAGCTGACCGATCAATTCGATATCCTGAAGGAATGTTGCTTGATATCCCAATTAAAGTTGGTAAATTCTGGATACCAGCAGATTTTGTGGTAGTGGATATGGAAGAAGATGAGCAGATTCCGATCATCCTTGGAAGGCCATTCCTCGCCACATGTGGGGCAATGATCGATGTTAGAAATGGGAAGATTTCACTCAACGTTGGCGAAAACAAAATGATCTTCAACATGAATGAAACCAAAGTCCCACCTGACATAAATCTTGTCTACAATTTGGAAACAACGGACGAGTATGGCAATGATGAATTGCGAATGGATGAATTCGAAGACATCGAAGAAATGACGCACGAAGCAGGAGTGGAGAGACTGTTCATTGTACAAGATGACGGTCAGATCCATCCAACCTCCGTGACAACACAAACCGATGATCTGAACAAGAGCCCCAATATCGCAAACAACAGGAATTATTCTCTCTTAGCCCTTGCATTAATCAAAAACCTTCGCGAAGAACTCGATGCAATTTCTCAAAGACTGGACGAGGTCGAAGTAGTACTTGGTGTGAATCTAGCATTTGACCCCGGACCTCAAACACCAACCGACTTCTTCAAGGAGGACAATGATGATGAAATCACAGGAGACGCTGAAGGCGAACCACCCGACAAGCAACCCCCTTGCATTGACGGGAGGATATCCGGAAGAAACTGATGCAACACAAAGTCAAGCTAACGACTTAAAACAAGCGCTTCTTGGGAGGTAACCCAAGGCCACTTTTATATTTTCGTAGAAATTTTTATTTTTAGATAGATTAAGACTTTAACTGGGGAACGATTCACATCCATTTATTTTTCATGACCAGGTGAACATGCTAGAGGAAGGGCTCGGTCAAAAACATTGGAAAAGTCAAGAAAATATTCTTTGTTACCGACCATATCAGCCAATATGGATTACGACAGTGAATATGGAGCAAGGAGTTGGATGAAAAAGGAAGACAGCAGAAAATACGGCCCGTATCAGCCAATACGGACCGTATCCAGAAGAAGAGTTAGAAACAGTTATCGGGTTCAGAAATTTTGGATTGGATACGGACCATATCAGCCAATACGGTCCGTAATCAAAACTGATCTGTGAAATTAAAAACCCGTTAAAGAAGAGGCGCGAAGTTGGGTAACCGTTCAAAATAGAAACTTCTCTGTTTTTGAGCCTCTCTCTCTCCCGTTTCTCTTCTCCTCTTCTCTTCCTTCTCCTACTCTCTTCCTCCTTCCTCTCCTCCTTCTCTCCCTCTTGCAAAAATCCGAGCCAACCTCACAAAACACTGCCGGCAACCAAGGGAGATCGCGTCAATCACCTCTCGCACCATCACCAACCACCGCTACGGGCCGTATCCGACCCGTATCCACCGAGAATACCGATCTTCACCATTTTCGGGTTTCTTCCCCCATTTCCCTTTTTTTTTAATTTTTGATTTTAATTTTAGTTTCTTGAACGAGTCTTCTATATTCTTTTGTAATTTAGCTTTTAGAGTTAATTTTCTATTTTAGATCCAGTTAAAAACCAAAAATCACGAAAAACACAAAAAAAATAGGTTTTCCAGTTTTTACCAGAACCAGTATCAGTCTGATACGGTCCGTATCTGTCAATACGGTCCGTATCTGTCAATACGGTCCGTATTGAGTCCTGTACTTGGCCATTTCTGCGCCTAGGTCCGTATCCAGTCCGTATTAGATTAATACGGTCCGTAACAGAGGCTAGTAATTACCACAAATGGCCCCAAAAACACGTGGTCTTCTCAAAGCTTTGACAGGTCTAGGCAAGAAGAAGAGGGGAGAGTCCTCTTCTCAAAATCCACCGCCGCCTGAATCACCCGAACGGAGCCCCGAACGAGAAGAGTTGCCGGAATCTCCTCCTCAAGAAGAACCACAACCGATGGAGGGGCAACAGTATAACCCTCTGGATATCAAATTCACCTCCAGAGCACATGTCAGAGTCTTCGAGAAACTGGAAGACAACAAAATCATCAACCACAAGGCCATCCACATCGAAACCCTTCAAGAGCTCGGCCTCCTCGCCCAATTCAAAACCCTAGCAAAAAGGGTTCACATCTGGGACTTTCTCAACAAGCTGGTGGATGTCCCAACCTATGACGACCTCACCCGCGAGTTCATTGCCACCTTCTCCTCCGAAAATGACATAATCAAGTTTCAACTGATGAATGTAGGGCAGGAGATGTCATTGCATGATTTTTGCGACATCTTTGGCTTTAAAGATGAGGGCATACAGGCATACAATGATGACCGGAATTTTTGGAAGATGATCACCAATGACCGCATCAGTGATCCGAGAGTCGCCCGCCACATTGTCCATCCAGTACTCCGTTACATGCAAGCGGCTCTCAACAACTCCCTTTTCGCTCGAGGTGAGACCTGTGCGAAGGTCACCTTTCCCGAGCTTTACATTCTCAAATGTATGCTCATCACACCGGAAGAGCCCCCACACATCGGCCATTTCCTCTACAACCACATCCACTCGATTGGCCAAAACAAAAGGGGCAGAGGAAACATCTCCATTGGCGCCATCGCAACAATCCTCGCTCGGCAACTCAGACTCGAGGTAGATTTCTTGAAAGAAGGCACTGGCATGAGACTCTTAGATATCGAGTGCCTCACCGCGATGAGGATGATTAGCGGCAGACCTCCCGAGCCATATCTATACCACATCGAAAGCAGGAGGGTTCAAATGCCTTGCAAGCCGCTACCTCTCAAAAACCAGCAGAAATGGAATCAAGTGGCCCCTACCGGCAGACAGGCTGCCCAAGAAAGCGACGATGAGGTCGACTTTGCGGCCCTAGAGGCTGAGGCTGAAGAAGAGGACAGGGCCGAAACCGCAGCGGTCGTCGCATATATGCAAGAAATGGCGGCAAATGAGCAAAGGGCTCAGCAAGAAGCGCTCGCAGCAGAAGCAGCGCGACAAGGGGCGGGAACATCTGATGCCCCTCAGAGTGGATATAACCGAGTTCTCCAAGCCGTCCAAAGAGTCAACGCAAATATGGAGAGGTTCTCCATCGACACCAAGACCACTTATGCCCGGCTTGACCAGCAGTATGATGAGACACGTGACTACACATATCAGGTTCGTCAGGGCATGGACGAGCTTCGAGGGTATGCTTCCAACAACAGGCGGGAGGCACAGCAGGCCCGTTACATGTCACAGCAGTACTACCAGCATGCCCTCACCACAGGTTTGCAGTACCAGCCGCCACCATTCGGACTCTTCGACCCGTCATTCTACGAGGAGATCCAGCGACAGCCACCACCTCCACCACCTCAGGATTGAGGTGCAGTGAGTTGTTTTCTTTCCCCGGTCTTTTTACTTTACTACTTCCTTTATCTCTCGAGCATTGGGGACAATGCTCAATTTTATTCGGGGGGTAGGAGGTAAATTGACCATGTATCTTTAAATTTTTCTTTTTCGCATTTTAAATTCTTAGGTGCTAGTAGTTTTACTCAATTTTTGACTAGGGTTAGAGGCTTTACCGAAAATCCTAGAATGATTAGATTGAGCTTTTTAGCTAGCTTGCATTTTTATTACCCTTAGGAGTAGGTTAATCAAATAGGAATTGTTTTAAAGTTGAAATAGACTAAGGTTTAGACAATTGGCCATGATACCAAAAATTCAGAATTTTAAAATAATTAGTGATCTCAAAGTGAACAATTAATTGCTAACCATGAGTGTTGACCAAAAATCGCAAACCTTAGAATTTTTATTGTTGAGTAATTTATTTTTACAAAATCTATTTAAACTTGATAGTGTTTTAGAATACTCATTTATTATAGATAGACCCCTAGCAAAACTATGCAATAATTTTTTGTATGAATGAATACTTGGAATTGTGTGTAATCATGGTGCCTGTGACACAAAAATATTTTATTTTTCAGAAAAATAGAAAAATACAAAAAAATCAGAAATGAGAAAATGAAAAAAAAAATAGAAAAATCAGAAAAAAAAAATATAGAATAAAAGATGGAGGATAAAAAGAGTACGGGTGCCTACGCAAGACTGGTTACCAATAGGCTCGAGAAAACCTCCCAAATTTAAATTCTTGTATATATTTAATTTTTCAAAAATAGTCACAAGTACCAACACACTTAGTTGTCATACTTTGCTCCAATCAACTGGGAAGGAAAATTAAAATTTATATCATTAGAATTCCTATTGATTGGAAGGGATCCATTTATAATCGAAGGGAAATTAATACTCTCAATTTTAAGGATATTTGTGAAGTAGATTGTTGAATGATAATTTTTCTAGGGCCAGCATAATGAGGTCAATCATGGGGTGAATAAATCGTTCAAGGGAGAGGTCGTGAATATTTTTAAGTTCTAAATTTTTATTGTCATGCCAATTGTACCAAACCTAAGCCCTAATTTGATTTTTAAACAAGACCTTGAGATTGTATGGTTTAACCTAGACCGAATCTTTGACCAGCTGGGATGTCATTGCTTGAGGACAAGCAACAATTCAAGTTGGGAGGCGTGATCAGAGTCAAAATAATGATGATTTACGTAGGGTTTTGGCTTAGGTTTTACATATTTTCTCACACTTATGTTTAATTTATTAGAGAAAAAGGCAACTGTCACCCTTCTTTATGTTTTATTGCAGAAAACAGGTTTTGGGACTATTTTACACCAAATGGAGCTATAATCGGGTTAATCGGATCAGCGACGCTCATCGACTAAGTCCCTGTTACGGCCAGTATTGACCAATACGGACCAGGCCTAGCACAGACCAGAAGATAGCACTGGAAGCACTTAAACCCTAACTGCCAAGGTCCTAATACGAACCGTATCACCTGATACGGCCCGTATCCGAAGGCGTCTCTTGGGGAATAACTGCCGACAGCTGTTTCCAGATCAGTTCCTTAGCCCCTACTCAACCTCTACACGTCCCTACACTCCTATATAAGGCCCCTGGGCAGAATGATTAGTTATCTTTGTAATTAGGGTTAGATTTGATTAAAGTGAGAAGAGAGGAGTGCTTGTAACCATGCCGTTCCGCGGCTAAGTTCCTTTTCTTAGGGCTAGGCAGTAAACCTTGTTACTCTTGATGTTTTGATATATATATTTCTGTTGATTATGATTTCTTGTTGTTGAAACAAAATGCTTTTGTGATTTACTATCTCTTCATCTAATTTCAATGATCTAGTTTGAGTCCGTTAGGGTAGTGACAGTACTTTAATGGTAAGAGAAACTATTTGTATGAGTTAGCCTCGTTGAGATCTATTAGGTTTATGTGAAGAAAACCTTAGCAGGGAAACCATAAACCAGACCAACAAAATGCGTACCAAATTCCATCATTTGCGTAAAGTAAATCGCAGTGATCTATGTAGTAATTTGGGCTATTTGAGAGATCAGACATTTGCGTAAGGTAAATCGCAGTGTCCTATGTAGAATCTCGGTGAAAGATCTGTCATTCTCGCGTAACATAAATCGCAGTGACATATGTGGTATCTTTCATTAAACAACAACAGGAAATCAGACGCAACAGGAATATATTGTCAAAGCGGATTGAGTGGCAATGGTGTGCCGAAACCCTAGGAATTCTCATCTCTATCTTTATTTTAATTACTTTTAATTGCTTCCTAATTTACATTAATCAAAACAACATCTCTCAATTTTCAGATTTCGTCTAGCCTTTCGAAAGATTGTGATTCGATCGCTCAAAGCATTGAACCAATATTCCCTGTGGATCGACCTCGAATATACTACTCGATAGGATTGTGCGCTTGCAGTCCGAACCGATAGCATTTCCGAGTTTATAAATTAAAAGAAACATTGCTCTCTTTTGAGTAATCAGTGCCATTTTTCCACTCTAATACTACTTGTGCATAATTTTTACTTGTGGTGCAGAGCTTCTTGAGTTTTCCAGATAAATACTTTACTTACATAATTATCTATACCATTTAAATATAATAATTCATAGTGATATTTACAATATGCGTTTATATGGAAGTAGTTTAATTTACAATCTGGATACAATAAGAAAATAAATTGTTAAACATTTAAAAAATGATGTAATAGACTTGAACCTTTTGCATATATGAAAGTAAATATATTGCTTTTCTAGTAACTTGTCAACTTCTTTTGCTTATTGGTCCACGGAATAGCATGGTGGACCATGTCTAGCAAACAAAACCACCTCTCCAAATTTACATATTTAATTTATCCATAAAATACAATACAAGGTGGTTTCTTAATTTCAAGAAAAACACAGGGTGTGGTGGCGTGGTGGGTACATGACAGCAAATAATTAGATTGCGGATTGCCCCTCTATGCTTCATGTTTATACGGATTCTATTTTATTACAAGTTTATTTATTTGATTAAAGGATTTGATTCTCCTTCCAATATAAGACAATAAATTAGAGGTGTCAAAATAACTTGTAGCTCGTGGCTCGTTCGAGATCAATCTATAAAAAGCTCGCTTGTTCTTGAACTTAGCTGAAAATGAACCAACTCGTTCTGACTCGATCGAGCATCTAACAATTTCTAAGTTAGGCCTGACTCGGCTTGGACCAGCTTGATCCATTAACGAGTTATTATACACCATTGGACCATGTCTAGCAAACAAAACAATCTCTCCTAATATACATATTTATCCAAAAATACAATACAAGGTGGTTTCTTACAAGAAAAGCACAGGGTGGTGGTGTGGTGGGTACATGACAGCAAATTAGACTGCCCCTGTATGCTTCATGTTTATACGGATTCTATTTGATTATAAATTTATTGTTTGATTAAAGGATTTGATTCTCTCTTAAATTTAAAACAGTGAATTTCGCCTAAGCGTTGTTCCTTATTCTTGCCAAGGTATTTGATTGGTTGTCAACAAAGCGTATTTGAGGAGCTCACGCTACTTTGGAGCAAATAAATCTTTTATATGTGGGCCCCAAGCCGAATGTCTTGGCCCAAAAATAAAAATGAAAAAATGCCTAGCTGGTCCTGATTCTATATATAAGAGAATATTTATAGCAAAAACCATATGGTCTAGCGTGTGCAGCGCTATGACGGTACACAAAATTTAAAAGGGCATGTACAAAATATAAAAAATGATCAATTTTGACAAGAATTATGGAGTTTTTGACAAAAAATCAACATGATTAAGTATAACAAAACTTTTAAGTCAATCAGGTAAGAGAAGAGATGTAATTAATTCTAAATTTTGATGCTCTATCATAATGACCACTACTTTTCTAGTAAAAAATTTAAATTTTAAATTTCAAATGATAGAAGTAGATTGTTGCTCTTGTTCTATTCTTGTTCACATTTTTGTTTGGAGTTTAGATTTTGAATTATTAATGAAATTATTATTGATCATAATAGAGCACCCAAAAAATGAATATAGAATATTCTCCTCAAATTAAATCCAAATATACAAAAACTTCTCGAAAATAGACTTAGACTTACTTTTTAATTTACTTAGTTCAGAATTTCAATTATTACTAAAAATAGTAATTCGAGAAACTAATTTGACACCTCCATATTGATCACATGCATGCATTATTGTTAAGCTTTTTGGACTATAACTGAATAGATCTAAAATATCCTTAATAAGATTCTTTTAGTTGTTATCAGCGAAAATTCTTGCGATCTTTTGTTAGCATGTTTTACTACCATATCTAATTGCAAATGCTATACTCTAATGAGTCCGGCTACTATAACACTAGTGTCATTTCAAACTAAATAACACCACATCTTAAACCATTGGATCTACTTTAATATTCGTGCAAGACACTAGTGTCATTCCAGCCCTATCTTGTACACGAATATTAAAGTAGATCCAATGGTTTAAGATGTGGTGTTATTTAGTTTGAAATGACACTAGTGTTATAGTAGCCGGACTCTACTCTAATATCTCACAAATATTAATTTTAATTGAATATGACTGCCACTTGATTTCTAGCTTTATAAATAAGACAGTACTATATCATTAGCTAATAACATTCACCATCTGCTTTATTTATCAAATCACAAATAATAATTTAGATAAATATATAAAAATGATCAAACTACTAATATTTTTTAACAACACAGCACACAAAAATAGAACATATTTTTCTAGAAAAAGAAGATAGAACACATTAAAGCTTGTCCTTGCAATTTGAGTGCGCTGACGTCACAGAGATCCCTGCCACAAAGGATCCGAGTCAAAAACCTCTGTAACTATACCTTACTTGTGCCAGCTAGCACATCCTCCATTGCCAATTCACAAATCTGAGGTGGGGGCAAAACCAGCCACTCATCCAGTCCGTCCATTTCATGAATCTGCCCCTTCTCTCAGCGCAATCATTGGTGGCAGCTCCCCTGGTTTTTCTCGTAAATAATCTCCAACTCCGAGACCTCTTTCAGAAAATTGCGTTATATATCTCCTTCTAAGCATCGTGGCCCCTCTGCTCTCGCTGCTCAGATAAACATCGCTGCTACTTCTTCTCATCTCCTTCTCCTTCTTCCCTTCTCCTCTCCATTTGATAAGAAAGAAGACAGGGATCAAGTGTGAATCTCTCTGTAAGTTCTCGTGTTTTGTTTTGTTCAGTAATCAATATCCATTTTGGGGTGTTTTTCTTATGTCATGATTATGTTTTATTTTTTATTTTTATTTTGGTTTTTGGTTATCCATGGATATGTTTCTACTTCCTAGTTATATCACATGATTGAAAAGGGAGAAACTGTAGGGTTAAATCCATGAAGTAGTCCAACCGATGCACATGTGGGTCCCACTGGCCAGTCATACATGGGTTATATACGTACGTACGTACCTACAGGTACATGCAACAGGATCATAAAAAATTTCTGTATTAGTCCAACCGGTACACATGTGGGTCCCACTGGTCAGGCATACATGGGTTATGGTCCTACTGGCACGTGCAACAGGGATCATGAAATTTTGTTAAAGGTTATGTCAAAAGATAAACTTCTATCAATCTTTGTTTACATGTTTTTTTCTTTAAAATATAACGAGCTTTTCAAATCTATTTTTTTGGTAGGTGGAGAAGATTAATTAAAGAAGGTTAGACAGCACCTGAAAGAAATCAAGATGACTACCACCTGGAAAACTAGAGTTGCTCCTGCTCTTAAGGCCTTTTTTGATAAAGATGGCAAGAAGGCTGCTGCCGCTGAATTCATTAAATCCTTCAATAAGGTATTGTATTTTTGTTAGTTGAATTATCTGTTTATTTATTAATTTTGTTAATAAGCTGTTTAGGCCATTAATTTTGACAACCTATATTTTAATAATAGCATAACATATATGTTCAGTACAACGTCAAAAAAAAGGTGTTCTTGTTGTATATGAAAAAAAACGAAGTATATATATTTTCATCCCTTTTTGCTAGAATAGTACATGTATTTTGTTTCCTTCTTTCTTAAATGAGTTCAGCAAGAACCTAAAAACAAAAAGGAATATGATGGCTTGTAAGGGCATGAATAGTCAATTTACCCCCCAACAGTACTACCCTTTTTTTATTCTTACAATTTACTTACCAAAAAAATTGACTTTTATTTAATATGATTTTTTATTTTATCATATGGAGATAAAATAAAGGTTCATAGGATATCTTGTACAATACATATATGTTATGTATGACTTAAATATATTTTTGGTTGGTATGATGGAAACAGGAGGATATTGAAAAGGAGATTGATGAGAAAAAGGTTGAGTTGGAGCCCAAAGTTTTGGAAGTTTATGAAGCTGCCCCCGCTGAGATCAAGGTAAAAGTTTTTTGTAAATATCTGAAAATTTTCAAAATATTTGTCTTTGTGTGTAAAATGTGTGCATGTTGTTCTGTCTCTCTGTTCTTAACTGACAGACATGTGCTTTTGTATTGAGGTTGTCCGTGTCCCCATGCCACTCTGGTCGTTTTATAAAAATTGAGAAGCACTTTTGTAAGTATTTGTTTGATGATACATCAAGGATAAATTGTAGTTCAATTCACGGCAAATTATGCACACAATATGATAACTGGTCGACCAATAATATCAAGGCCTCATTTTGTTATGCACAAGTGCTTATTGTTTTTTGTTATTGCAGCACTTGGTCACCGCTAGCAAGAGCAGCAAGATCGCAAAGAAGTACTCAACCGTCATCCCCAAATTTCTTGAGGACTTGGCTAAAATTGGTAATCATGCATTTCCACACACATTCAAATTATAACAACAAAATATAACATATTAGTTTCATTGGTTTCAAACTTTCAAGTGAGATGATCTGAATGCTAATTCTGTAATAATATATTTCAGAGTTCCCCGGTGCACAAGCAGTGAGTGAGGCAGTTACCAAGTCCGGCCCCGCCTTGTTATCCGAGCCCATCCTTTTCTTGTTTGGCAAAGTGGCGACATTTGTCCCGAAAGAGGAGCCGAAGGTTGAAGAAAAATCCGAAAAAACCGAGACAACAAGAGAGGTGGAGACCACCACTACGGAAGAGAAAAAGGAAGAAACCTCTGAGACAGCTGAGGAGGTCAAAAAGGAGGAAGAGGTCAAGACCGAGACGGAGACCCCAGCACCAGCTGAACCTGAAGCTCCCAAGGAGGAGCCAGCTGCCGAGCCTGCTAAACAGTAAACCAGAAAACCCTAAATTGGATTTTGATACCAAGGCATCAAGTGTATGGTTTCATTATTGTAAGTGCCTTGCATGCATTGTGCTATATCGTTAATTTATTATTCTTTTCTTTCTTTTTTAATTTTCTCCTTTGGACATTATATTTATTCTGTATGTACTTTTGAGTTTTGGGTTTTTTAAGATGTAAAATTATGGTTTAATTATTGTTTATAAGAACTGTGTAGTGTGAGTAAGTTTTGGGGCCTTGTTAATTATTAATGTCAGTTTTGGGATTGATCATGATAAGAAATTAAAGTACTTTGATTAGTTGTATAAAAGATCTTTGCTAAAGCTGTTCTTTGTTATTTCTATTGCCATTAATTATTTGTTATGATTAATCAGTTCCAATCATTGCAACAACCTCTATTAAATTATATTCGGTTGGTTTGATTTGTGTTACATTTAACTATTGAAACATATATATATATATATATAGTCAATGTCATTCATCTGTCAAGCTATATATAGATTGATGGATAATCTGTATCACTGTGATATATTTGCTGATGTATATTCATATATAAGACATATACTTGTATAATTAACTCGGCTGGGGTGGGTTGGTACAATTAATATAGAACCATGCATGGACATCTTTTTCAGGTAATTTACATATAAGTTTCAAACTTAAAAGGAGTTTATAATTAAACTTTGTGTTTCAATTTCATATATATGATGTATATGCTTTTTGAAATAGTTTCTAAATGTATTGTCTTATATATGCATCAAAATAACAGAACTAGTTGAAGGAAAGATATTACTATATATGCATAAGTAAAAAAAATAAAAAAATTGTACACAGTGCTCTCAGCTATAGGTAGAAGACATTATTTTATTTAAAATTTTACTGTCAAATTGCTATCATAGATATCATTATAAAAAGATCATGAAGGCACGTAACTAGATACAGCTAGCTAGTACAGTTTGGATATACCTAATTAATATGGTAGCAAATTACATGGAAATTACATTTGAAGATAGAAATAATTAATTAATCAATTGAGGCTTATCCAGAAATGAGAGAAAGGGACATGAGCTTAATCCCACAAGAGAATTCTACCTCACGCAACATAGTACAATTATTCCACTCAAAAAAACCAATTAGGTTTCATAAGCACATTCTTTTCTAGGCTCACTATGTAACGTTTCACATCATTAAACATGATATGTATAATATAATATAATATGATGATGATAAATTGATAATATGGTTGGTTATATAGGAACGGTTACTGAGAAAACAGGTGGTGTCATTGAATTGAATGTGGTGGAGCCCATGATGCTGAGAGGGTGGTGATCAACCTATTGATGCTTATTTGATTATTTGATGGATCGATGTTTTATTAATTTTTCATTTTATTCTGAGAAAATAAAAAAAATTATTAGGATCAATAGAGCATAATATTGCACACACAAATTTATAATATTAACAATCATAGCAATAATAAATCATGTAACTATTTTCTTGAGTTAAGATAAAGTTGATGTTATGAAAATTTTATTAAAACATTATGATTAATGAGTTGGGCATGTTTTATAAATGAGTATTTTTATAAGGTATTTATGAAATTTTTCATAAACAAATATAGACTATGGACCATCTATTTTTTCCCCTTTCTTTTTGCTATTTTGTTGTCGTTTTAATGAATTCAGTGATGCTTACTCTTACAGTAGAAATGTCAATCCCTGTCAGATAAAGACCTCAATGAAAATTCTTTCAAATATCTTCTCCATCAAAGGTCTCAAAAAAGGAACAAAATAAAGATAAAAAGTGTTTGATCATCTATAAGAAAATAAAAGAAAAAGGCATTGAAAGGAAACTTAAATAATTCTTAGAGGCTAAGCAAATTGCTACGGAAAGAAACATGCATGATGGATATGACATATTCTTTTTTATTATTTAACTGAATTTGTCTAGTTAATTCCAACATTTACCTTTCCACCCTAGAAATTTACGTTGAATAAATTAATAATTAATTAAATAAATTTGCATGTCTTGTAACTTGTAACATTTAATATCTAATTCAACCCTCTGGAATTAGTCTTGAATGGATAAAGATGCAACCAAGATTAATTTGTACGTTGCACGGAATTATTCTTGGCCTCTAGCTATACCTTGAGGTAATGGATATGCATCCCAATCTATTAATTATATATATTAATTGGGTGTACCTCCTTCTTATCATATCTGTATATATTTGCTTACTCATTGTTTGACCGTCATATTTTTTACTTGACTTCACTATATATGATCATCCAAAATTAGTGACTTATAGTAACCTATTTCATCTTTATTTTTTGTTGGAATTGCCTCCAAATTTTAAAATCAGAGAAGACGGAAAATAATGCATTTCCGTCTTACCATAACATAAAATATGAAAAATATTTTAAAATATAGCTCAATGGATTTTATGGTAAAAAAAAAAAAGATGTTTACACCAACGACCTTAAGTAATCACTTTAAATGATTGCAGAAACTCATAAGATGGGTATAATGATTGTAGCAAATTACATTACTATTGTTGTCTATATTACTAATAGCGTGTTTGTCTAAATTTCATAATTTTATTTTATCTTGGGTCCCATAATAACAAAGAAATCTTGAGCCGAAACATCATTAATTAATTAAAGTATAAGGTTCATCAGATCAAAGCTGGTCCATTAAATATAGGGGTGTCAATGGGTACGATACACTAGTGGAAAAACGCACATCAGGGTCGGTTAAAAACGCACATCAGGAGCGGACTACAGGGCGACACTGACCCAGCAGTTACAGATAGCTGGACTAATCAGTGTCGGCTCAATAACCGATACTAATACTCCTCAATCAGGATCGGTTACCGTCAGCCGATACTAAATCCCTCAATCTGGATCGGTTTTTATATTTAGCCGTTACTAATTGTTGACAATCAAGAACGGTTCTTTATTAATAGGCGATACAAATTGTACTAATCAGTAACGGTTATTATAAAAAGGCGATACAAATTGTACTAATCAGTAACGGTTATTATAAAAATGCGATACAAATTGTACTAAATCAGTAACGGTTATTATAAAAAGGTGATACAAATTGTACTAAATCAGTAACGGTTGAAGTAGACAGGTGTTCCTAATTGTGTGAATCAAGATCAGATTTTGTAATAACCGTTCCTGATTGTGTGAATTTATTTTAAAAATATATTTTTTATATTTTGGCCGGCTACCATATTTTTGCCGGCCTATATGCGAGGCATAAATTATAACAACCAGAAAGCAGAAAGCAGAAAATTGCTGGCCTATATTTTGGCCTAAATTGCTGGCCTACATGATTAACAGCACAATAATTCAATAGAGAAATACAAAAAAATATGTTATTTTGAGAGTTATATTGCACCTTAAACACATCAAACACTTAGCTTTCAAATGATGAGAGATAAGTATGATACAAGAGTCATCCGATCAAATTATGAGAAAAATAAATCAGATCAATCACAATATCAAAGATGTGCATGGCTAAAAAATTTGGAGGCTGTATTGGTTATTGCAAACACAATTTAAGGCCGACCAATTAATGGCATAAACCATAATATAGTTATCTTGATGAATTTGTTTCCTGATTTCTATCTGTGAATTCAAAATATTACCACCTTCTTCTATATCTTATTTTCCCAATTTATCATGTTTCAACAACAATTGTTATCCCAAGAGTTATAGATGGGGGTAATAATTCCTCATTAAACACAGAAATGATAGTAAAATTCAATGGAAATTAATTAACAAAACCAAGAACTTGGAACAAATTGTCAATTCATTCACTATTCCATGAAATCAAAAGAGATACATATTCCTCCAATCAAACCATCATATACACACTCTGATACACAGTTACTAGAACCTCTAATCAAACCCTAACCCTAAAAACCCTAAGCACTGGTAAACTTAGTAACAGCCTTAGTCCCCTCTGAAACAGCATGCTTCGCCAATTCACCAGGAAGAACAAGTCTAACAGAGGTCTGGATCTCACGAGAAGTAATCGTAGGTTTCTTGTTATACATTGCCAATTTCGCCGCCTCCGTGGCGAGTTTCTCAAAGATGTCGTTGATGAAGGAGTTCATAATCGACATGGCTTTGCTTGAGATACCAATGTCAGGATGCACCTGCTTGAGCACCTTGAAAATGTAGATCTTGTAGGTTTCAGTGCTCTTCGCCTTCTTCTTCTTTTCTTCTCACCTCCAGCGCTGTCTTTGGAAGGGATCCGCTTCTCCGCCTTGGGTTTCTTCTCAGCGGGTTTCTTCTCCGCCTTCTCCTCAGCGGGTTTCTTCTCCGCCTTAGGCGCCATTTGTGATTTTTTCTAATTCGAGAGAGAGAGAGAGAGAGAGAGAGAGGATTGATTGAAAAGATGGGATGGGGTTCGGTCTTTTATTAAGGAACGAGTTGGGTTTTGATTGGTTGGATGGAAAGGGAGCGGATCGATGAGGTGGCAGAGATCTAGCCGTTGGTACAAGGCTAGATCCAAGGGTCTGAAATTTGAGGTGATCGGATTGCGGGATTCGGGAATCCGTATACTCTGAAGTAACTCCATATTTAAGTTTACAGTCGGACCGTCTGATCAGAATCTCCGGTCCCGCAACAGTTTGCCAAACCAGATCTAACGGTCATAACTAAAAATGGAAATTTGAGTTACTTTAGGGATATTAATAAATCTTCGTTCTTTGTTGTTACTTAAGTGAATTTATTTTTCATTTATAATCTCGGACATTTAAAATTTATTTTGTGGTGCATTCTATTATATATAAATTTTGAATTTGACATCAAGAAACTTTTTGCCCAAATCCTATTTATTGGTATTAACAGGGATATACCGTGCAAGGGGAACAGGGCAGGAGATCAAGCTGAACAGGGGCATTTTGACAGTCGGTAATAGTATCAACACTGACGGTTCTAGAATAAAAACAGTCAGTGAAATTACTAATCAAAGTTTAAAAATATATTATAAATTTTGGAAGTTTAATTGTTTATGTAAAATATCCACAAATTACTTAACTGGATTGCCTTATAAAATTTGTCAACAGACACAAAATCCCGGTTGAAATCACATTTCATATAACTTGTGATTTTCTTTAGGATTCTCCGTCTGCTTGCATTATCTTGTAATTATTAAATTCGTATTTGTAAAAATTTGAAAAATTTTAAGTTTTAACTTGATTTTATTAAATAAATTAATGTATTACATGTGTTCAATGAAATGTTCAAACCAAAATAATATATTTTTAATTATGATATTTGAAAAAAAAATTAAGGAAAAAATGAAAAATGAAACAAACAAAAATATGAAAAATAAATATAATTGTTAAATAAAATTCACATAATACACATAAATTATTATTTTTAAATAAAATTCAACCCTAATAAATTATTTATAAATTATTTTATAAGTCCCAATTAGTTTAGGACATATATAAATCAGATTTGGCAAGTCCAAGAGTGGCGCAATGAGCAGAGAAGAATTGAATTCGATCAGGTTCCAGCTCATTACTCGTGTTATTTTTTTTTTTCACAAATTGAATTTCGATGCCACGTTCATCATGACAACACCTAATGCTACATTAATAATTTTATTTTACGCTCCAAATGACAAGTCGAAAATACTGATCTTGTTCAATACCACAAGGTTAATCATAGTTTTATTTTACGCTCCATATTGTTAAAAAATTAGAGTTTATTATAACATCAACATAACAGAAAAAAATCCAAGGTTAGTCATAGTTAAATATGTATATTGATATTTTTACCCTTTGATCCGGTATCAAGTAAACTCCATATTTTATAATTTTTAATTCACGTACAAATACTCCATGTGATATAGAAGAAGATAAAAGATTCAAGAACATTTTTAAAAACTTGAAATTTAAATTAACACACAAAAATTATGGTGATGATATGTCAAATTAAATAGTAAATCAGGAACGCACCAAAAACAACCGATACAAAATACTACTAATCAGGAACGCACCTAAAACAACCGATACAAAATACTACTAATCAGGAACGCACCTAAACAACCGATACAAATACTACTAATCAGTAACGTCTGTTAAAAACAACCGATACAAATACTACTAATCAGGAACGCACCTAAACAACCGATACAAATACTACTAATTAGTAACGCCTGTTAAAACAACCGACACAAATACTACTAATCAGGAACGCACCTAAACAACCGATACAAATACTACTAATTAGTAACGCCTGTTAAAACAACCGATACAAATACTACTAATCAGTAACGCCTGTTTATCAACCGATCCTATTAAGACACAATCAGGAACGCCTCTTTATAAAGAACCGTTCCTCATTTGGCCAGCACTATCAAGAACGCATTTTTAAATACAACCGTTCCTGATAAGTGAAATCAAGGTCGGGTCCGTATTGTGCCCGTTGCTGATCTATATCCGTATCGGTTAGGACATAAATCCGACACTGATGGGGCGACACTAATTGTACTTTTTCCACTAGTGATACGGGTATGATGGAAGCATTTTCTTAACCCATACTCACTAAGAATTGTTCTTACTCATACCCTACCCTACTCTTACCCGTTAAAATTATCGGGTAACGAAACGGTAACGGGTGAATAACGAATAATACTAATATAATAACTAATTTATTATATTTTACGAATAAAACATCAAAACTCATTCATTTCACACATATGCAATCACCTGAATTTTTTATTAATATCCAAAATAATTAAACAATTTCACAATTTACACCCTGACGCAGAAGAATTCGAAAAATACCCAAACCGGAAACAAAGTTTCCGGTTTTAAGCCTCCTTTCCGGAAAAAAAAATTTCCCGGTTCTATGTTTTTTTTTATTAAAAAACAGAAAATCCGGGAATTATGTTCCCGGTTGTATTTTTTTTAAACATAAAATGTTATAATTTATTTATTTTTTGTATTGAAATATTAGAAATATTTTATATATTTTTTTGAAAATAGATGGAATACTATATAATTTGATTTATTAGAAAGACTGCGACAAATAACCCGGATCAACATTTTTCAGGCTGAATTTTTCGCAGCTGTAAGAAAAATTAAAATATTTCTTTCTATTATTGGAAAAAAAATGTTTTGAATCTGAGTTAATGATCCCGCTTCAAAAGTCACTTCTAGGTAAATATAGAAAATATTGTGATCCTTCTTTTGAAAAAAAACTAAAACTTTAAGTTATTTAAATATTCTTTGTCAGAGATGTCAGGGATTCATTATTTAAGTTTTTGTTTTTTCAAAAATAGAAAAATTCAAATATTTTATATATTTACCTAGAAGTGACTTTTGAATCGGAATCAATAACTCAAATTTAAAACATTTTTATTTTTTTCCAATAATACACAGAAATATTTTAATTTTTCTTACAGCCGCGAAAAATCCGGCCCAAATAAATCAAATTATATATTCCATCTATTTTCAAAGAAATATATAAAATATTTGTAATATTTCAATACAAAAAATAAATAAATTATAACAATTTTTTTTTTTTAAACATACAACCGGGAACATAATTTCCGTATTTTTGTTTTTTAATATAAAAAAACATAGAACCGGGAAATAAATTTCCGGTCCTAGAACCGGAGATTAAATGTTCGGTTCCAGGCTCTAAAACCGAAAATTTAATCTCCGATTCTAGGAACCGGACATTTACTCTCCGATTTTGGAGAGGCTGGGACCGGAAACTTTTTTCTGGAAAGGAGGCTTAAAACCAGAAACTTTGTTTCCGGTTTGGACATTTTTCAAATTTTTCTGCGTCAGAGTGTAGATTGTGAAATTGTTTAATTATTTTGGATATTAATAAAAATTTCGGTGCAATCACATTACTAATAAAAAAACAAAAAAAAATATGCAAACAATTCTAACTAATTAATTTTTTATAAAGGAAGAGAATTTAAAAATAAGAATATCTCTTCGGATAAATTCAATTATTTAACTAAATAACAAAACACGTAAATAAAAGTAATATGATTAATATTTTTCTTATAGCAAAAATCATATACCAAATAACAAAAGTACATAATTAATTATTGCTCAAATATTATCATATGATGTATCACGCAAGTAAATTTTAACATCACTAATTATTACTCAAACATTATAATATAATTTTAATTTATATAATTACCCTATAACGGGTACGAAATACCCTTTATCCCTACCCTTACTTGTTTAGCTAACGAAAAAAAATCCTTACCCATACCCATACCCAATTAGCTAACGAAAAGAAAACTTTACCAATATCCGCCTTATCGAATACTAAATGGGTAGGGTAGGGTAAACGGGTAAAAGGGTATCATTGACACCCCTAATTAAAGATTTCAATTGTTCAGTTTCTTAATTATTGTGTTTGATCAATCAATTACAGATAGAATTCTTATTGGACTACCTTTTAATTTGATAATTTGATTTGAAAGGTAAGTTTCCCTCAGCTCAATTTGTTTCCTCTTTTTGGCACACCTTTAAAATCAAGAGATTTAATCCATGACTCCTTGTTGTGCACTGACCAAATTGGTCAAATGAATGAGTTTGGATGGGTATCATCTAAATTTTTTTTTTGATAGACGGGTATCAGCTAAATTTAATTTGATGTCAAGTCTATATCGTTCAATTTGTGTCGTGATTCGTACCTATTATTAAAATTATAAACTGTTAAATAGAGTGTACAAATCTCAACAAAGATGGAACGGTTCAAACTAAACATCAGATCAAATTTGATTCGATACCCATCGAATCCCTTCGCTCCCCTAATTAAAACACTCAAATTACTTGCATATTTTGAAACACAAAGTTATTAATCTTGATGATGTAATGTACACATATTATTAAATAAAAAAGATTCTGATCAAATTTGCTAACGATCAGGCCTTAGTTAGATGTAAAAAAATATAATCCAACCAACCATAGCCAATCAAAAGCTCCTGAGACAAAATTGAAGTTAGAATCCCTAGAATTGCGCCGCCACTCTTATGAGATTTGATAAATAAATTAATAGCCACCAACTTTGATATATCATAGCTGGATTGATTGGAGGTGCGCCCCCACTCCAAATTCCTATCCAGGTGCATATTTCCGGTTTACAAACTAAAAGTTAGATTTCCGTTATTCATATTTTTTTTAAGGCAAATTCTTCTATGGACATAAGGACCTATTTGTAAAATGAGCATATTTTCATTTTCAAAGTTCAAACAGTCGATCCGACCGTTCAACATTATCTCCATATTAAAATGTACTTGGAGGTCAAATTTTACATTTTTTTGAATGTTTTTACTATTTATTAAGATGGTACAAAATTCAATGGTCTGAATTTGACTAGTTTTGTAAAATACTTAATAAATAGTAAAACAATTCAAAAAAATGTAAAATTTGACCTCCAAGTACATTATAATATGGAGATAATGTTGAACGGTCGGATCGACTGTTTGAACTTTGAAAATGAAAATATGCTCATTTTACAAATAGGTCCTTATGTCCATAGAAGCATCCCTCGGTTCTCCCAGTTATGTCAAACATTTTTTCTAGCACGAGATGCAAATTAAAGTTTCAAAATTATCCTAATGTGATATTGAATTTTGAGTTTATGAACTCCAACATAAATGACAATATCTTAGCATATTGTGTTAGCCGTAGTCCTTATTCTGGAATAATCTAATTAATCTATGATTATACTTCTAAAATATATGAGAACCAAGTCCAAAAAGAGGTTTATCTATTACTTTCTCACTTTTTATCTCTAAGAAGTAAGCAATCAAGCTTGAAGAAAAAAAGAAGCTACTTTGGAATATAATTAAATTTAAGAATATTCAGAAGTGCCTAACATTTTCTATATTTTATGATAAGTCTGTGGCATATATATATATAGAGAGATGGGTTATTGTGCTTTGCAAAGTAAAACACTCTCTTTACTTATTTTCATTTTGAAAATTCAAACAATCAATCCGAACCGTTCAACATGTTTTAAATATTGAAATGTGCTTGGAGACTAAATTCAAACAGTAAAATTTTCTGGACCACGTGATCAGCGATTTTCAAAGTGGCTTAATAAATAGTAAATACATTCCAAAAAATGTAAAATTTAGTCTCCAAGCACATTTCAATATTTAGAACACGGTTCGGATCGGTTGGTTAGATTTTCAAAATAAAAATATGATCCGAAGTAAAGAGAGTGTTTTACTTTGCAAAGCACAATAGTCATCTGTGTGTGTGTGTGTATTTAAAAGCAAAGGTGTTAGATGTGAAGCCACCTAATTATTTGATATACATTTGTTTGGGGGTGTTAATGAAATATTCCTTTAAAAATAGACATTAGACAAGTCCAGAGGTGTTATGCACGTCACATGGCCTCTTAGCTGTTCTACATTGATTTGTCAAAAGAAGAGATGGGTATGTTGGCCTTGTTAAAACTGAGACACAATTTCTGTATCTTTGACACAGACAGCTATGTTTCAAACAGACAAAGATAAAGTCAAGAAGATGGCAATTAATAGCCTAAAAACAATGAGCTTCTGATATACCTTCTCTTTTATCAAAAAATATATTTTTTTTTTTGTTTTGTGGTCCTGATAACAATAATATAAACACATTAAATATCCCAGTTTGGTTATCATTAGGGATTTAATGCATATCTATCTTTTTTATTGAATTTTTTTTTTCTATTTTAAATATATCTCACTGAATTTTTTTTTTAAATAATCATTGCATGTTCGTAATTCAATATCCAAAAGATAAGTCCTGCATATGTTCATTAACTAATTATAAAATTCAGAACGAACTTACATATTAATCTAATTAACAATAGATGGTACTATCTTAAATAACATTATATTAAAACAATATCAAAGAACACACAAAGGAAAAAATGATGATTCCTCCCGGCCTTTAATTTGTTGTCAGATGCACGACTTTTAATTAATTAATTTATTTATATGCATTTACACACATGTACATATACATACATATACATATATCTATATATATAGAGAGAGAATGATGCTACGATGCTTTGGAAGTAAAGAGAGTGTTTTACTTTCCGCTCATATCTCTATTTTTAAAGTTCAAATAGTCAATCCAAACTCCTCAACATGATCTTCATATTGAAATGTGCTTGGAGACCAAATTTTACATTTTTTGAAAAATGTTTACTAATTTTTTAGAATTTTTGAAAATCAGTGTTTTTCTGAATTTTTTATTATTTTTTAATTCAATGAAAAACTGTGATTTTCAAAAATTCTAAACAAATAGTTAAAAATTTCAAGCACATATCGATATGAAAATCATGTTGAGAAGTTCGAATTAATCGACTGTTTGAATTTTAAAAATGAAGATATGAACGGAAAATAAAATACCCTATTTACTTTCCAAAGTATGATAGCTTATCTATATACACGCACACATGTATGTACATATATAATATATAATTGGGCTATCATGCTCTGAGAAGTAAATATGGTGTTTTACTTTCTACTCATATCTTCATTTTCAAAGTTTAAACAATTAATTTGAACCTTAGATCATGTTGAGAAGTTGAGATTGACTATTTAAATGCCGAATATGGATGGACACACAGTACTCCTAAACACGACATGACACTATACAATACACTATATGCACCTTTTTAATGTTACCATGTCGTACATGTTTCAAGGACCGATGGAGACGCACCTGATTTGTAACATTTCTAAATTTAAGTATTTATACAATAACAATTGTTAAAGTATAGGGGTACTATCGTCATAATTTAAATCTCCTGACTAGTTGAGTGTACTATAATAAATACAAAAATATTGGGTGTCAATTGTGAGTAAAGTAATTTGGTTTATATACTCCAATTTGCAAAATATGCAAGTGAAGTTAACTAAAACTAGCTAGAACTAAAAACCAGAGAATGTTTACTTCAAGAGCCTTAATTTGATCGGTCAATATCGCCCCCAATATTGGATTTACCATTTTGTAATGCTGATTATTTGCTGTTCGGTTGGTTCATGTATGGCAACCTTAAGAATTGCAATTGTGGATTAGGTTAATCCGTACACCATTTGAATTAAAGCATATAGAAGAATTGAGATTATAAATTATGATATTTCCTTTCTTACCTGGTCTTTTATATCCATCTTGTCAAACCCATTTATGCAACATATATATACCATTGTCAGCAAGTATAAGTGCACCGGCCTACAAGAATCAAGTTCAACCTATCAACTATGACCAACAAGACTCGAAAACCAAAGAATTGTAGATGGGATTTTGCTGCAAATAGTAGATAAAATATGGACTTCTACAATTTTAACAAAAAAATATAAGAAAAGGGAAGTTATGATCACTTGTGTGTTGCCAGCTGTTGCTTTCTCGACAATGTCCTGGAACAAAATAATATCATGCGAACAGGGAAGAGAGGCCCCAGAATTCTGCTTCGAGGCCTCTTACATGTGGACCCGCTGCCAGTCATTGAACCTGCTCTCATGATGCACAAGGGCCCACCTGCATCAGTTTTGACATGTTGCATTCATGCATAATATAGGCTGCATTACAAACAGGACATCATAACTAACTGTCAGAACAAATCCTAATCAAGGATTTTATTCTCGAATGCAGATCATGATATACCAAATTGAATATATCTAACCATAATGGCATAATGGCAATCCTATGAGTATATTTTTCTCCAAGCATGAGAATATTGAAAAGCAAGATATTTATGTAAAATATCCCATTACAGGTGCGCAAGTAAAAATCTCTCCATCAATTGAAACACATATCATGTGGATTCAACAATTACCCAGATAACAAAACCTAAGACATAGCAAACCATAGAGCGAAATAAGAAATACCTGCGATATTTTCCCAGTGATCGCCCTTTGGGGCACATAGTTGAGTTCCATCACGTGGGAGAAATCGATGAACATGGTATTAGATTAGACCTTAAACCTAGATCAGAAAAATCTAAGATAAAAGGAAGATTCAGCTAAAGAGTACGTATTTTACATACAATACATCAGATCTAACCAGATACATTAATTGAACAACCTCAAGTTAGAGAAGAGAATGGACATTTATGAGAAATTTAAGGAAGATGCCCGCAGAATCCATTTCTGGCTCTCCTTCCCACTCTCTCTTGTCACTCAATTGTCCCGATTCAAAATGTTTCGTAGTTATTTTAGAAAAAAAAAATTAGAATTTAAATAGCATAAAGCAGGTTGGGCAAAAATTCTTCGTTTGGTCTTAGAGCTCTTTTTTCGGACTTGGGCTTTTACTGGAGAGAACCGTGTGATGAGAAAATAGATATCGATACAGGTAAATGGATAAAACTGATAGATGTATGATTGTATGGATAACTTAAACGAAGGCCCATAACCTTTTACTAGTATTGTGCCCATGCGTTGCAACGGGACGTTTATAAGACAACAAAAAAATTGCTGCTAACTTATAATGTGAAGCCCTAAAAATAAATTTAAAAGTAAGAAATCATCTAACTACCCACCCATTCAAATTACATAAATATGAAAAGGTGAGGGAGCTACTTGCAACTTTCCTTCTAATTCTCAGATAGCCCAATTGAATTGAAGGAGAATAAGGAAACATATCTCTATTGTCTGCACAATTCAGTGTAGGAGAAATAAGGAAAGATATTTCACCACACAAATATTACTAAAAAACTGAATTGGCTCAAATTTAATTGTAACATATAGTGTGGCGGTACGTGTGACGAGTCTTCTTTTAATTAAATTTAAACTTCTACACATAAAAGAGATGCATTTAATCCAAAGATGATAGATTATGTAATTAGAGGGCTGATATTAAATCTGAAATTTCATCTTTCAATCGTAGCCGTTGACGGATTAGGACATCAACGTGCTTAATATAAGAATGGAGATTATCCGTATGTATACGGTACACCCTCTCTCACTCTCTGTTTCACATACGTTTGATTGATACTCCTTACCACACTCATTTCCTATCAATTATTTGGTTGATGTCTGTGCTAAGTTTTACATGACATTTCTTAGTTTCTCATGAACATATATATACATTTTGTTTTACTGTACATTTTGGTAAGCTAATTGCCATTATAACGTAGAAAAACATGCTGAGCATGTAGTGAACACTTGAAATATATATTAACTTTGTTCAACTCAATATACATAAGATGATTGAATGTATCAATCTTGTTGTCTAAACCAAATTTACCAACATATAATCAGGGAGAAGTCGGTGAACATTTGCTCATTTCGATCAACACAAAATTTTAAAATATCTGATTTATTGTATAAACTCTCATGTTGCTACATCCGATTTGATTTAACAAATAGCAAAAATTAAGGTTCCCAAAAAAAATAATAAACAGAAATAAAACCAATTATTCAAACAACAGTACAAAGGTACAACACAGAGAACAAGCTCCATTAATTAGGGAAGACGCAATTCTTGCGGATCTCACCATGGACAGCAGTCTTCACCCCGAGCCTTCCAAGTGTCACCATGGAGTCACTAAATGCTGTGAAGAATGCATTTTGATCGGCTGCAAATTTGTCCACTATGCCTTGTGAACTTGGATCGAAGTACAATGCACTCTTCACAGGGCATAGTGGACAAATTTGCAGCGGATCAAAATGCATTCTTCACAGCATTTAGTGACTCCATGGTGACGCTTGAAAGGCTCGGGGTGAAGACTGCTGCCAATGGTGAGATCCGCAAGAACTGCATCTTCCCTAATTAATTCAGCCTAATGGTGAAGACTGTTTAACACGTTGTTGTATTGTTGTTTGATTAATCCATTGCATTTCCTTTTTTATTTTCGTTTCTTCAGAAACTGTTGTTTCTTACAATTTGTTGATTCAAATCGGATGTAGCAAGGGTTCATACAATAAATCAGGTATTTTAAAATTGTGTTCAAATGAACAAATGTTCTCCGACTTCTCCCTGATTACAAGTTGCTAATATTGTTTGAGGGATACACAATTGATACATTCACAATTATCTTGTGCATAATAAATTAACAAAATGAATTTATATTTCATGTGTTCACTACATGCTCAGCATGTTTTTCTACGTTACAATGTTAATTAGCTTACAAAATTCATATGCTCATGAGAAAATGGAGAAAGCAAGGAATGTCATCTGAAACTTGGCACAGACATCAACCAAATATTATTTTTTTTTTAGAAGAGGTTGGGGGTCAAACCATCCTTCATCTTGGTTTTGAACCTGAAACGTACACGGAGATCTGATTCTCTCAACCAAATAATTGAAAGGAAAAGGAGTGGTCAGGAGTATCACTCAACAGGGGCTTCCGTCCAATATATATCAGGCTCATTAGTCTACATTGAATTCCAGTTAAATTACAAACTAAGGTAATCACACAAACATTAGATGAAATACAGATGCCTATCACAAAAAAGGGGGAAAGAAACTACACCCATGCTAATTTTCCCACTAAAAACAAATTGCCTCAGCTAAGACAACAATTTAAGCCAGATTAAAGCTAATCTAATAAAATCAAATCAATCAATGACATAATTAGGGGCCACAGCTAAGATCCTCTCGTTTGTGGAAGCTCTGGGCACACCACCGGCCTCTCCAGTTGTAGCAGCTGCTGAGCTAGCACCATCATCGATTACAATCAGATGTCCCTCTCTTTGTATCAACCTCTGCACTTAGACCCATTTAATTACTAAACATATAACGGTTCCTCAGAGAACTGATGCGATTTACCTCAAAACTGGAATACATAGAATGCAATTCTTGTGGTACAATTTCATACCTCTACTATGGCTTTTAGGCGCTTGGCTTCTTCTTTGACCTCCTCGGTGGATTGGTATTTCCCTTGCTTATTTTGCTCATCTATGTACCATGTCAGTAGATCCTTTTGTTTCATCCCAGCCAATCCACTACCTATTTGCGTTGTTTGATACATTTAGTGAACATTAGATGAGATAACAGAATGGCTTGCTTAATTCAAGCAACAACTCCAGCAACAATACAATAACAAAAGCTTTGATAATACCATCTTGCATGACCTCCTCTTCATGCTGCCTTAGGCGCATGACAAGAGCATGAGTGATCCTCTGGAATTCTTCTTCTGTTATTACCAACTTTTTCTTTTGCAGAGCTTCACTCCCTTGCTCTTGATCTTCACCTGCAATTTCAGGGAGAAATCAGAGAACAGTTAGCAAATACCGTTGGATAAATGTGAATGTATCAATTGTGTATCCCTCAAACAATATATTGGCTACAGTTAGCAAAATGATAAAAAAAAAAAACATGGTAGTAATAGAAAATATGTTGTCTAAGATCAGTCAGCAAATACATTCACAATATATTGGCTACAGCATTATAGTAACATGGTAGTAACCCCCAACCCACCAAAAGACCAAAAAAAACTCTCACACACAAAACAAAAAGGTACCAACCGACAATAGTATGTCAGAAAACATATGCTACGCCAAAGAGGGTTTACTTGGGGTTGCTTGGTGGACTAGTTTAAACAGAGAAAATGATTCCTCGTATAAAACAAAAACAAAAAACTTTATAAACCTTGATTTTCTGGTGGGGGGCCCACATCATCATTTGCAGGCTGAGCCATGTCTTCATTGCGCGGCTCAGCAAAGTCATCTTCGTCTTGGAAGTCAGAAAGATCAACTTCACTTGATTCAACACTGCATATGATCCAGTGATGTTATCAGATCATTACTCAGTTAGGAGATAAACCTAGCACTACACAGCTTTGAATAGCAACCTACGATATAAAGAAATATATATTTAAGGATTGAGATGAGAAGTAAAGAATATGTTACCGTATAATGGAGGTCTTTAGCAAATCTACTGCCATCCTCACATGGGCTGGAAGAATCTGATAGATAATCACCAAGGAAAAAATTAATCTGATAAACTTTCTCAAATATTTTAGGTAAAACATTGAACAACAAAAATACTTACAACTTTGTCCAGATGACACCGTGCAATGGCCTCAGAGAGACGAATCAAAGCCTCCAATTGCCTAACTGTCATCCTATAGGCCACTCTTGTGCCAGGATTTGAATCTCCTCTTCTAAGCACCACATATTTTTCAACCATCAAGTTTCTAGCTTCCTCGCTTAGCTGGTAGCATAATCCAAAATCAATGATTAAACAAGAAACTTCAAAATAAGCCCCAAATTCGTATTTTACCCAATCATGGATGACTATTATTATTGTAAAAAGGTTGCATAATTTAAAACTAATAACTAAGCAAGAAATATGAAAATAGGCCCTAAATTTTGCATTTTGCCCAAAATCATGCTATGATTGTTATTACTGTACAAATGATCTGGAATATTGATGCATTAAATATTAGGACCCAGATAGAAGACCAAAAATACATAAAATCACTTTAGTCCAAACTTTTGTATCTTCAGCCTATCATGTGGGCTATACAGAACACTACCTACATTCTTAGATTTTTTCTTTTTTTTTCTTTTTCTGTGTTGTTTCAGGGGGGAGGGGGATGGGGGCCGGAGGGGAAAAATGATAAACAGTTAGCAAATACCGTTGGATTGATGGTCTTTCCATAGGTAATGTATCGCTTTATTTCTGCTGTTGTAAATGCTGGTGAGAGTGCCTCTTCTCGCTTCTGATGAACTCTGACAATGTGGTGTGCAATGTTGTAGTCATTTATCTCATCAGGCTCATCGATCATGATGTAGACAAGGTCAAACCTCGAGAGAATTGCAGGAGGCAGCGCCACATTGTACTACAATGGGATGAGGAAAAGGAAATATATTATGGTAATTGTCTTGCATGTAACTTCAGTATTATGCAGAATATGCAACACAACAATGAAAATATCTTACTTGTAACAAATACCCAACATTGGCATGTAAACATCCTACCAATATATTTGCATCCAGTAAAACAATTGTGTAGAGAGACAAATTTACCCCAACCTCTAACAAGCAAGCACTTAAGACTTTTTCAAGCCCAAATTGAATCAACACCAAGTTAAGAAAATCGAGCTACTAGATTCTAATTTGTACAAGTTAATGAAATGACGACATAGAAATTACTTGTTTCTTTCTTCTAACCTTAATTTATCGGTAGAATTTACTATACAAACTAAGGAACATTGGTGGCATTTGAGGGTAAAGTAATTTGGTCTGCTCTATGAAGCTTCAAATGAAATTGATTAGAACAATTACTAAAATCAGGGAATGCTTACTTTAAGAGGCTTTGACCGGTCATAACGCCCTCCAGTTGGATTTGCCGCTGCCAAAATTGAGGTGCGCGCATTTAATGTGGCTTGTATGCCAGCTTTTGTAATACTGATTGTTTGCTGTTCCATTGCTTCATGTATGGCAACCTTTAGAATTGCAACCATGAATTAGGTTAGCGCAGATGCCACTTGAGGGTCAGCATCAAGAGAATCAAGATTATATATATGATATTTTTCTTGATACCTGGTCTCTTATATCCATCTTGTCAAACTCATCTATACAACATATACCATTGTCAGCAAGCATAAGTGCACCAGCCTACAAGAATCAAGTTTAACTGATCAACTATGACCAACAAGAAACTCAAAAGATAAATCCATTCCAAAATTCTTAAGTTAAAATTTGCACCTCAATGCAAAACTCCCCTGTCTCGGGCTCCTTTGCCACAGTCGCTGTTAGACCGGCAGCAGAGGAAGATTTGCCAGAAGTATAAACAGATCTGGGAACCAGATTCGCAGCATATCTATTCAACAGAATCAAATTCAAATAAGCATCAATTTCAAGGATCCTAAACTTCTAAAAGAAATTACATATATATGACCATTGGATGGAGAGGAGTTGGTACTTCAAAAATTGGGATTTCGCGCAGCTAGGATCCCCAACAATGCAAACATTAATATCTCCCCTAAGGTTGATCCCTTCATGTGTGGTCTTGTGCACGCCACCTAGAAGCATGAGAAGGATGGCTCTTTTTGCATCTTTATGGCCAAAAACAGTCGGGCATATGCTCTCAACTAATTTATTGAAGAAGTCAGGGGTATCTCTCATGGCCAAAACTTCGTTCTCTTCTTCATCCTGATATAATTTAACAATCAAATCATAACTTCCTCTAATAATCAAATTTAAGATTGTTCTCTGGATAAAACAAAAGGGAAAGCAGGTAAACAGTTTGATACTGAGCAAAAGTAACAAAAGTTACTTAATTTTGTTTATTGGAACATTCAATTCACCCATTTACCTAAATGACAAAAATTATACAGACGAAAGGTTACAAAAATAGTAAAACTAAGGTTGCATTTGGATGGGTTAGGAATAACGCTAACCCAGGAATAGCAATAACCCGGAACTCCCTATGCTCTCTCTTTCTCTCTCTCTCTTGGGTTTGCAGCTATTCCACTATTCCAATGAAATGTTGGGTTAGCGGCTATTCCTAACTCTTGGGATAGCTGCTAACCTCGCTAACCCCACGATTCATCCAAACGCACTTCAATGTTGTCAGAATTGTCAAATAGAGCAATTTAAAGCTTGTGGTTATCCACTCAGGCAGAATTGTGAATATTGCCTCTTTTGTGTGCAGTTATATTATTATAGCAGTTTCTCAAACTTACAGTGAATTTTGGTCTCCCACTGTCATCTTCATCCATGTCTCTACCTCTGATGTCACCATCTGCTCTGTCGTCAGCAACCTGCCATGGAAATGTTAGAAAATGTATTCTGAAAATATTCAGAATAAAGATACAACCAAAGGATAAAATCATTACACCGACTGCATATCCCATTATACATTTATACGTTATATCTTATATGAGCATTCTGGTAACGTCTCAGTTCACTATTGCACAGATCACAATGAAATGTTAACTAAATGCAACCAAAACTACCTGAACAGAGTTGGCAACAAAGGCGAGGCGATAGGAGAGATCTCTGACCCCAAGAGTTTTAAGGCCTCTGACACCTTCTTGACCTCCTGCTGCATTTTTTCTTTGTGGGCCCTCTCTCTTGCACTCAGCCCTCTCTCCTGGCGAGGTCAATGCCATGACATCTGGAACCGCTACCACCGACCCCGTGAATATTACCCTACACGATATTATCCAACAATCACACCTTCAGAATTAACAGTAAAAGCAAAAGAGGTGGAAGTAAGTGCGAGTGTGGTTAGAAAATTCTGTAGAGCCTCTAACATTCCATTTTTTGAAAAAAAAAAAAAGCTTTATCAGAAACGTTCAAAATTGGGAACCTTCAATTGTGCATCTCTACCACCATTAACACTATATTAAAAATATGACCTAGTTAAGTGTAGTGATCTAGTGACAAAAATGAACCTGGACAATCAAATTTTGTTAATAACATATCAGATTAAAAGTACCTAATTTACTAGATGTTTGTCAATTTTTAATTACATAGTTACCTCTCCGTTCCAATTTCAAATGACATAAACATAATGAAAATGTAGGGATTTTTTGCAGCAAATTTGCAGATGAAATGACCTTTTCTCAAATTTACCAAAGCAATAAGAAAAGGGAAGTTGAACTTACGTGTCGCCCGCTCTTGCTTTCTCCACAATGTCATGGCGCAAAATAATATCGAGCGAACGGGGAAGAGAACCCCCAGGAATCTCCTTGGAGATCTCTTGCACATGAACGCGCTGCCAGTCAGTGAACTTGCTTTCCTGACGCAGAAGGGCCCACCTGCGTCGGTTTTGACACGTCGCATTCATGCATATTATTGGCTGCATAACAAACAGGATTCCATGATCATTACCAGATATATCAAGGAGCTTATATTCCCGAGTGAAAATCAGAAAAGTACTCATCAAATACAGGTATAAGCAGATAACTAACTGACTGCTATAGCAGTGGTACGAGTTTGAACATTTCTAACCTTATTCTACTGGCCTTGGTACTTACTATTTTTACAGTTGAGGGAAGCTATATATGTTGGGTAAAAGTGCTCTTAAATAGAGCAATAATGGAATTATTAGTCTTTGGATCAGGAGACAGGTTCTCTCAGTTATGTATCTCAGGAATAGTAACACGTCTTTGCAAGAACAAAGAAAAGTTAAGAACATGGAAAGAAAGAATACTTCTGTGTACTTAAATTGCTGTTCAACATTCTTCACAATTTGTGAACAGTCGAGGCACTTGAAAGTAGCTTCTAGAAGCTCGGGTCGTACTTCGCTGGTACGAGTCACCACTCCCATCACAGATGTCAACTTCCCTATATCAGCTGTTGTCAGCTCCCTCAATCTGACAACAAGTTATTGTAAATCTTACTTAGTTATAGACGAGGATTACCACTCTAGTTCAGGAAAATGATAGAAGGAACGTAATAAGGGGAATGAGAAGCTTATTTAATTTTACTCCAAAGAAAAAAATAACTTTTTGCATGTCATATTTAATCAAAAAAATATAGAAGTGTTACTTCTTCAGCAATGGGAAGTTGTAGAAAGCAACATTGACCTCCTTATTAGGGCTGTCATCTGAGAAGATAGGTCGGTTTTCACCCGATTTGAGACCAAGTATGAATCTATTGCAAGCTTTGCGCAGGTATGGTTCAAACCTGATTGAAGAAAAATAAAGAACAGTTGTCAAGTTTGAAAATTTTTTAAAATGATTCAGTTTTAACTGCCTATATCTCCAATTTTATATTATCTACCACATGCGTGAATCTTATAAAATTACTATTTTTCCACAATAATTAGCATTATTTCAGTAATTGTTTCAAGCAACAGAACTTTCAAAGTCAAGACTTCACATTACAGGTGCGGAAGTAAAGATCTCTCCATCAGTTGATACATATATCAGGTGGATTCATGAGTTACCAGATAACAAAACCTAAGATATAACAGAACATAGAAATAAACAAAACATACCTGAGATATTCTTCAGCAATCGCCTTCTGGAGCACATCTTGGAATTCCATCACGTGGGAAAAGTCAATAAACATGGTATTTGACTCAGTGTTCCGCATCCTCTCAACCTCTGCCTCGTAATGAGGATCAGGTGCATTTGGATCAACCCTATATCTAGATCAAAACTCAAAGAAAAAGAAGAATCAGCTAAGAATGTTTCACACAAAATGCATCAGATCTAACCAAAAACATATAAGAACCTCAAATTAGAGAAAGAGCGAACCTTTTGAGAAACTCTAGGAAGATGCCTTCCACTCTCGTAGCTTTCTCGTCAGTGTAGAAATCGCCCGCGGCATCCATTTCTTAATCTCTCTCTCTATCTCCTCTCTTCTTTTATTTGAAAGCTTGGAAGTGGCCGTCCTTTCTCTCGCTCTTTCTCTATCTCTTTTCTCTCTCTCTCTCTGTGGCGACTCGATCTGAGGTAGAGAGGATTTTGGCGGGAGAAGAAGCTAGGGTTTTAGCGCCAAAATGACTGTGGGGTCTGCCGAGTCCATATCCTCTGAGGTAGCAGAATATTTCTGTATCGATCAGGACTGTCCGATCAGAATCCGGGCCAATGCGATCCGATGTGGAATGCACGGGGTCCTTTAATATTCGTGTGCGTTCTGATCGGATGGTTCAAATTCTAAACAGAAATATTCTGTTACCTTAGGTGATATATTTCACGGGTCTATTCGACTGGGATGAATTTGATAGAGCAGAAAGCCTAATGAAGGCCCATTCAAGGCCCGTTATGATTAGGCCCAGAGTCCGTATTCTCAGAAAACAAAAATTAATATTCGTTACATGCATCTACCGACATGACACCGAGACCGGTTACCTAACATTTCGCATATCGGGTCATTTTTCGAAGAGAAAAGAAAAAAAAAAATATTTCGCAGAAGTCAACATCATCTCAATTTATTCCCCTCTGGTCACATTTTAGCCATCACATACTTGCTGAGTCATTTCCTGGAATATCCAAAAATAATACGGCCCAAGTTTAGAAAAGCAACTCATCAGCCTCGTTGATGAGTTCAATTTGAAAATTTGTCGGATCAATTTTAAATAACAAATCTTAATTGTTAAAACAATTCGCTAGCTGTAAATGTATTATTTAAACAATTCGCTAGCTGTACATGTATTATTTAAGAAAAGTTTATAAATTAGTTTAATGCATTCTTTTTTATTATTAGTATTTACCGCTTAATTTATACTAAATTTAAATTAAATATAAACAAATTAATATATAAGCACATAATTCATAAGTAAAACGATTTATCATTGAATTAGCCATTTGAAGTTGATCAAATAAATTGAGTTACGCTTGTCAATTATCTTAATAAAATTAAGTTGATACTAACATCATTCTTAAAATAAAAAAGGAGAGTGGGTAGTTGGCCGACCTTTCTGGGAAATTACTACAGCATTTCATTTCCGGATTAATAAAGAGGAGATACTATCATACTATACTACTTCGTGCAACAACAGTGAGGCTATAATATGAGAGGCAGAGTCAAACTCTCTAACTATTGAGTTCGATTGTAAACGTGGAGTTAATCATATAAAATTTTCATACTACAAACAGAGATCAATATTATAATATTCATAGAATTTTGTTCTAATTATATAGAAAATCGCGTACAAATACAAAAAATTCAAAAGAAAAAATAGAAAGATCAATTGACCCCATTTATTTTTACTACCTCCGCCATTGAACGGCATTATGCATAGCACATGTTGAATGTCGGTATGTACTATAGATAAATATTTGATTCAAAATGTTCAATATAATCTCTATATGAAAATGTATTTAGAAGCCAAATTTTATAATTTGTTTACTAATTTTTTAGATAGATAAAATATCACTGCTTTCAAACTGTCCACATTATTAAGATCAAGTGATTTTCTACTAACTAAAAAAATAGTAAAAAAATTCTAAAATATTGTAAAATCTGACATTCAAGTACATTTTCACATTAAACATTTCGGATTGACTATTTGAACTTCGAAAATAATGATATGAATCCATAGTTATGGATCGATGTGCACTATATGTAGTACCATAGCCTCACTCAGTGCAAAAATACATTAAATGATTAATGAAGAAAAAGAGTCACATTAACAATTTTTCATTAAACAGTCAGTTTAAATCTCAAATTCTCAATCAGAGATGAAGAACGCAGATTTTTTTTTTAAGATTTTTAACTACAAAAGAAAAGAAAAACTAACCTGAAGAGTAATGTCCCTGTTACAAGATGCATGAAACAAAGTCAACAGAATAAGAAGCTGCTTACAAATTAATTACAACCTATTCCCCATAAAGAACTATCTACCCACATATCTTGTCAAGGTACCGATCCATGACATCCGAAACCGTTTCCAAGAAGAGTGCTTCGCTGCTTTCCGGCAAAACCACATTCTTTGCCTCTTTGATAATTTCTTCAATTCTGGATTCCCTTTTCACTGTAGGTCTACACATTAAATTCCCTATGTCATATGCGGTTAGGCCCCTCTCAGCACCTTTCTTCAAGAGCATGGTGCTGATGCGGAAAACCCTAGCACACTCAACAGAGAGGTCCCACCCATAAGACTTCAGCAGCTTTATATCTTGTTCGGCATCTAATGATTCTATGTACTTTAGGGTTTCGGTGCTGAATGCCTGCCGTGATTGGGGCCAATACAGCCACTCAAACGTGCAATCTTCGAACTGCAGTATAAACATCAGTTAGTTGCGTGAATTTAAAACAATTTCCTTTTATTTGCATAAAGGAGTAAAATTGTAGGTGCTAGAACATCCCTTTGAAGGTTTTCAATGCTAAATTTGGTTTCTAATGGTATTAAGATAGTACCATGCTGAAATTATGTCCTAGATTATCCGTCACACGAACCAAAACTATAAATTCCATGAAAAAAAAAATCGAGTTAGATGTACTTACACTTTCAGGCAAGCAGTAGCCATGGTCAATCGGAACTAACCCGAAACCCGCTTCGTCTCCTTCTTTCCTAACCAACAAAATATTACCCGAATGGCGATCTGCATTAGCGAGTCTCATATCCAAAACAGCTATCTTATGCACTTCCTCTACAGGAAACAAACCAGGCCCAATATCCTCACAACTTCCCGAGTTCTTCACAAACATTTGCAAAGACCCAATTTTTGACATGCCACCGCTACTAAACCCCACATTGGCACATCGTACAAGAGTCGTGGGTGGCACACCAGCAAACCCTAGCCCTAATTGGCCTTCAAAAGGGTGATCAAGTAAATAAGCCGCCACCTCTCTTAAAGCACCTTCACCTACACGTGTACCTTTCTTTAACCCCTCTCCGTCTTTGGATAAGGGAAGGCCTCGTGGATTGTTCTTGGCCATTGGTTCTTCATCCATCGGCTTAAAGATTGCAACATACTCATGACCTGAACTGTCTTTCATAAAATAAGCACCGCCCGTTCCTTCAGCTGACAAAACGGGTTCATTTCCATTTTCCAACCCGTTATATGTATCCTGAATCATGTCAGTAACAACCAGAGGTAATTTGATGTTTGGATCTACCAAAATAGGTTCAACCAAAGCAGGTTCAGATTCAACCTGTTCTGGTACCACAGCTGAGAGTTCAAAATCCCTCTCAACAGGCTTGGTCGATACCTTCACAGATTTACGTACCAATAGATGCATAACAGCCTCGGTTTTCGGGCAAACGTCAGTCACCAATTTGTCATCATCCAATTCTTCTCCATCAACGACAAGTCTATGATTTTCCACATCATTCAAACCCTCAAATTGACTCAATATTTGGTGCTTTATGTAACGAATACTTCGATTTCTCTCCACTTGAAATTTGAACTCTCTCCCAGAGAATGTCTTCACCGTAATTGCACGCAACTCAGAAACACGGATTACAAGATGCAGAAAGTCACCCTCTGACACACCATACTCACTGACAAGACAGTTTTTACGTGCCAATTCACGGCCATCAAAGATTAATTTCTGGTTTTTCACAAAGAGGCCATTGTATTTCTGGATGCGGAGCTTAATAGATGCAATTGAATCGGATTCAAGGACCCGCAGAGGGATAATGGGTACACCAGGTACAGTGAGGAATATCAAGATGGATTCGGGACAGTTTGACCCGTAACAACCAGATCCAACGGTGGATCGGCTTGGGTCCATTGGGACGGGACTCAGAGTTAAACCTGAAGATGACATTTTTAGGTTTTGAAATGGGAAGCAATTTCTCAAAGATTTTCCTTTTCTTTGGGAAAGCCCCAGGAAAAGGGGAAACTAAAATTTGAAGCTTTTCTACTAAATTGCTGAAGCCATCTTGAAGAAAATGTGATTCTCCTTCAAATTAATAGGAGAACCAAGCTCTGAAATAGAAAATCTTTAAGTTAATATTTAGTTTTTTGCTATCTAAAGATCAAAGGCACAAAGCAATTGTCGCTGCAACATTAAATATCAGTCAATTAGGCTAGATGAGAGAATATTTTTTTTTCAAAAATGGCGCAATTAATAGATATATGATCAAAAATTAATCGAAGCAAGAATTTCAGTAAAGAAATTAGTAGATGAATAATAAAAAATCCATAACCCCAGTTATACTTCTTCAAATATTCTTAATCGAAATTTCCATCTAAAATTAAACGTAAGCTTCAAGAAAACCAGCTGCCTAAATTTGATTGCTTACCTAGCATTGAACAATTAAGGAAAAAACAAAAGGATCTCACCTTCAAGAGGTAACCTCGGAAAATAGACAAAGCTGGAATGAGGGATTATAATTCTTCTTCGATCGAATTGCTCATTTGCTTCTGTTTACAAGTCTAGAACTTTCTACCTTTCCAGAAGGGGATTAATGGACTAGATCTGTTAATTTTATAAGCGTCCACCACAGAGTCCAATGGGGGATTTTGGGTTTAACGGCGTTTCCTACAAAAGTCCAATCTCAACCAATTGAATTGGTGAATGACTAAAATGCCCTTTATCAGTAATTGCTAATAAGTAGGACCGAGTAAATTTCGTGTTTTTATTAACTGTATTTGAGATAAGATTTGGTTTGTTAAGAGTTGCGATCCAATATAATGACAGTTGTATTGAATGAATTTAATTTTAACAAAAAAATAATTAAACTTTCTAAGAAACTTTTAGTTACGCAAATTTAAAATTTTGTCATTTTCTCTTTTATTTTTCCAACGAAAAACACAAACTTATAGTGCAAACAGATAAAAAGGTGTTTTTGACCTTTAAAAATACGGACAACAGACATTTGTCTTTTAAAATGACAAGTTTACTTGGACATTAAATTTCATGGACTTGTATTTGCTTCAATGTGAAAATACTAATATTTTATTGGAGGTGAAGATTTATATTGATATAAATGAGTAGAATTAAGGTGTTTTTAAGCTCACTAAGTTTCTTTGTGAGCTTAACTCAAAAATCTATTGGATTGACTTCAAATGACGCATCTAAACCGTTAAAATCGATCTACTTAATGAGTTCATTTTTTTATCTTTTTTTTTACCGCTTGACTTTATACTAAACTAGTTCGAAAAATTATAAATTTGACATGTAAATGTATCACTCGTGAAGTAGAACGGTTTCAACGGTTTGGATGTGTTGTTTGAAGTCAATCCAATAGATTTTTGAGTTAAGCTCACAAAATGACTTGATAAGCTTAAGAACACCTTAGTTCTACTCGATATAAATTATACTAACAATTTATTGACACCCATAACAAATAATTAGATAGTTACGGAAAATAAAAAAATAAAATTATAGATGTTCATCTATAATCTAGATAAATTGCATATGCATATTGTGAAATTAATCATCCATTAAGTCAATTGAAATATTAACAATTTAACTTTATGGGCATTTGATTGAAGACCAAACGATTTAATTTTTTTTTTTTTCAGATTTTGATCGATTATTCTACTAGTTGTGACAATCATCATCGATTTTTTGAAATTCTTTTATTTAAGCATAAAAAGGTGATTAATTTTTTCGTTAGTTTTTAATTTAGAATTTGCATTTTTAAACTTAATATACATGACTATGATGATTAAGCTAAGACATAAGCTAAAACATTTGAATTGTGGTTCCATAACTCAAAATTTTATGTGAGAAGAGATGGTCAAAATTTTATATATGTCACATTTGACATTTTATCGGTAAATTATATTTATGATTAGGGTGAAATATTTGTTTTTATCTTTTTTATACGAGTACATAATGAATCAGATATTAAAATAAATAAAGATACAAATTAAATATTAAATCAAGATACATACAGATACGAATATAACTAAAATATCAATATAAAACTTGCTTAAATGTCAGACAATGCGTGGCAAAATCTGCAAATCGAACACCACGGAGTACGGACCCTTTGAAGGGCATTTTTGGAACTTCCAATGTCTTGAGGAGCAAACCAACAGGTACTGACGTGGTCATGATAAAGATAGAAGACCAATAGAGACGAGGACATCCATGACGTGTCCCGTTAATTAATTAACGCCGTTATCTTTATAAAAGCCAGGTCCGCAGGTTCTCGGAACTTACTCTTCAAGTCTGCTTTCCATAGAGCTGGGCCCCGCGGGTTTTTACTCTTTTACGGTTTTACCCCTGACTAAACGCTCTCTCTCGTTTTGACCGTTTCACTATTTGAAACTTTGTTTTTATTCCTAGGCTTATTTCGCTCTATTTTGAACAGGATAATGACCGTTCTGCAAGAAACAATCAAAACAAAAGCGCACGCGTTTTCTCATCGAAGGGATTCAATGAGGCAGACGAAAAATGCTATTTTTTGCAGCGAGTCGGTAGACTCATCTCAGAATTGCTGACCAATGAACATAAAGCAAATAAACAAAACTGTACTCACTACACATTGAATTTCTTGGTATTCATAAAGGATCATATTATATTGGCCACCCAACTCATCCCCGCTCCTCTGGGCCAGCAGAAATTGGGGAAAAGGGGAGGAACCAAAACCAATCACAGTCCGGTTTTTATTTTAGTACAAGAGAATTGTTTTAATTAAAATAATTAGCCGACCAAATGCTACACGTAAGAAAGCTCCGTTGGGTTTAGAATTTTATGATGGTTTGATTCGATATGAATAGGATAAGGATTCGATGCTATGAGTCATGTTATTTTTTTCCCTTTCTGACAAAGAAAATACACGGATGCATCGTTTTATTTAATTAAAGCCTCTTTCTAGAAAATTTCAAGTAAACATGACATTAAAATATACTGTACGGCACGTATCTGTACAATATTTGAAAGATTTGTTTAATGAACTATAAATGAGAATTTTTTTATTTTACTAACATTTCAATAAAAAGGAAGGGTATGATCATGTGATGCTGGGGCATTAAATGATTTGAAAACTAAGAGCAGCTCAACAAAACCTAATAATTTAAATAGCTTTTAAAAGGTTTGGCACCGCCATGAAATCTTGGGTCATTTCTCATCCTCTGCAATCGTACTGAATAGATCTAGACCGTGCGTTTGAGATCAGATAAATTTAGATCTTTCTAGATCAAAAAGTTATCCAAGCTTTTATTTATAATACCGTCGTTATCAAACTAATTTGAACAGCCGTTGGAATTTCTGATTGCAAGTTTGTAACCATGCCATATGTAGACCGTCTAAATCATAACTTAGTCAAAGTGGACCATAGCCAGGAACAGTCAAAGTGGAAATACTTATGTAATCACTCATTGACTGTTCACCGTGTTATATTGTAAAGTTTAATTGGATGTTAAGATCAACGAAGGTGAGAGTTGATCTTACCTTTTAAGTTTTTTTTTAATTGATGTTTTCAGATGAGTGTTGTTGTTTGTTGGTGAGCAAAATTGGATGTAATTTATTTACTTGTAACATATCAGTAGCCTCCACTGAGTTTTCACAAAAAAAAAAAAAAAAAAAAAATCAACGAAGGTAACTCAATTCCTGAATTTGTGTTTATTCCCGAACTGAGAACCAGAACCAACCAGCATTGGACTAATATTTCATTGATTACACGTGAATTCTAACATATATATGCACAAAATCCCACAGGTACCCCAGCAACAGATCGAAAGATGCACACTTAAATCTTGGAAAATCACAGAAGCCTTAAGCTCACAGCAGCACACAAACAACATACAGCCATGACAACAATCACTTATTACGAACAACCCGTCCCCCCCCCCCCCCCCCCCCACACACACACACACACACACCCCCTTCATTTCAACTGCACAGATTAGGGATGCAAACGCCACCATCAGGGTTGGGCTGCTCCTTCCAGATCCGACCCGTGACCCGCAGCTTAAGCTCCTTGCGGTCACCACCAGAGAAGAAGAGGGCCATGTTGCGCTGGATTATGAGGCCATCATGGCTATCCCGTACCTTGCGGTGGCTGTCGCGTATGCTGCGGGGAGTGCCCTCCCAGACCATCTTGCGGCCATTTGCACCAACTTCCAAACTATAGGTGTAGCTGCGTGCCTCATTCTCGTCTCCCATGAAACGCAGGAATGCCATGTATACTGGTGCATTGCCCAGCTGGAAGGCCTCAAAGTGAAGGCAGAAATATTGACCGAAGCAGTGAAATACCTAGAGAGAGAGAGAGAGATTAGCTTTTTGTGTATGCTTTGTTTCTTTTTTCCTTTTCAATTCTGGTAATTTGCATTTGGTAGGAAGTATGTACCTGCCAATAAAATTATGTACATAAAACACTGGGCAGTGGTAAGCTAGTATAACTACAAATGTCTGCTTATGAATTTGCTGAAAATAAGAATGTCATGACCACAGTGTATCTTTTTTTTAAACTCAATTTAGATGGTAGAAGAACTAAATGCCACGGCAAAGCCAGAAAAAAGTACCCACTAACCAGAATCATATTGTTTTAACAGAGATTGTCACAATAGTTTCAAAGTTCCATCAGTGCACAGCTGAAAATACTCTTTAAGTTCATTGTGAAAGGACATGACCAGGAAGAGAATAAATAAAAAATAAAAAACTCACCGTCAACATCCAAGTGGCGTTCTCCACCTCCCTCGGGTTTGACTTGACATATCTATGATTAAACGTACACCCACTATGCATATCCACCTTATGATCATCCCTCAGATGCGCAACAAGAAAAGGGATGTCGCCGATTATGGAGCACTCAGATCCGGCATAGGGGCAGTTGTACGGACGGAAGTTGCACTGGGACTCATGCTTCAGCTTGCTGTAGTAGGGGAATATCTCGGGGCAGCCCAGTGTGTAGTACTTGCATGGAAGCTCCAGGGATTCAGCGACTTTCTCCAACGCCAAACAGCGAATGTCGCCAAGCTCCTGTCGGCAGGTAGGGCACCGGTTGTGCACCCGGGACTTGCATGTCGAACAGAGAGTGTGGCCATTTTGGCACTGTGAATTGATGAACGCATTGATTGTCAGTGACTGAGCATGTGGCTGAGATAGCTTTCAATTTTTTTATGGGAATTCAAACCCAGAGGATTCCACATCAATTCTCAGAATAACTATACCATAGAAATACTCTTTCACAAAAGAGCCCTCAAAGATCCCAACTGGTGTTAACTAATTGGGTGTTGTAGCAAAGCTATATTCTGACAAATATAAGGTGCAGAAGCATTATCAAAGAAAGCTGCCAAAACACAGCCTTGTTAATCAAAATACAGTCACAGCTTAAATAAGGAATGATTTGTAGATTATAAAGGTATAAAATTGTTCTGAAATGTGATACATGGAAGAATGCAAATTTGTAACCTATACTAGTAAAATGCACAGTGAAAGACCCCTTAAAAGGGAATCAATTAGGATGTGTAGTCACATAACAAGAATCTAAGGATGAATTACTAAACATCAGCTGCTGAAAGTTGAACAAAATGTGAGCAGCATACTTATCAGTTCAAATAAACCTAATTTAGTTTTGTTGATAAGAGAACATGAAAACAGACAAATGACCAAATCTAATAATCACATTATAAGTCACTGCTCATTGCATCCTCAATTCATGATTCCTGCATTTAATCTCTTTTCTGTGTATCACCATACTGGGACTTTCTTGGATGCAGGGTTTGAGCTTTCTTGAATCAAACATCACAAATTTCATATCGATACTCGAAAATATCACATGAAATTACAAATACCCTAACAAGAACGCCAAAGGGACCAACAAGGCACAAAATAAATGGTCTACAATCAAGGAAATACTACTAACCCCTTATTACAAGCCAATCACACGTATCTTCCCCAATCCTTTCCCTCGAATGTGCAATTCAAATTCTTCCTCCAAGCCAAACCTCCGTAACCTAAATAATTTCCAATGCCATGAATTAGAGAATCAAAGTGTAAACAAGATCGCAAACCTGATGAATCGGGGGGTACATGGAGTTGGTACAGACGGGGCACTCAAGCAATTCATGCACGCTGGTCGCTGGAGGCAACATCGGCCCTCCGGCGATTGCTCCGGCGCCGGTTCCATTCCCCCCTCCACCTACTCCAACATTTCCGGCCACGCCGCCGACTGACTTGGGGTAGGGATGGCGTGGCAGGTGCGCCAAAGTCTCCTCCTCCTCTAACCCATCTGATGACGACACGCACTCGATGCTGTCTAACATATCCATTGAATCTCTCTCTTTCTTTCTATCACGAAAGAGATCGATCGACGGATCGATCAAAGCAGAGAGCGTAGAACAAAAGAGAAGGAAGTCGCTTTTCCCCCTTTTCTTTTCGAATTTCTTTATTTTTCTTATTTAGATTTCATTTTGTGTGGCCTTTGCTTGTGGCCGATTATCCCGGCAATAGCGAATAGAGGGGGAGACCGATTGACTAAATCTTCTCCAGCTCTTTTAAACTGCAGATCTCCGTTTTTGTATTAACCTACCTTGATATAGTACGGACTTTTACAAGACTGGAGCCATACCGCTTACATAGACTGGAGACAATGTCTTACCAATTCTTCATGGTTCGAATCTATTGGTTTGTTGTCTGCGACTTCTCTTTACTTCTTTGAAATGTTTCAATGAATCTATGTTTGATTTCTCATTGGTCTAGCACTCCTTTTAAGTAACATATTTAAATCTGCACCTCCTGGAGGGTTGAATTTTTTTTATCCAAGTTTGTTTGCTTCCTATAAATTTTTGAATCTATTGGCTATCTCCCTGATTTTTTTTATCCAAGGAAGAAAAAAAATAGTGTCTCTAACAATTAAGTGCACTATATAATGAGTGTAGCTAAAACAACATAACAATCATTAGATGTAATCATTTTGTAGTGTTCACAAACATTTTATGGTGGTGTTCGATAACATAATGAATTTACATCAGAGTGTGAATTCAGAAGGAGAGTAAAAAAATATCGAATTGAATTTAAATAGCTAAATATGTTTAAATTCATTAACTAATTGAATACTCGATAAAAATAATATTTTAACTTACACTCCCGAATGTTCTGACTTGTAATTTATGATGCTCTGACTTATATTTCTAATTACCAATCATAATTCAATAAATTTATTTTAATTTACCTCTAAATTTAATCCGAATTACAAATCAAGAATCCAAAAAAGAACAAAAATCGGTTGGAACCGATAGATCTCCGTTAAAACTCAAAATTCAGATAAGCAACTACTCTCCGGGTACTATGTGGGTCCGCCCCTGAGAGTGCTCAGTGATATAATGGAAAAATTTACCATGAAAAAAAAAAAAAATCTGAGAATCAAATTTGTACAGAAATGGATGGAAAAAAACATAAGGTCGGACTTAACTTTTCATATACCATTATTTCTTTGCATCTTATCATTTTGTTTTTTTATTTAATAATAAGTACATTTTGTTGTTTTATATAATTTTTTATTTTATTTAATTATAAATAAACAATTTCACCACTACTTTTACTTTTTTTTCATCAATGATTTTTTTTTTCATTGTAGCTTTTACTTATTGTAAATTTATTTTTAAAATTTTCTAAATATGATCATATTTTAATTTATTATAATAGAATTCAACACCATAAATATGTTTTCTCAAGTTGAGCCACTAGTAGCTGGCTTTCATTGTCTCGATTCATTGACCGAAATGGGAGGAGGCGTATTTGATGAAAATCAGACCAAATTCGATTAGTTGTCCGATCTAAACCTTACTTCGTGTTTGAAGTTTGTCCATTGCTTCAACACATTTGATCCAATGGCAACGTGCAAATTTTAACTCGAATCGAACAATTTAGACTGACATCAGACCAAATTTGATACGAGAACAACCAGTTCAAATACAACCTTTGATACGAGCACAACCAGTTCAAATCATATATAAAGACCTTAGAATTCAAACGCCGTTGACTCTAATCCAAAGACCTGAGAATTCAAATGTCCCCATCTGATATAGACCCAACTGACCCAACTTGATTCAAATCCAAATATGACCTTAGAATTCAAATGCGGTTTGCTGATGCAGATCTAGAGTGTTAGAATGAGCACAACCTAGGGGTGAAAACAAGATAGTGGTAAAATCATATTCATATTCTTTTTTAATTTTTCGGATACGGATACAGATCGGATATCAGTCGGATACAGATACGGATACAGATCATATCGAATATTTATAAAATAATATTAAAAAATGAGGAGGGTTCAAATGCCTCCATTTTTTGTGCCTCCACCATGCCTCCATTTTGAAAAACTTTAATAACTCAAAATTTAAAACTTGAAAGTCAAAATAAAACCGTTGGATATGATCTACATAATTTTATCTATGTGCTCATAAAAAATTATTACATTTCGATTTTGTTTTTATGTGAATCAATAAGTTCAAAAATCAACGTCTAGAAATTACCCCATTAGTACATTTTTACAAGCTCTTGATGACAACCAAAACAAAATTGAAATGTCATAATTTTTTACACGTGTATAGATAAAATGATGTAGATCATATCCAACGGTTTTATTTTGACTTTTAAGTTTTAAATTTTGAGTTATTAAAATTTTAAAAAATGGAGGCATGGTGGAGGCATGAAAAATGGAGGCATTTGAACCATCCTCTTAAAAAATATCAAAGTTCATAATATTTATCTAATTTTAATAGTGAATAACAATATGTTTTCATAATATATATTAAAATATATGGTATATATATACTATTCGGATATGAATAATTGAAATATAAAACCGTATCAGTATTCATATCAACACGGATATTTAGATATCAAAATATCCACATCTAATTTTTTAAATACGGGTCGAATACGAATCCATATAAGCCCAATTGACGACCCATGTGGATGAATCCATAACATGTGGGCCATACGGCTCAATTTGTAATATGAACAGCCTATATCAACCAGGTTATCCCTTTCCTATTTAAATAGCAGCAGCCCTGTATTAGCTAAGAAACGTTTGTTTTTTTTATTTTTCTTTTTTGTACTTTTGATATCTTAAAAAATATTATTTAAAGTTAAGAAATTAAAATTGCAGATGTGTTCATTCTTTATTAATAGCAGATTTGACCTTTCATCAAATAATATAAATATTTAACAGTAAAAATTTAGTGCTTAATGATAAATGACCATTTAAATTCTAAATTGACTTTAATTTTAAAATATGTCCTACTAAATAATTAAACACATATTTATAATTTTACATTTTAAAATTTTTAAAAATATATTACAAGATATTAAGTGAATTAATCATAGAAGTTCAATACACACTATACATATCCTTTTGAAAATTAATGTAAAAACTAAGATTTCAATTAATAATTAAATATTCAACTGATAACATAACCAAACTTTAAAAAATCAAAGTTGTAAAAATTGTTACAACCGCACCTTAATAAACAACTGCTGGGTCAAAATATTTATCTGGTTTACAACAACTAACAAATTCAGAACAAAATGCACACTCTAAATTTAGAAAATGTAACCCATGCTATTATTTTGAACTAAAATAATTTATAATTAAAATTAACTACGTCCATTAATAAAAGATAAAACCTTGTCTTTAACTTTTTCTCAACAAAATTAGCTACGGTCGTGCAACAAATTTACACATTGCAATTATCAAATTTTAACAAAATCACAACAGTACAACACTATATATCCAATATTTGCCGTATATATAAATTCATATTTTCCATTTCAAACCAAAGACGATCCAACATAATTCAATTGAAATTTTTGAATACACAATATGGAGTTTCAACCATCTCCTAAGCTGATTTTTCTGTCAATGTTATTGTTGAGTTTTACAGTAAATAACGATATGGTGTCAGCTCTAAGTTTGTGTGGAATGGACAACGATGATGTCACTGCTTGTTTGCCATCAGTGAGAGGCTTCATTCCGCCACGACCAACACCTAACTGTTGCAGAGCCGTAAGACAGGCCAATCTACAATGCTTTTGTTCTTACAAACACTCTGGTTTGATTCGTCAATTGGGAGTTAATGTCGATCAAGTCAAAAAATTACCTGCTAAATGCAGTCTTGCTCGGCACCTAAACTGTTAAAATCTCAAAGATGTAATGATCTTATTGATTTTGTATTGATGATGCGTGTTGTTGATTTAAAGTGTGAAGTTTAATTTGTATAATTGTCAAATAAAAATGATGTGTCAAAGTTGCGTTTTGTTCTTACACAAGTGCGGATCTTAATTCATGCTGGAAGCTCTAAATCACCTCCAAAATTTTAAAATTATTTTATCAGGTACATGACAATTTAACTAATTTCTTTCCGAATCGCGCGCTGTGAAAAAAGAGAAGTCATCCCTTTCCAACGTTCCCCTTTTCAATTAGAAAAGGTCGAAGAAAATAAAATAAAGAAAGTGTCCAGCGAAAAGAAAAAAAATAACAATCTCTATAACTTCATTCTCTAGCTGACATGCACCGCAAAAAAAAAAAAAAAAAGAAGAAGAAATAAATACATGTCCACCAGTCGTAGCAAACAGAAAAAAAAATGTGTTCAAAGGAAACAAAAGCAAAATTTATATTTGGATAGGGCGGAATTTTTATATATTTTTTAAGTCAGTTCGCTTTTTAAATTGAGGCTTGTATTTATTTGTAATATGTTAAATATTACTATTCATTATAACTTTTAGATAAAAGTTAATTTCTATTTTATGCTAGATTCAAAAAAGTTAATTTCACTTTCATGTTAAATTATTAATATGTAATTCTTCTATCTACAATGTACATTAGATTACTAAATGTTTAATTTGATTTTGATAGCCATGACATGTTATTGGTATTAGTTATCTATTATATATTTTTTATAAAATCAAATAGTAAAAGATTTTATTATCTTGTGTTATATAATTTTTTTTTAAATAATGTTTAGCCTTTTCTACACTCAAATCCTACCGCACAACAACAATCATCAAACAATTTATTCAACACGGTAACTATGTATTTGTTGAGCGTATTGTAAGATTTTTGCAAAAAAAGTGAAGTTTCAACAGTGCAATAAGTTAATATGTTGAACAATATAAAAAATGAAGTAAATTTTTTGGGCCGTCAAACTTCCTTCCCCTTTAATTCCTTTTTATTCTAGAGGAACTAATTCTCTTGTTTGTTTGTTTTTGTTGTTTCAAGTTATAAATACTTTGTTTATTTTTGTTATTTCAAGTTGTAATATTTATAGGATTAGAATTAGAGTGTTATTAAACTAACCATATAAGTTTTTGACGAGCTTAATTTTAAAATTTATTGGATCGACTTCAAATGATGAATTCAAACTGTTGAAACAGGTCTACTTCATGGGTGATAATTTTGCATGAAAAAATTATAAATTTTTATATTAATTTAGTATAAAGTCAAGTTATTCAAGTGAGAAGATTTACAAGTTAATTTAAACATATTTATTTAGTTTCATTTGATTTTATACTAAATTAATTCGAAAATTTATAAACTTTACACGTAAATTCATCTTTCACGTTCGTGAAATAGATCAGTTTCAACGATTTGGATTTATCATTAAAAAAAATCCAATAATTCTTAAATTAAACTCTCTAAATTACTTGGTTAGCTTAAAAACATTCTAGTTCTACTTTATTTAGAGTGTTATTTTAATGTCACGGATCAATGGACTTAGTAAACTAGTGATTATGTAATTTACTTTGAATAATCGAGGTCAAGTTTATGCAATAAATTTAAGTATGAAGAAGTACATGTACTCACTGACAATAAATTAATTTAATCATTCCAATCGTCACAAATAAAGTAGCATGCAGTTTGAATTAACTCTTCGACAGTTGTAAGTAGTGAGATTAACCATTGCATAATTAATCAACAGTTAAGAAATTAATCTAATCCATTTACAATTTTAAATCTAATAACATTTTAAATGTGATATATGATTATAGGCAAACTTAAGGAATAGACGGACTTAGCGAGGATTAACGAGTTTTTAATTATTCACCCTTAAGGAGCACCATGCCGAACCAAGTCCTTAAGAATTTACTTTGCATGGAATAGGAAGAGGCAATTTATGTTAAAATTAAGTGCACTATATATGCAATGAGTGTAGCTACTTTTGTGTCAATTTGATACTGATTTTCTTATTGTTATGATTTCATCATGAATGAAATCGGTAAGATAATTCCAGTTTAAAGAAAAATGAGTTTAGCTTAAACAAGATAACGATTATTAGATGTAATCATTTTGTACTGTTTACAATTGTTTAATGGTAAGAATTAATATTTAATCTAGTAATAAGATAATATTTTATGTGTGATAAATTATTAGTTTGAACTTATATAAGAGATTTCCGGCAAATACTAAAAGAGGAGGGATCCGATTATCACGTTTTTTGTTACCACAAAAGTTACCACAACCACTTTTACATTTTCAAAGTCCAAATTGTCGATCCAAACCGTTCAACATGATCTCCACAATAAAATGTGCTTGCAGATCAAATTTTATATTTTTTTGAATTTTTTTACTATTTATTAAGTATTTTACAAAAACTAGTCAAATTCAGACCACTGAATTTTGTACCCATCTTAATAAATAGTAAAAAAATTCAAAAAAAATGTAAAATTTGATCTGGAAGCACATTTTATTGTGGAGATCATGTTAAACGGTTTGGATCGACGATTTGAACTTTGAAAATGTAGAAAATAGTTGTGGTAACTTTTGTGGTAACAAAAAACGTGGTAATCAGATCCCTCCTCATAGTAAAATTAGTTGGATAGCTTGATCCATAACTTTACTCAAAACAAATATTTTATGTTGGCTTTAAATAACATAAAATTGAATGGAATTAGATGGAAAATAATGAAATAATTTCCAAATTTGTTATAATAGAAAATATCACCGATCCTATAAATTCTCATTTAGTAGGATGGAACGGAACAGGATGGATGTAGGCAAACTTTTAACTTATAGAATGGAGGGAGGTCAATTATGTAAATTTTGCACAAAGAAAATATGAAAATCAATTTTACAGTAGTATTCATAACATTTTATCCTATACTATACAATAAAATAATATATAATAAAATTACGTGGAATTGCTATATTTTTAATAAATAAAGACCAGTTGATCTGTATTCGCTTAAAATAAATCCGCTCCTGAATTTTATAAACTACCACGTCAGACAACTTAAAAAGAAAATGAAAAAAAAAGTTGGTCACTGTAAAGGAAAAAGTTGCACAATAAATAATAGAAGAGCTGTTGAGAGCGGTGGGAGTCGGCCTTAGTCTCATCGCATACAAACAAACTGAAGTCTTCATCACCGAACGAAGATTTGGTAGGATTCATATCACTAAACTAACTAAAATTTTGTGAGTTTAGATCTGGACCGTCAGATCAATTTTGATATGAGTATTAAAAGATAATGTATATTTTCTTTCAGATCGATTTAGTCTAAATTCTGATCCGACGATCTGAATCTAAACTCAAAATTTGAATTACTTCATAAAAAAGGGTTCTGGATGATTATACATTACAGCGTCCATTTTTTTAATTCTTTTTTAAGTTTGATGCAATATTCATAGAATGATGATATTAACAACACTAATTATTTTATTAACACACACATTCAAATATATTAATTGTTTAGACAAATTTGCCCTTTCCTAATTATTTCCTTTTCAAAATAAATCTTTTAGTATATTAATGTCTATCTATATTTTCTTCTCTGTTTCCTTTTCTTTTGTGAAAATCAAAATAGTAGGTATATTAATTATCATAGTAGAATTTTATAGCAAAAGTATTAAAACAATTAAACAATAAATTCATCAGAAAAGTTTCATGTCTCGTATATATGTAATTCTTGAGCTTCTAATTTATTCTCCGCAAAAGCAACTGTCATGATTCTTCAATCAACACCATGATTGAATTACCAAACTTCAACATATTATCTTCTTTCTCAGGAACAGAGCTAGACATTTGAACTATGGAGATCAAACATGAATAATAGTCGATCATATAAAATTTCCATGCTGCTAATGAGAGTCAATTTTACAGTACTCGGAACATTTTACTTGAATTATATAAAAGATTAGGGTAAATTTCGTCGGAGGACACTAAACTTTGTTTTTTGTTACGATTGATCACTCAAATTTAATTTGTCCCTTCAAAGCCATTAAACTTCTTATTTGTTCTGATTAAGCCACTCCGTTAATATTCTAGACCCCTTTCGGTTCACACCCCTGATATTTAAGTTTTTGGGGGGGCTCTAATTCAATCTGCAGTCCCCCAAGAATGGGACCGCAGATTGAATTGGAGACCCTGGTATTTTTCGAATTTTCCAATTTCAGTGGTGTTTTTTTTTTGTTTTTTTGAAATGGTATTAATAAAATTTTCGGCTCCAATAATATAGTGACCTTAGAATTCAAATGCGGTTGATTCTAATCCAAATGACTTTCGAATTCAGATGTCCCCATATGATATAATAACCCAACTAACCCCACTTGATTCAAATCCAAATGACCATAGAATTCAAATGCGGTTGCGGTTGGTTAATGCGGAAATAAATGTGCTGTTATTCCAAAGAAATAACCAGAACCTGTTTCATCAAAAATAAAGAAAAAAGAAAAGAAAAGAAAAACAGGAAACCTGTTATTCCTGTTAGAATAACAGTAGATTTATTTCCGGTTAATGCATAGCGTTTTTATTGTTTTTATTTATTGGCATGCAGTGTTACAACGAGCACAAACTGTACTGAAAGAAAATGAATAAGCCCCATATCATACCAGGCTACTATCCCTTTCCTAAATTAGTTAGCTGCAGGCCGGAAGCAGCTAACAAACATTATGTTTATTTTATTTTTCCTTTTTTTTAATCTTAAAAATAAGTTTAAAGTAAAAAAATAAAAAATTTAGATATGTTCACGTAAATGTATTCAATTTGAACCGATTCATCAAATAATTTTAAATATTTAATAGTGAAGTTTTAATGACTTTTAAGATGAATAACTAATCAAATTTTAAATTGACTTCAATTTAAAACATGTTCTACTAAATAATAAAGCACGTATCTATAATTTAACTTTTTTTAATTATTAATCATAAAAGTTAGATATAGAGTAGTCATATCCTTTTAAAAATTGATGTACACAAAACTAAGATTCTATCTTAATAATTAAAAAATCGGAGAACTAGCGTTTAGTCTAGTAGCTGATAGGGTGTTCATCGGGTAGTAATTTAGTTTCTAAAATAGAACCGAACCGCGATTTACCATAGCAATCGAACTGAACCGAATCAAAGTTTTATTCGGTTTATTCTATTTGTTTGGTTCAAATCAAAATATATTAATTTTTTATTTAAAGCAATTGATTTATAATAAACCGAAGTATATTAAGAAATACACCGGATATTAAAAAATAAACCGAAGTATTTAAAACAATTGATTAGGAAATAAACCGGGATATTAAGAAATAAACCGTGGCGGTCCGGACCAAATTCATAATATATAAAAGTTTGGTCGGTTCGGTTATTTCGATTTTGAAAATTTCCAAACCGAACCAAACCAAAATTATAATTCGGTTTTAAGTAGCAAACCGAACCAGTCCATTAAACCAAAAAAACGGAACCGTTTGGTCCAAACTAATTCGGTTTGGTTCAGAACCGACTAAACCGGACCAAATGAACATCCTTAGTAGCATAGACTATAGAGTAATATTTTCTGTGAGAGATCGTGAGTTCAAAATACGAATGAGGTGTCAAGAAAATTAATGGATGTTAGAAGACAAAACTAAAAAATAATAATTAAATATTCAAAACTTTAAAAAATGCTTAACGTCACTAATCTTGTTGTATCATGATACTTAACAAAACTTTAAAACTAAAATCAACGGCTGTGTCAAAATATTGATCCGGTTTAAAACAACTAACAAATCCAGAACAAAATGCACACTCTAAATTTGGAAAATGTCATCCTTCTCTTATTTGAACAAAAATAATTTGTAATTAAGATTAACTACGTCCATTAATAAAAGATAAAGTCTTGTTTTTATTTTTTTCTTAACAAAATTAGTTATGCCTGTGCAAAAAATCTACACATAGCAATTATCAACTTTCAACAAAATCACAACAGTACAACCACCATACAAGTATCCAATATTTGCAGTATATATAAATTCACATTGCTCATTCCAAAATTTCAAACCTAAGACGATCTAGCGGAATCCAATTTGAAAATTTCGAATATACAATATGGAGTTTCAACCATCATTTAAGCTGGTTTTTCTGTCAATATTACTATTATGTTTTTCAGTAAATAATAGTATGGTGTCTGCTTTAAGTTTGTGTGGGATGAACAATGATGGTATCACTGCTTGTTTGCCATCGGTTAGAGGCTCCAATCCGCCACATCCAACACCTAAATGTTGCAGAGCCGCAAGAAGGGCCAATTTCAAATGCTTTTGTGCTTACAAACACTCTCTCTTGATTCGTTTACTGGGAGTTAATGTTGATCAAATCAGAAAATTGCCGGCTAAATGCGGTATTGCTCGGCGTCTATACTGTTGAAATCTCAAGATGTAATTGATCATAATGATTTTTATCAATGATGCATGTGGTTGATTTACATGCATATAAAGTGTAAATTTTAATATGTATAATTGTGAAATAAGATGTGCATCATGTTGTGTGTTTTGCTCAAATCATTGTAAAAAAACAGTTTATTTTTTTAGGTATGTTGTAATAAATCGTAAGTTGATATGTTGAACTCTGATTTTTGAGTGAAATGAAGTCTTAAATTCTTTTGGAATGTCAACTTTCTTCTCCTTTTATTTTATTAGAAGAATTCATGACAAATAAAATTTAATTATAAAAGACATGTATTCGTTGAATTATTTTAAACCTTTTGTAATCATAACACTAAAGTTTTTAATTTGATTATAGCCCTTCTATTGTTGTCACAAATGAGGTTAACATTGTACAATTATCACTTAGAAAATTAATTAGTTCTTCACCGACATTCTAAACAGAAGTTATTATTTAAAATCTGACATTTTGAATCAAACTACGGATATAGATGAAAAAATAAAACAGAGCCTGAAAAGGAGATATCAATAAACCGCGCTATGCGTTCGAGAGAGAAAGAGTCACACGGAGCCATCGATTCAATCGCAACAGCGCGCCAGCAAGAGAGCTTATGTTTTCCTTTCTTTTATTTTCAGTTTTCTTTTCCTTTCTCTTTTCTTTTAATTTCCCGTTTTAGTTGTTTGTCTGTTTTTTCTTTTCTTGTTTCTTATTTATTTTTCTTTCTTTTACGGTAGAGAGAAGACCCAATTAAGAGGGAGATTAAAGTGGGGTGGTCACCCAGCATAGGCCGCGTGGCCTTAGTGCCACGTTGGTCATTCATTCATTTATTTTTATTTATTTTTGTTAATTTTGTATTTTCATATTATTAACTTTCAACTTTTCAAATTTTGTATATCAGTCCAAGTATTTAAAAGAAAGTTATAAATATTTTCATGTATTAGTTTTCTATTACATCCAACTCAGTATCAATTCTAAATTTCAAACATTTGTTTCTAAATATCTCATTATACAAACTTTATCTCAGTTAACTTGATTTTCAAATAATCTATTTATCATATTTAATTTCACTCAATTATTTTGCTCGTTTCATAAAAAAATACCATTTGTTCGTTAAATGTTACCTATTTAATTAAAAAAACCATTCAAATATTTTGTAAATTACTTTCAGTCATTAATTTCATATACGTATTTTGATAGCGTTACATTCAGTCAGTTTGAATGGTTGTTTAAATAAGCCAATTATAGAGAAGCGCGTTGTTAAATAACCGTTTACTGAGCTTTGTAGCTGATCCTGTATTGTTTATGTTTGTTATTTTTGTTGCGTTGTAGGTTGATGGGATGAAGGATGGATGCGAGGGTGTCTTTGTTGTCGCGTCCCCAGTCCAGCGGCGGGGGTGTGACAATTTTGGCATCAGTTTTTTTTTTGTAAGAACCGTGTATATAATCCCTGTTATTATACACTGTTATTATGACTGTGTATAAATTATCTGTCTTAGCGCCTTTTATATATCTAACACAATCATTTGTAGGAACTCGGTTCCGCAACCGTGTACAATGTATTGATCTTAATTTTCATACACGATACGCGCAGACACGATTGCGGAACTGTGTGACATTAGCTTTTTTTAACCATCTATATTGACAACATTAGTATGTTTCTCAAAAAGAAAAGGAAAAAAAAAGATCTTGAACAATATAATTTTAAATAAAAAAATGAATGAAATCGTAAAACCATTCATTTATTTGCCAACTTTATTTCTATTTTTACTTTACTCCTAAAAAAACGCATTTTCATAAAATTTCTAATTAAAAGAATGAAAAAAAAGCCAGAAGAGCCAAATACATATGTTACGCAAGCATAATCTTTTTTTACCTTGAGCTAATTATATAATTTAAGAGGAATGAAACCAATCGGAGAACTCCAAACAGTAAGCTTGTTCCTTTTTCCAGTTCTTTCTATCTAAATGGATGAGCAAAATAATGCTTATCCAAACTTTCAAGATTATCATGTACTGCTGATCTCTCCAGCCGTAATTTCATCATCTAAAAAAGTAGTTTCCAAGAACAAGGAGGAGGTTAACAAAGATTCGGAAAATGGATGGTCGTTCCTGCCAACTGATTTGCTCAACTTAATCATGACACATCTAAGTTCCATGGCAGACTTCTCGACCTTTCGTGCTGTCTGTCCGACATGGCGCTCTCTAGCCTCTCTTTGCCCTGAAAATTTGGCTTACCAATCGCCCCTACTCTTGCTTACATCTCCAAAGAAAGATATATTTGGGTTGTATGATTTTACACGTAAACGTCTCTACAACATGCGTCTCTCCATACGGACCCAACAAGAGCCAGAAAAGCCATATTGCATCGACTATTGGACGTGTCTCTCCTATTCACATGGATTCCTTGTCATTGCTAATATGCCAGGATTCACAGAGATTATGCTTTATAATATATTTACTGGTAACCGCATAATGTTACCGGCTGTCAAACAGATAGAAGGTAATCTTCAATTTATATTTTCCTCATCCCCTGCCTCTCCTGGTTGCTTGGTCGTGATGTTCACACGTGGTTCGTGCTCTTTCCACTTCTGCTGTATTGGCGACGTCGAGTGGAAGTGCCATTGCTTTTACAGATTACAATTGATTGATGATATGATCTTTTATTATGGGAAACTTTATTTACTAGTTTCTCTAAACCAATTTATTTCTATTGATTTTGGCTGTTGCCTTCAGCAGATTCGTGTAGAAAAAGAGAAGTGGCTTTCCAGGACGCTACTTAACGAGCATTCAATGCGGTTAGAATCGCGTCTCGCTCAATCTTGTTCTGAGCTACTGCTGATTCAGCAAAGGAAAGCTTATATTTTTGATTATATTAAACTCAAATGCCCCAATAGGTTAATTAGTATTTATCGCTGGGACTTTAGTGCCGGTGCTTGGACAGAAGTTTCTAGCCTTGGTGGAAGGGCTCTTTTCTTTACTGACAGTTTCACAGCATCAGTTCCTCCCACATGCTTCGGAGTACAGGCAAATAGCATCTATTATTATTCAGCCGGTTACTACCCTGAAACTGGAAAGAAGAAACCTATAATCTGGTCAGAGGTTTCCCTGGAAGACGGTCACGGAACCATTCGAACTGTGTACCATGAACCACCTAGCAAAGAGTTGAGTTCTGCTGTGACATGGATCCTACCAAGCATGTCATAGTTCCAATTTTGAAATTTGAATATTCTTTTAGCAAGGAAATTTATGTCTGGATTTTGTTCCTAGAACAAATTGCTTTTTTTTGTGACTTGTATGACTTTTCTTAAGAACATACAGGTGTAGTTTTAATTAGTTCTTATGAGGCATAAGTCTCTACATATGGACTGAGATAAGTTCAGTTTCATAGCATACTGCTACCAGCAGAATTAATTTCTATCTCTTTCAGGTGAACCAGGAGAACTTGCTGAGTGTTGAGTACAAATATATCTGCTTTTAACAGAAGCATAATTAGTTTCTATTTTTCTTTTCTTATTGTAGCTCAATTATCAACATGGCTTCACGGTTGCTTGCATAATTTTGTTTAGAAGAGAAAATATTTAAATTGTTATTTACCAAGTGAGTCTACTGAATTATTTAGTCTATTTTTGCCCGTGCCAAGAAAACACAATTAAAAAAATATATAATAATCTAAATTAAATGCCAAAGTATTAGTACTATTGGCCCTAACATGTGAAACCTTTAATGTGCACTTCAGAGAAGGGGAGCGAAAGGAAGGGGAGGGGAGAGAGGCTGAGTAAAGTGTTTACTTTCTCTACACTCCAATTTGAGATTTACAAAATTTCAATAATTGGTATATAGAGTTGATCTCCTCTTTTTTTCCATTCCCTTCTCTTCTCCTTATAAAAAAAGGTAATTATATCTTCCCCCATCTATTCATCCCCCATTTCATTCCCCAACTAACTAACTATCTCTTCTAACTATAATTACAAATTCTAACTACCTAATGGCCCTACAAATTAATTATCCAATTTTCTCCCTTTATTTCTTTCCTCTTTCTCCCTCCCTCTCCCACCTCTCCCACCTCTCCCTCTCCACCTCCACCTCCACCTCCCCCCCGCCTCTCCCACCTCTCTCTCTGCACCTCCGCCCGCCTCTCCCACCTATCCCTCTCGGCCTCCGCCTCCCTCTCCCACCTCCGCCTCTGTCTCTCACCTCCGCCTCCCACCTCCCACCTCCCACCTCCTTCGCCTCTCTCTCCCACCTCCGCCTCCGCCGGGTTAGATCCATCACTGTCGACCGCCGAGTCAGATCCGTCATTTCTATGTTCCTCTTCCTCATGCAGAGCGAGTTATTTGCAAAGAACAAAGTTTCATTAATGGTGAATTAGGCCAGTGCGTACTAAGTACTAAGAAATGACAGAAAAACAAATTTTGAAAAAATTATAGGTGTATGAATGAATACTTGATGTTTTAGAGATGAATACTTCAACGTTTATGGATGAATACTTAATATCTTAGGTATAAATACTTTAACTTATATGTATGAATACTTGATATCTTATGGATGAATATTATTCGGCTGCTCTTGTAAAATTAATCGAGGTATGCACATATGTTTGTAATACTCTTGGTACATTAACTATTTACACGACGATGATGAATACTTGCTCGATGAGAGATGAATACTTGTGCAACGAACAACTCGAAAGTATGTCATCATGGATCTCATTTGAAAGAGAAAATTGTGTAGAAGACGTTCGTGGTTTTAGATTTGCAAAATTCCTCACAGACCGTCATAAATATTGGTTAGATTGAACGGAGAAAAAAAACCCATATCTAAAAACGTGTAAAAGATGAGTGATTGATGTGTCCAAATATGCTTCTATTGCAAAGATGAATACATTCATATAGATGGATGAATTCTAGTTGTGTTACAGATGAATACGTTTTTGCAAATTTCTAAAATGAGCTGAAGGTTATGCGGTCCCCCCACTTAATTAATGCGCTGACGGTTATGCGGTCCCCCACTTAATTAATGCTCTGACAGTTATGCGGTCACCCACACATGTTGTTTGTGGTCCCCTACTTTCTTATACACTGAATGTTGTAATATATCCAAATATGGTTCTATTGCAAATGTGAATACCTTCATATAGATGGATGAATACTAGTTGTGTTACATATGAATACTTTTCTGCAAATTTCTAAAATGCGCTGACAGTTATGCAGTGTCCCACTTAATTAATGCAACTGACGGGGATGAAACAGGAGATGGTTGACGGGGGATAGCTAGGCTCTCCCTAAAAAATAATGCTGTGGACTGTGGAGCAAGTAAACAAGTGATAGTAGTGCTCCTAGTTTAATGATGAGATTCACAATCTTACAAACCTTATTTTGAGTAACAAAAATAATAATAAAGATGAGTACTTTTTACATATAATATTGTCATTACATACGGAAATTCTCACAGTTTGATGCAGGAAGTCATTCGGTGAGCCAACCACATAAAAATATCAAACTTAAAATTTGCTAGGGAAAGAAAGATGAGAACAAAATAATCTATTTGGATATTCAATTCCAAGTTTACATACATATAGTTTCTTATGTATGACGGGTCAAAATATGATTGGATACGACCTTAATCTTTCATAGGTAATGGACTCAAAAGCCTCATCTTAAAGCAAAAATCAAGCGCAACAGCAACAAATAGAAAAATGAAAAGGTTCTCAGAAACAGAAATTGTCCCTGCAATTAATGGAAGAAGAAATCAAACCATTGGTGCTTAATTCCAGAGAATTCTCAGCCTCAAATCCAGCTAGACCTACACAATGTGAAAAGACAACAAATTGATCTATAGATTATGATCCCATAAGAAACGTATACAAGCAGATAATACAAGCTTAGTGAGAAATTGTAAAGACCATCCAATCCCCTTGCCCTTGAGAAATGCATATATAGGTTCCATATGCCACCAGAGTCAACCCAGGAAACCTTGTGCAGTGGAGAATTGCATAGGTTCCATTAGTAACTAGAGCAAACCCATATCCAAAAAGCCTTGTGTAGTGCCAGCAACACCAATAAATCTTGGAGACATACCTCGTGAAGAAACTGCTCCTTGATTGAAGTTCTGATATCCAGCAGGAGCAGAATTAGAAAATTTAAATAGAGGTAGTTAAACTATAAAATACATAATATGTGAAAATGTAAAAATAATGTGATCAATTTCATAGAAATTGAACACAAGAGCTCACAACATCAAGCAAAATTCTAACCACTAGACTACAATTAAGCACACAACATTTATCATTTTATGAGGGAAGCTAAACTATATACAAATTTTAAAAACAAAATTTTTTAATTAAATTTTAATATACATGATTAAGATTTAAAATCGATGAGTGGTTCAGCACCTCCTGACATATACATAGATCTGCCCCTGACATCCAGACATGACTAACTGAAAAAAAATAAAAAACCTGGCCAATAATCCCTACCACCAAAACTATATACAACGAAACCTGGGCAACGGTATATAGTTGTCCATGCCATAGGATTAATTAGACATATAAAAACTAAGATTTATATAGAATATGCATATGGTAATGATTTCTTGATCGATAGCTGCTTGCAGGGCTATTAACATAACAAATCCCTCCACGTAACAGAGCAACTGTTGGCCTTCTGATGCAGGTTGTGAAGCCTGTGTGCAGGTAGAAGCTGGGTTGCCTGTTTCCCCGCCAAGTAGCTGTTCATTTGTTCGAATCTACACAGGGCAGCGATGGTACATATGATATATGTACGTCCAATTAAACTATTGAAAATTAAACACTGAAAATTCGGTTATGGTTAATTAAATTTAGATTATTTTTGTTTAGCTTGACTTGCTCTGTGCTTACTAGAGGGTATGACAACTGCAAATTAAACACAGTCGAAAAGTTACTATGTTATGCTGGTTACTCCACGTACATTTTATTGTGACCATATTAAAATTGTACTGGTACAGACGTATTGTCATGACTTGTACTCGTAATTAAATCCAGTTACCAAACAGACAAAATTAAGGAATATATCCTACAGGAAAACTTCTTCCAAGTGCTTTGTAACGGCTCAAAATCTGTATGTAGTATTTACTTCATGATCTACTTGCATGCGTATCTTCAATAATTAATTATGTAGTTCACAAAATCAAAAGAAAAAGACGACAAAACAGTCAAAAGAAAAAGACAACAAAACAGTACCCAGTTAAAAATTTTGAATTGTACAAAAAAAAGAAGAAGAGCCTAGCTATCTTCCGAGATCCATCCCTCATTTCATCCTCCAATCAATAACTACTTGAGTAACTACTAACTACTTGGGGGACCACTTACTATTTGGAGACCGCCTAATATTTGAAAGATTTTACAACTGACGTGCACAAGTATTCATACATAATATATCAAGTATTCATAAAATTCCAAATGCCGAAACACAATATCTAATATAAGATAAACGGGTCGTTTTTTTAACAAAAATAATGTTTTATTTTGTAACAATAAAAAGGGACATACATGCAATATTCTGGATTTCATATGTATATCTTTGAATTAATTTGAAGAAAATATTTCCATTAAGAGGTGATATATGCATCATTAATGCTTATGGTCTAGTGGTCTACTAGTATGTTGTTATATTAGTTTCCTTTTCAAAACATGGATGTAATGGTTCAAATAAAAAAAATTCTCTCATCATCTGATTGCTGCATTGAGTCATTTTTTTGTTGTTAATTAAAATCCGCACCCGAAAAAAGGATTGGCTTAGAAAGGAAAGGTTACGTCCGAGGATTCTTTAGTTATTAAGCGCCTCTTAATTAATTACCGTTTTGGTCCTGGGTATACTTCCTTCGCAAGAGAGCGAGGGTGGGACAGTCAAAAGGTCTCTCGCCAATATCTACTCATTAATGAAAAAGATTCAAGATTCAATATTGTCTCTGTTGACCACCGTCGGATCGATCTTTAGTCTGTCGGGTGTGTAAAGTGTATATATATATATTTTGCTTTGAAATGCCCGTAGACCTGATATATTTCATACCATAAAAAGTTACACTGTTTGCAACTTACAAGCACAATCACAGAGATCATATTCAAGAGAACAAGGAATATGTAAATCCAATATATCTGAATCTACAAGACCTAGCCAAATTTGATATGTAAACTCCGTTTTTTTCAGTTTAGAAGCCACTGTCAGGTAAATTGAAACGACACAAAAATTTACATCAACGACAAAATATGACCATTTCGTGTTAAGAATCGCAAACTTATAAAAATCAAAACAAGCACGAAAATATATCTTCACCATTTGATCGGGTTCAATCAAGTGGTTATAAATCTTTTTAAAAACTATTTTTTTTAGTCTAGAAATCCATAACAAAAGTACATATAATGCTTAATGCTGCGGGATCAGCACAAACACCAAACTTTTGTTTTTCAACACATTTATTGTTCAATATGGTTGGCTCAATTCAAAATTTGTGATGGAAGATACATGTTCCACGAAATATAAATGCACATTTTTTGTTTTGACAAAAGTGGGATGTCCCACCTGTTTCATTACCAAACCAAATAGTTCATTCAAAAGTCGAAACAAAGCATAAAAACAGATGATCAAAACAATACATAAAAGCAGAACTTAAAACCCTAAAAACAAAAGACCTATACCAGCATAAAGTTTTGCATAGGACATAGGGAAAATTACAAAACATAAACGATAGCAACAACAACTAAAGATCTAACGACTTGCACTAAGCATAACAACACTAGCAGATCGAAGAAGAACTAGTGTCATCTGAAACTGAAGCAGTAGGCAGAAGACCTGCAGCCCTATCAATTGCATCAATTTCCACTCGGTCCCTCAGATAATCCGACAGGTCCGACCCGTCTAAACCATGTCCAGGGTCGTCGTCCTATCCCAACAGCAGGGAGTTTACCCCTTCTTGGGTATCTGTGCCCGATAGGACTAACATCCATAGGAAGAAATAAAGTTAATTTAAAATAAGAATTATCCATCCTAGATTTAGACTAAAAAGAAGTTAACGCTATAATAGAAGTAGCAATAGAACTAACAGTAGGTATAGAGGCATTTTGAAAACAAATCTTATTAAGTGTAAGCCATACAATCCAGTTGGCCTAATAAATTCAACAAGTAAGGAGTCTTTTAAAGGTATCCAGTAGTCAAATTGCCGCAAGTCACTAACTATAGTGCAATTAAAAGTAAAATTATTATGAATACCAATTCAAGACCAAATACGAGAAATAAAGGGACATGTTACAAAAAATAATCTGTTGTCTCAGGTGCTCCACAAAAAGGGCAATCTATACTACCCTGTCATCCTCGAATTCAGATCTTCCCCGGTACCGTAATAAGGGAATCTTTTACAATTAATTACTTGATCTGGACCGTTCTTTTTAACTTGGCACGAATCTCAAAGCCCAATAATACTGCCCCTCCATCAGCCCGAATCTCAAAGCGGCTGAGAGTTAATCTCAAACTGTAAAGTGAAGGGAATATTTTACAGTAATGGAGAGAATGCGTGTCCGCCATCCTCTATGTTGAAGGTTAAATTTAGTAAGAATCATATTTTGTCTAAATAACCAAACAAAAGCTTTAATTTTAAGGGGTATCTTGGTCTTCCAAAGTGTTAAAGGTAGTATCTGGAATCCCTCCAAAAAAAGTCAAGTATATAAGGATTTAACAGTACAGAAACAAGAGGAGGTTTAGGGTTTAGGGTTTAGGGTTTAGGGTTTAGGGTTTAGGGTTTAGGGTTTAGGGTTTAGGGTTTCAATCCTGGTTAATGACCCAATAGAAATGGAAATTATGAGCCCGCCACCTGGGTTCGAAGCTTCACAACACAGTAGCAGAGAATCACTTCGCAGGAGCCCAAGACTATTTGATAAAATGGGAGGTAGATATATTTCGGCAGAGGAGAAGGCAAGGGCAGTACTGGGTGCTGACTTTGTCTCGGTCTCACCTAAGCGTATCAAGAGAAGGAACAGTACCATCGAAGAAATAAAACTGACTTACCAACAGTCCCATGACCCTCTCACAGCCACTCAAGCCGAGGTTTTGATGAACACGGCGGGAGTTGAATTTGAAGGCGACCTTCGACGTATGATCGACACCATCGTCACGGCAGCAAGTCCGGTGGCCTCGGCCACACAGGACATGGTCTGAAAATCGGACCGAGGTAGAAGCTCGAGGTCGAAAAGTGCTCAAGCCCTTTAATGATTAGTTTTAATTATCGAATTAAATTGGGTATGTGGTCGGTTTTAGGAAGGTTAGTAGAAGGAAGGAGTTTCTGTAATAGGCTTATTTCGGCCTTGAGCAAGGGTTGTTTCTTGTATCCTGTTAGTGAAAAAGTTGGAGTTCTATTGATTAATGAATTGCAAAATTAGCATCAAATTTTTATCTTGGAACGTTCGTGGTCTAAACGAGAGAAATAAGAGACTAGCGATACGGCAAACCCTATTACTTGAGAAACCGGATTTGATATGCCTCCAGGAAACAAAACTTGCAACACTAGATAATCGAACCCTCAGAGAAATATGTGGTAACAGACTGACAATGCATGAGACCCTCTTGGCACAAGGCACAAGGGGTGGCATTATTGTGGCTTGGACCCCGATAAGATACACCTTAGTGCAATCATCAATCAGAGCATACAGTGTAAATGTGCTTCTCAAAGATAACTTAGATGGCACCAAATTTTGGTTCTCCGGCATATATGGTCCATCAACGGTAACCGGTAGACCGACCTTCAAAGAAGAGTTACTCTCAATAAAACCTACTGATGACACGTCGTGGGTCGTGGGAGGAGATCTAAACATCACACTCGCTTTGGAGGACAGAAACAGTAACAATCAAGCAGAATGGCGAACAACACTTCAGTTTGCGAACCTTATCTCAACACTAGGTTTGATAAACATTCCTTTGCACGGAAGACGCTTCACCTGGTCAAATGAAAGACAACAACCGCACATGGCACGGCTAGATCGTTTCCTGGTTTCCGATGAATGGAATCAGGCATATCCCAACTCCTCGCAAAAAGCTCTCCCCAACACGTCATCCGACCACTGCCCGATTTCACTCACAGCATCAACAAGGTACAAAAAATCTAGATTTTTTAGATTCGAGAATTGTTGGTTGCGATTCCGCCAATATAGTGAGTTGGTCCAACAGACATGGCAACAACTGGGTTTAGCGCACACACCGGACCAATTACACAACAAACTAACCGCGATCCAACATAAAACAAAAGACTGGGCCAAACAAAGAATATCCACTATGAAGGCACAAATAGACACATGCCGAGACTATCTTGGTTGGCTTGACCAAGTTAAAGAAAGAAGACAAATAAATGAACTAGAGAAATTTATTGCGGCGCTAATTAAGAAGCAATTTACGGACTTATCCGTACTCGAGGAAGACGTGTGGCGTCAACGAGCACGCACAAAATGGGAATTGCAAGGGGACAGGGGAACCAGATACTTTCATAACATAGCATCCGCATCAAAGAAATCCAACACAATCTTGGAGATTGAACATCAAGGCTCTACCTGCACAAATCAACGAGACAAAGCTAAGGCTTTCTTCCAATTCTACACCGAATTGATAGGCACGCAATCCGCAGCAGTACCTCACCTCCATTGGCCAAATCTATATCCCAACCCAACAGAATCTCTGGAATTTCCCTCCCTAATAGAACCCTTCACAATAAAAGAGATACACGACACTATCAGACAATGGCCAAAGAATAAAAGCCCTGGACCCGATGGCTTTTTAGGAGAATTCTACAATCATTTCGTCGACCTCATCGCTCCCGACCTTTGTATGGTTTTTCAGCACATTACAACACGGAACATATCCCTAGCGCCACTAAATTCATCATATATAGTGCTCCTACCCAAGAAAGAAGCACCGACGACAGTGCAGGATTATCGGCCAATAAGCTTACTTCATGGAGTACAGAAGATCCTGTCCAAAATATTAGCAAACAGGCTTCAGGACAAGTTGCCTCAACTGCTACACAAGGCTCAGACAGGTTTCATGAAAAACAGACACATCTGCGAAAGCTTCATCTATGCACAGCAGACGCTTCATGTAGCACGAACGAGGAAACTCCCGATAGCATTGTTCAAAGCAGATTTCACCAAAGCCTTCGACACGGTTAGTTGGGAATTCATCGTTCAAGTCATGCGCGCGCAAGGAATGCCGACGAAGTGGCTATCCTGGATTCAACACTGCATCTTAGCTGGAACATCTCAGATTATGATCAATGGACTGCTAGGTAGGAAAATAACTCTGCGACGTGGAGTGCGACAGGGAGACCCTCTCTCCCCGCTACTATTCATAATAGCAATTGACTTCCTGGCAAGGTATACTCAAAACCTAGCAGACACGGGGGCTTTGAGACTACCTTTCACGGATATGACTCCGTGTTTGTTATATGCGGACGATGCAATGTTCTTCATCAAACCTGAAATACAACAGCTACAAGTATTACAGATAGTACTAACGGTGTTTAAGCAAGTATCGGGCCTATCAGTGAATCTCTCCAAGTCGGAACTCCTTATAACTGAAGCAACACAGCCCCGAAAACAGGAACTCGCCGCTGTACTAGGATGCAGTTTGGCCACTATGCCCTTCACATATCTCGGACTTCCCCTATCGAACAAAACACTCCCAAAATCAGCTTATTTACCACTCATCCACAGAATGAATAAGAGACTGGGAGGCTGGGCAGCAAAACATCTTTCCATCGCAGGAAGAATAGTACTGGTAAATTCGGTGCTGTCATCGCTACCGACATACTTCATGTCATGCTTGCGGTTGCCCAAATGGGTCATTAAAAACATAGACAAGATCCGCCGATCCTTCCTATGGCACGGAGTGGCGCCGAACCAAAAAAAGCTAAACTTGGTAAACTGGAACTTAGTGTGCACACCTAAGGCTTTCGGAGGCCTCGGGGTTATGGACTTAACGGTTTTCAATCAAGCCTTGCTCCTCAAGTGGTACTGGCAATGGGCTCGGCCTCACAACACCTTATGGAAGCCAACAATGCAAGTCAGCATAGGCCATGATGGTCTACCGGTTTCACCCCTATTCACTTCAGCCATAAAAAATCAGAGCCAGTTTTGTCAAATGTCCTTCACACACACGATTGGCAATGGTGCAAAAATACAACTCTGGAACCATAAATGGGCAGGAACCCTCCTACGCCATACACTACCGAATCTGTACTCGCACGCAATAGACCCGAATGTCACCATTCAGGAAATCAAGGCCTCACCTTCACTCACAAGTTTTTTCAACCTAATCTCATCCGACTTGGCCCTTACGGAACTCGCGGCACTACATCAGCTACTGACGCAAACCGACGTCCGATCAAACGCATTAGATGACATCAAGTGGATTTGGACGGAGTCGGGACTCTTTACAGTCAAGAGTGCATATCGTATAATGAAAACCATCCCGCAGCCAACCAACCACGCACATAGAGTCTGGAAACTCAACATTCCACCACGCATGAAAGTGTTTGGGTGGCTGATGTCGCTTAATAGATTACTTACCATCGACAATCTAAACAAGAGAGGTTGGTCGTTGGTCAATAGATGCACACTTTGCAAAACGGCACTCGAATCCGTCAACCACATCATGGACGTCTGTCCATTCTCACTAGCCGTATACAATGCGGTAGTGCTACGAAGACCGGACAGGATGGCATTGTTAGACAACTCAACACACTACACGGAAGCAATACTAAGCCCACGGATTCCGAAAGCCCACAGAGCTACCATTCTAATCACGCAGTTCATCATTTGGAGAGAACGATGCTCACGCACCTTTCGAGAAGGCAGCAAGGAGGTCGAAGAACTAACGGATGAGGTCTTAGTGCAGTTGCAATTCGGATATGACTGAGATACACAATTTCGGGAAAATAAAGGACTAACATGCTTAATTGCCCAAAGAGATGAACTACTAGCAAATTGCCACAAGATTGAGGGTATTGGCAACAGTACAGCCAATTCACAAATTTTCTCTCAAATTTTACTTAGGCTTTTATTTTGCAATTTACACATTTCGTTTTCATTTACTTTCAGCTGAACTGTTTTGAGCTACATTGTGTTTATTTTGGTGGTTACCACTCTTGTGTAACGGAACCTTTTTTTTAATATATAAATGTGGGCATGACCCTCATTTTTACTCAAAAAAGAAACAAGAGGAGGTCCACCTCCACAATATTATATCAGGGGTATTAGTGAAAAGAACAGCTGGATTTGAAAAAGACCTAAGAAGAAGATGCCATTTTGTAAAAAGAATACCAGTTAACTGCTTAGTAAATTGTAAGGTTAAAACATTATTAGTGAAAACCTCATAAACTGTAATTGTGGGATTAGAGACAATTCTGCATAGATGTGGATAAGAACAAGATAAAGGACAATCTCCCTGCCATCGATCTAACAAAAAAAAATGCACATTTGTCGATCTTATTTCAAGGTTTAACATATAAAGAGAACAATTAGAGCACCAATATTAGATATAAAATATAATCAATATTAAACTCATCATCATACTCTTAAAAGCTCTATTGACATGTACAATAATACGCGACGCTATAATTTGTGTAGAAAGATATACCCGTTCAAAAAATAAAAATAAAAACTATTCACTGTATAATTTATATAATTAAAATAAGTAAGAGGAGCTCCACAGAAAAGTTCAGATCTTTTTTCCCTCTATATCAGATTATTTCCAACCTGGTATGAATGTCAGAAAAATTTGAATCGATCAACATAAATCGAACAGTCACTAGTGCTATGTGATATTGTGATTCACCCAAACAGAATATAAATAGAATCCAACGAAAGCACACGGACTCACGGCACACTTAACTTTGCAGACGGTAGCAGCAACTAAAACGAACTCCATCCATTCGAGAAAAAAAATGCTGAAACTCGTTCCATGTATGTTTACGTGTTGTTGAAGAAAATATGTACAAAATATTTTGGCCATAAGAGTTCTGCCGCAGAAAACTTCAGGTCAAAAAACGCACTATTATCCGCGTGTATTTCGCATCCTCTGAGATATCTCATGTTGTGCGTGCCTTTCTGGAAAATCACAACCGTTCAAATACGTTCTGCACGAATCTCAAAGATGAAATTATAATGGCATTGCGCTATCAACGAATAGGCACCGGACACGTCGGTCTATGAGATATCTCAGAGGATACGCACTCGTCCGCGTGGTTCTTCCCTACGGGAGCTGCTTGGGGTCCGATGCCCGTCGGACCTAATTTGAGTCCGACAGGCAGCGCTACCATCTGATTTCATCAAAATTTGATTAAAGGAATCGCCCACTTTCAGAGCTGTGAAAAAAGAATTTAATTTATCCAAATTTTTGAACCCGCTAACTGATCAAACCCACATTGATCTTCCAACTTTTCATCTCCTCTTGCTCTCTTCACTGCGTCGCCGCCTGCTCGCTCTCGCACGCGCAAACTTTGCCGTCTCTCGCGCGCTACCACCTAGTTTGCGCCTTATCTCTTTCTCTCTCATTCTCTCGCAATGGGGAAGAAGAAAGAGCTCATGTAGTCAGCACCATGGCGCGGAGACGACGACGAGGAATCAGAAATATTTAAGGATGCGAAGATGAAAAGTCACGAGGCAACTCGGATCCGACGCCACCATGCACGTTCCTGGCAAGAAATCTTTGTTGTACAGGTACAATTCAGAGATTTTTTTTCAACTTCCTTTTATTTTAGTTTAGCTTTTTCTGCACCGGTCAGAATCAAAATCATACCAGTAAGGGTAAGCTATAATTTACTCTAATTTGCAATATAACTAACATGTACCTGATCGTCTCTGCAATTGACTTGAACTGTAAAGTTGACATGAAATTTAATTAAGCTAAATTTTGCAATTGTGATTTCATTAAAATTGACATTGACCTGTTAATCAGTTAAAGTTTTAGCAACTTGAATGCAATTCTGTTTTGGATAGTTTCATGCCAGTTAAACATCAATTATTGTTACAAGGGCAATGCAGAAAAAAAAAATAGCTTCCAGTTTCACTCTATATTCTAATTCTTTTTTCAGATTATTATGCTTATAGTTCAATTATTAAGGAATTTTACTTTCGCAAAGGATGTGAGATCCAAGGTGCAGCAAATGTTGTAAATGTGCTTGTACTAGCAAAAATAATTATATTGTTATGGTGTTATTTTGGTTTGTATTTGCAACTTATGCTAAAAAAATATAATTGTATTCGCATGCACATGCTCAGTCTCATTCCGAAGGGCCCTGACATCTCAAACATGGATAACTTGAGACAGCACCACCAAACTATCACCGAAGCATGGTGGGAGGACAGAGCACAGACCTTGCCACAACTACAAAATTTCAGAGACACTGTTTGGATAGCAGGGTGTTGGACGCTTTAACGAGAAAGGAACATGCACACATGTTCACATGGAGTCAAAAGAGCATCGCTATCCTTATTCACGATGCACGTCAAGAGATCCGCACCTGGTGTGCTAATTGTTAAAATTTCAGATAAGAGGCGCAGGGAGACTATTGTGTTCTTTTATCTTGGGTATTTGTATTTGCATACTGATGTATTCATAGGATAGAATTGAGATGTAATATGTTAGCTAATTAGGATACAAGGACAGAGCATCTGTAAATATTTTCTCTCTTTTTTATAAATATATATGTTGGTGAATCAGTTATCACCAACCTACAAAAAAAAAAAAATTGTAAAGGCTTTCGTTGAGTCAGATTGGTGTTTGTATGATTTCAAGTTTAATTGATTTATGATAACAATATGATTGCTTGTGTTGTAAAACTATTAATTAGTGATTATGAACTGATTTCTGGTTGTTATATCTATGGTTGTCACTGTTTCAAGAGTATATTTCTTAAAAGAACTAAAACATCATAATGCAAAGAGCAAAAACAATCGTACATAAAGTAAACATCATACACAATTCATCATACAAAATTATAAGCACAGTGATAGAACTAAAGCATCATAATGCAAAGACCAATCCATTACAGGAAGGGCAATGTTGTCATTAAAATAATAATGTCACATATCTTTCGTAAGCATATCAGAAATAGTTCTTAATTACAAGCGTACAACATACATCACTTTTAAGCATAAATCTCTAAGAGTACAAAGCATACAAGAGAGAGAGAGAGAGAGAGTTGCGCGCGCCAGAGCGAGCAGGCAATGCGGCGAGAAGAGAGTGAGAGCCGAGAGGAGATGAAAAGTCCCAAGATCTATGTGGGTTTAATCGGTTACCGGGTTCAAACTCTGGAATTAATAAAATTCGTTTTCTTCAGCTCCGTTAACTATTGGTTTGATATAATTAGACGGTATCGCTGTCCATTGGACTCAAACTAGGTCCAATGGACATCGGACCCAAGCTGCTCCCCTTCCCTAGGCAACACCGGCAAAGCTAAAGTAAATCAGCTCAACTTTACTCGGCAGTCGGCAACACAGTAACAAGATTCGTGAACATTCGGATTTGAGCAGTTAGTGAATCAATCCGCGTATTAATTCAGTATATATCCAAATTATTCACAAATTTTACAAATTATTTATAAATTTGAATCATATTACTCCTTAATTATTCTTTAATCTCGAATTTTTAACTCCGTCAAATTTTTTCCGAATCATTAAGTTGTCACTGTGGTCCGCAGAACACTAATTTCAACCTGCTTCATGATAATTGCAGAGAAACTGCTTCATGATAAATTACAGAGAATCCGGAGAAACTAGAAAAAACGACAAAAGGAGAATGAAATGTCCTGAAATACCTTTAGTTTTATTGATAGTAGGCCCAATTAAAGATTCATTGCCATAACCAACAAAGACTTATTGGTCTAAATTGAGCTGCATGATGAGAGTATTGGTCGGACGTGTGTTTGATGATTTTAATTCAATCTCTTTGATCAGATTATAATTTAGCGTTGGTTTCGAAATGCCTTAATCGTTTATTATAATATTATAATTATTTTTTTTGGCTCCAACGAAGAAACCTACATTTTATGAAAATAATTCATGAAGTAAATGGCCCATTGAAGTATATATATACATAAGACAAAAATTATTTTACTTTATGATGTGAAAATAATTCATGAATATCCTGACAATTCTGTAAAATATATTATTATCAGGCAAAAAACAAACTATATAAAGGTCCACGTCCGTGTTCACATCATAATTATATTCCTGGTATATGGTAAGATGTATGTGAATATTAGTTTAATTTTTGGTGGCACAGTTATCGGTGCTAGTATTGATTTAGATGATATTCGATGACATGAATTTTTCTATTAGTTTTCACATTATTTGTAGTGTTGATCACTACAAATGGTAGTTTTGAATGGTAGTTTTGAAATTTTTAATTTGTTTTGATTAAAACTGGAAATTTTAAGGATTCAAATGGTAGTTTTGAAATTTTTCTGGACAAATAATTCGTAGCGTTGATCACTACAAATGCAATAACCGATGGTTTCATAATTTGTATCCAGCCTAACTTCAGAAAGAAGAAAAAAAAAAAAGGCCATTAAAACAACCACTGTACTGTTTTGTCATTATGATTCTCACTATCAATTATCGGGCCTGAAATTGTTTTTAAGCCTATAAAAACAAAACAAAAAGTACATTTACAGATCAATTAAGACTCAGTTAAAGAGTTTCCATTGTTTCCTCTTCAAAGAGTTTTCCAACCAGTTTTTCAATATCTTCTGGGCTATACTTTATGCAACTCTCTAACATATGCCTGCATATGTTATAAATTATATAACCAATAAAACATTAGCAGGATGTTTGAAATTTTAAAAGAAATTATAGACACCAAGGAATATGCTTGTTTTCAGATATGCACTTGTTTGCTCAGTACACTTGAACTAACTAAAATAATAAGGTTCTTGAAGAAATTTTAGAGTTCTATTATCATGATTTTCCCATTTTTGGTTACTGATGTATGCACCTTTCTTTGGCTTTTCTTTTCTTTCCCCTTTGCTTAATTAAAATAATCCAATGGTATTTGCAAAATTCCAAGCCAAATGTATAAGATAAGTTATGCAAAAGTTTAATTTTAATACCCGAATTGTTGTACGAATGATCTGTAAGCAGGAACTAGAAAGTCGGCCACAGAAAGGCGAACAGATTTGCATAACTTTCCATAAACTTTCCATAGGCACTGCTTAAGATACAGCTTCTCAAATTGTGCGTTGAAGCTTTCAAACCTGCCAAGAAAAAACAAAATTAACTCACTTCTATCCAAAATTTTTTTTTTGAAGTAATTTCTATTTCAAAATATAATTCACGGGACCTGATAATAACCACCATTACCATTTTGTGAAAACTAAATTGAACATACAATAAGAGGCCTGGACCTGTATATATTGAAAAAGAAAACAGGTGGTATGAATTATACCACTTTTCTCAAAAAAGAAAATAAAAAGAAAAGAAAAAAAAAACTTTACCTTTCTCTGACAACATCCTTTGAATCAGTGCTTACAACATTTTCCATTGTGTTAATTGATCCTCCAGTGGACAATACAAGGCCTGGACTTGATACACTCTCCAACACCTACATCTAATTATGTCTTAGAAATTGTACTGGCCTAGTTTGTAATTTTCATCTACTAATTTCACCCGAATTTGCAGTTCAAGTTGCTCATTTTGCTTGTCAAGATTTTAATTGTAAATGTTCAAGAACAGCGGTGCAATCTTTTAAAATTGAGGATCAGAGGATTAACATGTTATAATTTAGGGAACTTTTACATACTTTACCGACAAACATCTATTCCTTACTTTCGTGTCCCTAAAATGTGTGTAATTACATTTTCGATACCACCCCTTTTTATATCTTCAGAACATGTCGATACAAGATTTGCATAATATTCTCTTTATAACAGCAAGACAATAGCATACAAATTTTCGTAAAAAACATAAAAATTGTAGATCATTCTTCTTAGTTTCACTACATTTTGTGAGCTATGTTTAGTTTCTCTGTAAAAGCATAAAAAATTGAGTTTTTATTGGAGGAATACATGAAAAATTTCCAAAGAAGAGATGTTTGTAAAAGAAGAGCAAGACCTTAGCCCATGAAATCCTTTTATATTGGTCTGCATTCAGTTGTACAACTCTTGTTTGCGTCTGTATCCATTCATCTCCCACCAATTCCTTTGCTACCTCAGTTCTATAAAAAAGCAAGAAAAGGAATGAAATATATAAAATGCTTATGTGACTCGATTTGAATGTTTCTGTTTTCTTTTTAATATAGTAGTTGCTTATTTTTTTATTTGCACTCATTTACTAAATGAAGATTTTTTTTTTCCAGGTACTTCATTGCTTATTTTTATTTCATAATATAATTTTTACTTGCGTGCACACAGAAGTGACCAGGTAGTGGAAATTATTCATCAAGAAAATATGGGATTGACCCTGATCTGTGTAATCTTTTGAAATTTTTTCCAGGTTACTTTGAAGGGCATCCAATATTAGCAAAATTATGGATCCAAACTGAAAACCTTCCTCCTGATCGTCTGTCTTGTATTCTAGAAGGAGTTGTGTCAGTGTTGCCTGACGACTGCCAAATAAAGAAATAATAAGAATCACCTTACAAATTGCAACTCAAAATATATTTTATAAGTATATAAAAATTGAAAAGGTTAGCTCTGTATTGTTAAATGACAACTGGGGAAGGAAACAGAGATGAGGTAAACAAAAATTCAGAAACAAAATAAACTGGACTTTGTATCTCCCAAAATTCGATAATAAATGCAAACTCTTGACAAACCAAGAGTTTGACCAAGTGAAAATGTTCCAAACCATCCTTGCTCCTTTAGTAATTTTTGCTTACCCGAGAATAACCTTGAGGTAATTCATGGAGTAGATAGACAGAGGATGGATGCATTTATCGAAACAGGGGCCAGTAGTGGTTTCTTTCACAGCCAGTTCTCCAAACCCCAAAAGTATCTTGGCTGACACATCAACCAGCTGTGTCCTCATAAGAAACCAGTCCTTCATTCCGTTGTGTTCATTACTCCCAACCATTGCCTCCATCTAAAAATGTCATATTTTTTTTTCATTAGTTACACTTTTCAAGTATATAGACGCAAAAGATTTGGTTTATTGTTGTAAATTTATATGCGTCTTCCTCAATTCTGGTTCTTATTTGCTGTTATCTCACTATCTCAGTAGATTCTTTTTATCAAACTGTATTTCTTGTCAGTGTTTATTAATTAGTCCTTAAAAAGCATGTTTATGATAAACCCAAGTTTATAAAGCCTTCTAAATTAATTAAAGAATGCTTTGTACCAATAACTAACCTCTGGTTGGAGTTCCCGCATAATCTCATACGCATCAAGTAAAGTAAACAATTTATCAGGAGATTTTTCCACCTTTACAATAACCTTCCCAAAGCTTAGAACCATTGCGAGACTACTTGAGATAACTTCCACAAAATTTCGATCCAATAAAGGTTTGTCAATTCTTTTGAGGACCTCATCGCATAATTTGCGCTCTCCAGCAAAAATCTGCTTAACCTAATTTTTTTTACAGAAATAACGATGCATATATTATAGACCAAAAAGTCCAAAAAAAAAATGCATACTTATGTCAAGAACATTTGTGCACCATCTATGCAATAAGCCTAGCCAATTAGAAATTTGTACAAAACTGAAATTAGCAAACTTACAAGAATTGGCATCAAATCAATCCAATTGGACAATTTTGTCCTAATAAGCTCCCATTGCTCTCCTAAGTTTGGTGGAGGACGGAGGAAAATTGTGGCCTGACTCTGCTGTACAGCAGTAGCGCGTGCATCTCTGTTCCAACAACAAAACCAAGAACAAAATTAAAATCTTTAATTGAACCTAATGTCCCTATGAAACTAATTGCATCAGTTGAAAATATATACCTATATAATTCTAAGCACTCCTTATGGTGCCCAACAAGTACCAATCTCACGACAAGACTGTTCAATAGAGAAATGTGTTGGGGGGTGATGAGTTTCGGCCATTTGTACACAGATGCCTCTTGCATGGTACCGGTCCCTGATTCATCTCTTCTAGATGAGTTACTCGGGTCGTCAAGATCTGATGTGAGCACAGCAGATGTGTTTGCTCCGCGTGGTAGACCACCATGCAGGCTCTTTAGATCCATCGGCTCGCTGACAAAAGAAATTAGAAAATTCAAGCAATATTTTACATTAGTTGTAAAACCTAGAGCGAGGTTGTGGTACTATGCATAACGCACATTGGTTCATACTATGGATCAATATCTTTATTTTCAAAGACCGAACAGTCGATTTGAACGGTTCAACAGATCAAATTTTACATTTTTTAACTAATTTTGTTTAGTTTAGGTAGAAAAACAATTGATCTAAAAATTCTAGACAATTCAAAAGTAGTGATTTTCTACCTATCTTAAAACATAGTAAAAATAAATCTAAAAAATGTAAAATTTAGTATGCAGGTACATTTTTATATGAAGATCATGTTGAACGATTCATATCAACTATTTAAAGTTTGAAAACGAAGACAAAGATCCATAGTACGGGCCAATCCGCGCTATGCATAGCCTCACTCTAAAATCTAATAACAAACTTAAACAAATAATATCGGATCTACTCATATAAAGTGATTGATATATAATATCATATATATGGTTTCTATTTTAGGCTAGTAATACAGTCCTAGTACTCCATTCAAATTAAAAAAGAAAGAAAAAAAAAAAAAAAACTGTTCTTGTTTTATACAATGTTTCTTGTGATTTGTAAAAATAAATAAAAGATAAACCTGTGAGCAGTCAAAATTTTCTTGAATTCAGTTTCGGCCATTTTTGAAGCATCATCAAGCAAACAGTTTACATGCAAAATGGTGCTCTCACTTGCTTTATAAATCCGGTGGGAATTGAAGAACCGTGAACTTTCAAGCAATTGGTCCATTGCTTCTATAAATCCAGCAAAATCTTCACTTGGCCTCCCCTTAGATATTACTGCCTCAGCCTGTATTAACATTCATTAATGACAACAAAGATTTTTTGGATATATGTTACTAATATGATATGATTCAGAAATTTTCTATTTTACCTTGTGAATACGATCAAACTGGCTGATTATCAATTCTATTTTCTCTAAACACGCGCCGACATTGTCACGGGCTCTTCTCATATCACACATTACGTCCTGTGATTTAACCATTGTTGAAAAAAATTATATAAAATTCAATCAATTTGAAACAAGGACTAAATAGATTGATCTTTACTGGTCCATAGATATAACCAGAAAACCTGTATTTTTTAAAATTTCATAAGCGATTTGAAGCTTTTTTTCTTGTGAATATAAGAGTTCGTTGTTTAAATTGTACAATTTCAGCGAATTGAAGCTTCTCAAAAATAGTAAAATAGTTTCAAAATTATATCAAAAAAGGAAAAAGAAAAGAAGAAATCTATCTTTTGCTTTCGGTTTTTTTACCTGGATGGGACGAATGATCGCAGCATCGCATCGGCCTTGGAAACCACTTACTTCCGCCACCAAAGAACTGGAAGTAAATTTCATTTTTTCTACTGTTTCTATCAATATCTTCGTTTCCTGTATTAACGAATCCATTTCTGTTTCCTCTTTTAAGGCATCCATTTTTTGTTATATGAAAGAAGTGTTCTTTCTGCTAACACTACTATACTAGTACTACTAGCTTCGCTTTTTTAATTGGAACCTTCTAGATGATACTAATGGTAACAGAATATTTCATTTTAGATCTGACTGTCCGATCAGAATCTGCACTAAAGGTTCCTTTGCGTTCCACCTTGAGATATTGATCGGACGGTCATAATATAAACAGAAATATTCTGTTACCTCAGAGAATTTCTATCACTAGGACTATAAATTCCACACCTGTTGCAAAATAAAATTTATTAGGGACCGAACGGGTAAGATGGCATGAGACCGAATTATGTCCGACCTAAATCCGGACTGTTCGATTCGAGATTTGCACAATCAGTTTAAATTTAAAAACAATTTATACTTGGTCAAAATGAATCAGACAGTTCTGATCATTCAAGACAGCATAGTAGGTTCGATGGGCTCCCGTCCAATACAATTTAAGATTCATCCACTCCGCTTTAATAGTCGTGCGCATCTGCATTAATTTTCGTGCATATGGATCTTAAGGCGGATTGAATAGTCTTAGAGCTTATTGAAGCTAAAAGTAGATCAGATAAGATCCAAGATTGTCCGATGTGCTTTAAAATCCATACGCTCTGCTTTAATATTTGTGCGTATCCGCTTCAATTTTGTGCACACATATCTTAAAGCAGATTAAACGGTCTTAGAATCCATCAAAGCAAAAAAAGTACTCCGCTCGATCTGATCAAACGATGGACTGAACTAGAAGTGTGACTCGCTTTGCTTCGATAATGACCGTTCAATTTGAAGGAAAAGTGTATGGAAAGTCTTCATAAGAAAATGTATAGAACAAAATTTTATACATGATGGACAGGAAGAATCATAATATAAAGTTGAAATGGTGTAGAGACCAAAAACTTTACGGCTTTAAGTATTATATTGCTGATCTACGTTTAAGCCGAAATTTTTATTTATACCATTTTAAGAAAATTAATTAATAAAATAACCACCGTTTTGCTGACAATTCTAAATCTAACATGACCGCAGAATGCCGGAGCGGACCCATATGGGGGGTACCGCAGAATGCCGGAGCGGACCCTCATATGGGTCCGCAGAATGCCGGAGCGGTCCCTGGGGCCGCTATATGCCGGAGCGGACCCTTTTTTTTATTTTAGAAATACGAAATTGTAATTTGATAAGGGTTATTTATTTAGTTTCGAACGTGGTTTAAATTGATTTTTGGTCGTATCGTATTTTAGATATGTCGTTCGTTTGAAATATTTTAGATATGTGGTTTCTTTGAAATTCTTTTGTGTATTCTGAGATAATGAAATCAACAAAATAAATAAATAACAACAAAATCAAACAAAAAAGAAACTAATCAACGAAATAAATAAGTATCTGACAAAACATCTACTAATACTACAAATAAGAATCTAACAAAACATCTAACAGTACAACAAATCAAAATCTAAGGCTCTGGACTAAACACCGTCCTCGCCTTCTTCTTCCTAAACCCCCGACCCCGCCTGTAGAGTGGCGTCTCGTCAGTATCTGCGGAGGATGCAGAGTCGTCTGCCTGGACATCCGTAGACTGAACCGGCTCCTGGCGAACCTCCTCAATCTCGGATGTCTGCTGGACCCCAGGACCAAAAACTGTGGTCTGTCCAGACTCAGCCTGCGTGAATAAAAACGCTTGTCTAGCAATGGGGTCATCGTGGAGGGAAGGGTGAGGTACCTGCTGTGAGGACTGGCCAGGGAACGGCGGAATGGGGTCTGTCTGAACATACCCTGGCTGATAGGCAGGAGGTGCTGTCTGAGTGGGACTGTAACCCGGGGAATACAATCCATCTCCCTCTGTGCCATAATCAGCGGAGATATCGAAGCCCAGGTCCTCCTCGTGTCCACCCTGTAGTAACTTACAAATTAGATAATGTATTGAATAAGAAAAAAATCACACTTATGTATTTTAATTTAAATTATACCTCGGTAGGCATCCTAGCCTGGGATCCCATGGGGTCCTGTGCGGCTCGGCGCATCAACTCGGCACCTCGGTCGAACGCCTGACCGACCGTCTCAGCGCCGTGGACGGGTGCAAACACGTCCTCATCACCAGTGTAGGGGACATAGACATCGGGCTCGTCAGATATGTCGTCCACTGCATCAACACCGCCTAAGCCAGCGCACCTCAGTAGAGAGTCGAGGCGCGCCCTGTACCCACACTGGCACACCGCAGGTACGTTGTGCTTGAGAATGACCTTCCCGAGCCTCTTCCATCCCCTGGTGACGGTCATCGTAGCCCCTATGACGCAACTCTTGACAAGATATAATGCCTGAAAATTGAAAAAATTATGAAGTAGTTGTACAATTGTAAATATTAATAGTTTTGAATTTGAAACTTCAAATTAAAAATATCGTGGCTGCGAAAGGTGCGCCGACGGGGATAATACCGTGGATCTGTCCCATACGATCCCTCGGCTTTGGTACCCCGCTCATGCGGGTTGTCGCCGATGCATCCCTCGTGAAATATGGTGTACGCGCCATGATCCTGGTACCAATCTCTGTAAGGTCTGTACGGATTACAACAAATGTTAGATATTCCAATCAAAAAACTATAGTTGAAGTTTTGAATTAATAAAAAAAATTCTTACACTGGCGCGACATCCATCTGACGGTCGGGCTCGGCCAATGGGGGATCTGCAGCTCCTGTCTCGAACACGTAATCTGCACGGGTAATCCCCCAGTCCTTGCCTGCAGTGGTCTCCCTGGGATGGTGCAGCCATCGCCAGACCTCCTCGCTGATCGGTGCCGGGGGCGGAGCAAGCTGGCGCATCCCGAACTGTCTCATGACCCGTCCGGGGTAATGGTGCTCGATGATCTATATATTTTAATACGTTAGACTGTTTTTATTAAATTAAGTCGCTTGTGTAAATAACTAGCATAAAGAAATTACGGTACCTGAAAACATATGAGTGGCACCTCTGCACGCCAGAAACGCTCCTGCTGACGACATCGCTCCGGCAATATCTCAAGATATGACCGATGTGCGCTATCCACCTCGACCTGGAAGTATAGATTTAATATCATATATCAATTCGAACTGGAAAAAATTTAAATCAAAATAAAAAACAGAAGTAAACTTACATAATCTTTGTAGGGCTCCCAAGTCACAAACTCGGCATCATCCCTGAGGTGCTCGATCTCCTGTCTCCAGAATGTGATGCCGAGAGACGCGCCATGCCCTGCACCCACCCAAATCTTGGGATAGCAGTACTTGGCGGCAAATGCAGGGCAGTTGTCCGGCTCTGGCTTGCCCCACTCCGGCACATCTGTCTTGTTGGCCAGGACTGGACGGCCAACAATCAGATGTGCGTAGGACCAGTGCTGTAGTAACATGCACGGTCCAATGAAGGTCTTGTTCTTCTTCAGACAGGCTGTGTTAAGACCCCTTTACAATTTACAAAGTCAGTGTTACTACACTACGATGTATAATATTTGAAAATATTTATAAGAAGGTGTTTCTTACCTATATAGGCATGCCAGCGTGGCACCTCCCCAGTTGAACATGCCCGCAGTGGACAGGTCACGCAGAAGCTCGAGGTAGCACAGCCGCACCTGATCTCCATGCGAATCTGGAAACAACCGACAGGTGATCATCTCCAAAATATAGGCGCGCAGGTGTCGGTCAACAACCACCTGTTATAGATTTAAATTAGAACATTACTCACAAGAAAATAAATATAATACTATTTAAATTAAATCTTGTACAAGCAAATACCTGATCGGTCGATCCGGAAAATCCTTGAATCTCGCCCGCAGCTTTGCCAAGCTGATGCAGCTGGGCGAGACCACGGTCTTCTCACCTCTCTTCTTCTCTTTCTGGAGATCCTCGTGCGGGATCCCCAACAGCTCCGAGCACAATGTCCGGAAGTCTCCGTACTCGACGCCCGTGATCGGCTCCCCGATAATAGTCATACCCCACAGGTAACTGACGTCCTGTAGGGTGACTGTCATCTCAGCATGGGGGAGATGAAAGATGTGCGTCTCGGGACGCCATCACTCAACGAGGCCAGAAGATAAACCCTCGTCAGCATTCTCCTCGGCCATCTGGGATATCTGGTACAATCCCATCGAGCGTAAACCCCCCCCGTACGCCGGCTGGTACCGTAGATGAGTGCGGTTGTGACGAACCGTAACCGCATCCAAACCCTGCATTTAATTAAATAATCAGATCAAGTTCATTCATCAAAAATTCGGATGACAAATTTATAAATATGACAAATTTACTTACCCCAGTGGCAGCCTCTAAAATCCGATGCTCCACATTCGGGTACCACAAGAAGTCGCTGACCCTGTCGGTGCGACTCCGGATACCCGGAACATCCGCTAATGCTGTCTCGATGTACTGAGACATCTCGTATGGCGTGGCTGTAGGGCCATGCTGTGTACCCCTACTGGAGGATGGTCTATCTCTACTGGATGTCATGCTGTATTGGATAATTTTTGGTCAAATATGAGAGTTTGGTAAAAGTCCGGTTTAAATTTGGGTACAATTCTAATTAAATTTGGGTACAATTCTAATTAAATTTGGGTACAATCTATTTAAATTTGGGTGCAATCTAATTAAATTTGGGTGCAATCTAATTAAATTTGGGTGCAATCTAATTAAATTTGGGTGCAATCTAATTAAATTTGGGTACAATTCTAATTAAATTTGGGTACAATTCTAATTAAATTTGGGTACAATTCTAATTAAATTTGGGTACAATCTAATTAAATTTGGGTACAATCTAATTAAATTTGGGTACAATTCTAATTAAATTTGGGTACAATTCTAATTCTAAATCCTAAATTAATATCTAATTCTAAATGCTAAATCTAAACTCTAAACCTAAACCCTAATCCTAAACCCTAAACCTAAACCTAATTACTACTCTACATTAAAAATTAAAACTAGAGAAGAAGAAGAAGAAAACTTACCCGAGGTCGAAGGGATTGAAACTTGAAATGAAATGATATGAAATAGGAACCCAGCGGCCCCTTATATAGGCTAGGGGTCCGCTCCGGTATTCTGCGGCCCCAGGGACCGCTCTGGCATTTTGCGGACCCATATGAGGGTCCGCTCCGGCATTCTGCGGTACCCCCATATGGGTCCGCTCCGGTATTCTGCGGCCGTGTTAGATTTAGAATTGACCAAAAACGATGGTTATTTTATTAATTGATTTTTTAAAAATGGTATAAATAAAAATTTCGGACGTTTAAGTTCATGATAAACACTATGTGAGAGTATCTTATTCCATTGTTGTGACACTACTATCAAACATAATTTAGTATGATATTGTATCAAAAGAACAAAATGTAATTATTTACAATAAACAAAATATTGTTTTTTTAAAGTTAGTGACAAATTGATTTGTCAACAATATATTATTGATATAAAGAAAAAGGTTTATTTAATTTACAAGGAAAGATGAAAAAATTGCCGACATTTTTATTAATATCCAAAGTTAATTAGAAATTAATAATTATACCCAGAACCGATGGGTTTTGCCAAAAATATCCAAACCGGCCACAAAATGGCCGGTTTCCTCTTCCCAAGAGGTCGACTATTTTGTGGCCGGTTTTCTTTTTTTTTTACCCGTAATTAACCTATAAATATACCATTTTTTTCTCTCTCATCCACACAATTCACTCAACTCACAAAGAGAAAGGGAGGAAGGGACAGAGAGAAATAGAAGGCGATTATTTAGGCGAAAAGGCCGATATTTGAAGGGGCCAAAAGGATGAACAATAGCAACCTAGGTAGGTCGTCCAATCATGGCCTAGCGAGAGGAGGGTCAATTAGTGATCGAGGGAAAAATGAGGGAAAAAAGAACAGCGGTCAAGTATGCCATGATCCCCGGAATTGTGTGACATGTACGATGGAGAAATGGAGTAGACGGCCTATTCGGTATGAAATATCAGACGATGACTTTGTGAAAAATCCCTACGGCTTTGGTTTGAGAAAGAAGAAGGTTGATCCAGAGCCTCCAACATCGGACGATGAGTTTGTTCCGTGTACTTATACTGGTAAGGCTACCCTAACGGACTCAAAAGTTACACTGTTTTAAATTATAAGTACCCCACTGAATTCAACGAGGCTAATTCATACAAATAGTTTCTCTTACCATTAAAGTATTGTCACTACCCTAACGGACTCAAACTAGATCATTGAAATTAGATGAAGAGATAGTAAATCACAAAAGCATTTTGATTCAACAACAAGAAATCATAATCAACAGAAATATATATATCAAAACATCAAGAGTAACAAGGTTTACTGCCTAGCCCTAAGAAAATGAACTTAGCCGCGGAACGGCATTGTTACAAGCACTCCTCTCATCTCTCTTTAATCAAATCTAACCCTAATTACAAAGATAACTATTCCTTCTGCCCAGGGGCTTTATATAGGAGTGGAGGGACGTCTGGAGGTTGAGTAGGGGCTAAGAAACTGATCTGGAAACAGCTGTCGGCAGTTATTTCCCAAGAGACGCCTTCGGTTACGGACCGTATTGGGCAATACGGTCCGTATTAGGACCTTGACGGTTAGGATTTAATGCTTCCAACGCTATCTTTTGGTCTGTGCTAGGCCTGGTCCGTATCAGGCAATACAGACCGTAACAAAGACTTAGTCAATGAGCGTCGCTCATCCGATTGACCCGATTCTAGCTCCATTTGGTGTAAAATAGTCCCAAAACCTGTTTTCTGCAATAAAAGATAAAAAAGGGTGACAGTAGCCTTTTTCTCTAATTAATTAAACATAAGTGTGAGAAAATATGCAAAACCTAAGCCAAAACCCTACGTAAATCATCGTTATTTTGACTCTGATCAACATACCCAAGCAAGCCTTTTGCTTTGAGAGTGAATTTGGCTGCTTTGGCCCATGGTATGTAGTTTTTTCCATTCAGAGGCACATTGGTTAATTTTTGGGATGAATTGAAATCGGCATAATGCCTTTGTATTGTGTTGGTTTGATTTTGAATCTGAGAGGTTGGATCTGGTATATCAGTTGCCATTTTGACAGTATTTTTTTTTTTTCAAATTTGGCTGATTGGAGAGATTATGCGGAAGCTTTCTTTGGATCAGATGTGTTCTGATACCATGTTAAAATTATTAAGGGTTATTTGAGAGCTTGATATGATGAATAGATTTCTATCTTATTACACTATCTCTGTTACAAGCATTATATAGCTCTGGAGACATAACGGTAATCTATCTCTGTCCGTACATGTTGTAACGGTACAATCCCTAAACAGAAAAAGAAAAAATAAATTGAAGTTCATGTACAATACAGTGAGCTCTTTATTTTTTCTAAACTAGACTATGATGGAAAATACCCTCACGGATCTGAGCCTATGATTATTCCCTTTCAACCTTTATTTCTCAACAATAACCCACTTGATTCAAATCCAAATGACCATAGAATCCATGACAAGCGGGCCATGCGGATCAGTTTGAACATGATTAGCCTATAACAACCAGGCTATCCCTTTCCTAAATTAATTTAGCTACAGGCATGCATGAAGCAGTTAACAAACATTTGTTTCTTTTATTTTTCCTTTTTTCTTATTTTTATATCTTAAAATATCTTTAAAGTTAAAAAATAAAAAATTTATATGTGTTCACGTAAATCTATTACATTTGAAACAGTGTTATCAGAACCGGACCGGACCGCCGGTTTACCCAAAAAAAATCGGAACCGGTCACATGTCTGGTTCGGTTCCGATAAAGAACCGCTTAAGCAGCGACTCGGTTAAAACCCATTTAACCGGCTGGGTTTTTATAAAACCGCCGAACAAAATCGAAGTAAAAACCCGGTTCAATACAGATTTCATAAATCAAGCAGAAATCGCGATTTGGCCTCCGATCCTAAAATTTTCTTCCTTTTTCTCAAATCGCCAAGATGGAAAGCACCTCCCACGACCTGGAAAGCATCTGGAAATTTGATCTCCTTCCTCCTACGACCTCCCAATTCTCAATTTGGCCATGCTCTTCAATATTGGCGATCTATTTATGTGTATTTCACGGTGGCACAAGTAGTTTGAAAGTTGAAACGAAATCGCAAAAGAAGTTGTCTACATCCAATACTGTAAGTAATCTCATTCAATTTATAAATTCAAATTTGTAAAATACGGGAAATGCTTGAATTTTTTAGTCAACTTTTATTGAATTGATGCATGCATTTTAAGTGTTTGATGAAATGCCCAAATGAAAATAGAATTTTAGATGAGAGCAATAGGGTTGCCAATGATTGCCAATAACTGGTACATAGGTGTAGGGCGCAGAAAGTTGCACAGCTGGTATGTATGGAAGGTGTGTGTGCATGTGTGTTTAAATGTCTCGTGGTTCAATGCTCTCTGTTGATTAAAGAACATCGAACTCGAAACATTCATTTATTTCTTTCTGCTATTCCTTCCGGTTCACCCTCGACTGACCTACGATTCATAATCAGTCAATCGAGAGAGTTTAATGATTGTGGGGACGTTTAACTCCCAGCGGGCGCAAGCCCCCGCTGTTAATTACATCAGATGGCCCTTCCAAGCCATGCTGAATACCTCGTTCATTCCAGGATTTATGCCTATTTGTTGTGAATTGAATAAAGGGGCTAAAAGGGGCGAACTCATGTACTTGGTCTTTTTGTGTTCATTTGATTATCATTGTTTTAGGTATTTAATTAATATGCATGCACAAGATACAATGAATGTTATTAAAATACATTTATTTATTTTAGAAACATATTTGTATTTGAGAAAATATATTTGTGCTTTATTTATATTTTTATTTAAGAGGAAATGATTTAAACATGAAGAAAAGGGTATTTTGGTCATTTGGCGGGTTGTATGTTGTTTGATTATGCTTCATTTCGATTTAGAAATATGAAGGATTTGATTTGGGTTCATTTAGAGTTGGTTTGAGTTGATTTGGATTTGAAATAAAGAAGTTATGGCCAAAAAGGGCTGGAAAGGGCTTGTTTGTGAAGTTTCATGTTTTTTTAGGGACTTATTTGCGAAGCTGAAAGGATTGAGATTTGTAATTTGAATTTGAGATGAAGTTTGGGCTGTAAGTGGGATTTCCAAGGACTTTGTTTGAGAAGTTTGCAAGACGTCAAGGACTAATTTGTGGATGTTGAAGGACTGCGCTTGTGACTTCTTTTGTCATAAGGGTCTGTTTGAAAAAGGTTTCGATTCTTTGTTATTCGGGGTTTTTAGATCTGCATTGATCCTTCAAGGTTTGTGTTGAAGGCCTCTTGCTATTGCTGCCTTCATGTTCTTCGTGGTTTCGGTTAATTCTTTCGCGAATTGGATTTGTAGAGGAGTAACTCTTGCCAGCTTTCGACATTGTTTTAAATGAACGTCAACGACTCCTTTTTCATGGGATTTGATCATATGATGGCATGGTTTCAACCTGCAAGTATGAAACATTAGATCTGGAGGGCATATGAGAATTTTAGCACATTATTTCTGGGTCTTAAGATTACACAAAGGCACGAGTGACATGGGAGCTGCTACTTTTACATGTGCAGTTTTTATCAGTTTGGTCAGTTTTTGAGACTTCGTATCTTTCAGTTCACTTGATGGTTTTAAATGGAATTTTTCCGTCTTGTACTATGATATCAGGACTATAAGTCGGCCAACTTTCATGATTTTTCATGGTGTTTAGCTATGTCAAACGAAAATTCCAAGTAGTGACCAGCAGTTTTCTGTTTTTCTGAACTGCTGAACTTCGAAGGTCGATTCCTGCCAATTGGCTACACCAAATCTTGTATCCTGCATATGAAAATGTTTGTTTAGTCATGATCTATATGCATGTATAGCAGTTTTGCAAGACTCTATCCAGAGCTATGCCAAATGTGTGTTTTCGTGCAGAGGTGTCTGCTGATAGATGGAGCAGCGGTTTTCTGTTTTACTGAACTTTGAAGACCATTTCCGACAAATTGGCTAAACCAAATTTTGTATTCTTTATATGGTTCTACAGAGGGAAATTCAATCTATAACTCTGTGGAATTTCATGGGATTTTGTGTTCTTTTTCTATGCTTAAAGGCCATGCAAAAGGCAGGGGTATCTGCTGGTATTTTATTTTCAGCTGCTGTTTTGCTATTCTGATGACAAATCTTTAAAGATTTATTCTGGACAATCTACAAAGCCAAATTTTTGGTTCTTTTTATGAGAGTGTAGAGGAAAGTTTACTCTATACGCATGCCAAATTTCAAGATCTTTGCACTTTCCTAACCATTTTTAACAGGTGCTTGAATGCAGAGATAGACTGGTAAAAGATGCAGTTTTTCTTTCTACAGTTCTTGTATTTCCATTTTGAGAAGCTGAACTTCAAAAATCCATATTAAATCGAAATAAAATCTAAATAACATGATCTTTGTGTCCAACTTGTGTGTTTTGAAGTTTTTTACATCTTGGTGCAGTCCATTTTGCATTTTAGCCTTTATTATGGTCTAGATTAATCATTTTACCAGAGATGGTCATTTCAGTCCAGCACCAGTTTCGTTTACTGACAATTATTTTTGTAAAATTTGTACAAGATAGATTACAACTCCGATTTGAGTGTTCTTGGTACCAAAATCTTCGGGAAAGCACGATCTATATCCTCAAAAAGGTTCAAGAATTTAGAAGGCCTAAATCTATTTTTAATTTGTGATTTTGTAAGAGGCATATTCTGGGACAGCAAGCTTATTTATCAGTTTTTCGTATTTTTGGAAAGCCAACTTTAAAAATAGCTAGTAAATCGTGTGAAAATGCTATAAATGTAAAGTTTGAGTCTAAATTGTGTGTTTTTGAGTCCTCTATCTAACTGTGTATTTGTATTTCTGGTTTGAATTTCGTGATCAGTTCATATTGGCCGATTTGTGACAGCATGTCATTTTGAGACAACACAAACGGGTCTAAAAGGGAAGGTCATCGAAATATCCCAAGTTTAAAGCACAAATGACATATCATAGCTAAAGCTAATATCATTTAATACTTTAGACTTCAATTTCTCCCCATTTGCACATAATTTTTGATTTTTGCCAATATTCATGCATGTAAATGCACTAATTATTGACTAAATCAATCCCTTTGCACAAATAGGCCCTTTGATCATTTAGGTTGAGAGAATAATAGGGGAGACCTCATGGCTCAACCCTACTACCTCTTGTGTTTAATTTTTTTTTATTGTCACTTTATTATTCTTTTAACATCCTCACAAAATAATTAATATAGTTTTCATATGAAGGGAGACCTCATGGCTCAACCCTCATACTTCTACTACTTAATTATTTTTAGAAGAAGCTAAAAGGAATTTAGAGAAGGAAAGAAATGGAAAAGAAAAGAAGAAAAGGGAAGAGGAGTAAGATAGTCACAAATATTTACATGCGCATATATTTATTTAGAATCATAGGCTTGAAAGCTAGCTATAAGAGCTACTAAAGCCTCCTCTATTTCATTTGTCATTTTTAAACCTTTTAATATAATATTTGATTATTATATAAAAGGGGTTTATTTCATTTACATGATTTCATGCTTCTAAACTCATTCATGTGAGTTAGAAGCATTCAATCTTCATCAACTTCGAACATAAGAAAAAGAAAAAGAAGGAGATTAAAAGGGAGAGATTAACAAATAAAAGCTCCAATTGCATAAAAGGAAAGAAAGAAGATCTCAAATCAAGAACATCTTTTTATTTCTTCATGATTAGCTTACATGAACATCAAGCTCCATTGAGCTTTTACATTGCAAAATCTCTACCTATTTCTATTTTGAGTTTTTTTAGAGGAAGAAGAAGAGGGTTTCGGCCTTGGAGGGTTTTTTGTGTGTTTTTGTGTTGTGTGGTGTATATGTTGTGTATGGTGTGGCTTCTATATATATACTCTTCTCTTGTATATATTCTCTTCTTGTGGTGTGTTGTATATATTGTGCCTCTCTTGTATGTTGTATATATTGTGTTCTTGTGGTCTCCTCCTTCTTCTTCAAATGAGGGGTTTATATAGGCTATGGCAAGGGGTAGAGCCTAGGGTTGAGAGGAGCCTTGTTGGCATGATCCCCACCACTCTTTTGCATTAACTCTCATCCAAAGGTTTAGATGCATCCAAGTGTCATGCTTATCCCTCATGTTTGAAGAGAATATTCTTGGCATCTTAGCATCTTCAATGGTCATGTGACATGTGTCCATGGGAGCAAAAATATCTAGAGCATATTCTAAAGCATCTTTATCCCTCCTATTTGGCATCTTCATTGACCATGTGACATGTGTCTATGGGAATAAAAATATCTAGATCATATTCTAGAATATATTCTTCCCTCCTATTTTGGCATCTTCATTGGTAAAGTGACATGTGTCCATGAGAATAAAAATATCTAGAGCATATTCTAGAGCATCTTCATTCTTTTAGGCCTTGCAACAATTGGACTAGCCTATTCATTTAAATTCGGCCAACTCCGGCAGCCCCGATTTTTGATTCGGCCACAGGCCTGATTTTTTATTTCACTTCAATTGGAGCAGCACATTTCGTTACCCCTTTAACTTTCGGCCAATTAATTCATTTCTTCGGCCAATGCAACCATGTATAATTTAAGTCAAATAATTGAACTCAAATTATCATAGCAGCTTCAAGTTTCGGCCATAATTAAATATATTATTTTCTTTGTTATTTTGATTTGAACTCAAAATCGTGAGCTTCGAATCATTTCATCATTTTTAAAATCCCGACTTTTTCGGGTCAAACAATAGGTATTAGTTTGGTTATCCTTTAAACAATTCATAGAGGGATTAATTTTGTTTGATATCAGTAATTTTTTCTTGCTTAGTTCTTGTTGTATATTTTTTTCTTGCCGAGTCAGTGGTATTTGCCCGCTATAGGGTGATTGCCAAATAGTCACGACTTATATAATTATATTCACATTATATTCACATCTAGCTGCATACACTCTAGAAATTGGACATCCATCAACACCCTGCTTAAGTAAGTGAATTTTGAAACAGGTGACAGGCAGTTTTAGAGTCGGTGACAGGCAATTTTGAAACAGGTGACACCCTGCTTAATCTGTTCTTCTGCATTTATTTGTTTCTTAATATTTTGAACTGATGGTACTGATTCCTGACAATTATGTCATGAAAAAAAAATCAGTAATTCATTTTATGTTGCTCGTTTAAGTACTTCTTGATGTTTTTAAAATACAATTTAATTAGCAAACTTAGCGAGATTCTGACCCACTATTATTCTGGTGTTTATGTTTGAGAATAACTCAAATTCAGTTTAGTGAATAAAGTTTTTGAATGAACCTAATCATTGTTGTTGTACAGAAATCATGTCGGTTATTAATCTTGAAGCAAGTGGATCTGTCCCACCTTCTTCTCCGAAAACTGCCACAAGAGGCAAAACAGATCCGGCTTGGGGACATTGTACTGAACGCATTATTGCTGTGAATGCTAAAAATGTGAAGGTCACTGCATGTCTCTATTGTGATAAAATATTTCAAGGTGGTGGTATTAACCGGTTTAAGAAGCACCTAGCCGGTGTAAAAGGAGATGTTGGACCATTACATGTCTTTATTATTTTCTCTTTATTTTATTTTTGTTGTTGTTTATTACTTATGGCAGAGTATGTCACTTCTTTTGCCCTTGTTGCTTGTTAAAAAGTGTTGCTAGTCAACTGAAATTAAGGGAAACAATAGATGCTAATTTCTTTGTATGATGATGCGATCATGGGAGTAGTTAGAGAGGAGTAACAGCATAGTTTGATACTGTAAACGAAGTGGGATGGCAATGGAATAGTAGAAGGGTCAGCGAAGGCAAGGAGGAAGCTACTGGTAAATGGGGGATCAAGGAAACGAAAATGGATGGTACTGGTAAAATAGTACTCATATAAATTTTGATTGTTTTAGAAAAAAATCAGCGGTTGAACCGGTCGACCCATCGGTCGGACCAGTGAACCGTTGACCCGAAAGTTTACCGGGTCGATGTCCGGTCCGGATCTGATAACATTGATTTGAAAGGCTTCATCAAATAATTTAAAATTGACTTAAATTTAAAACATGTTCTATTAAATAATAAAGCACGTATATATGATTTTACCTTTTTTTATTATTAATCATGAAAGTTATATGTAAACTAGACATATCCTTTTAAAAATTGATGCACGCAAAACTATGATTCTAAATAATAATTAAATATTGGAGAGTCAGTCTTTAATCTAGTGGCACTGATAATATTTTTCGTGTGGAATGGTTGTGAGTTCAAAATACGAATGAGAGGTCAAGAATATTAATGGAAGTTAGAAGACTAAACTAAAAAAAAACTAATAATTAAATATTCAAAACTTTAAAACAAAAATGCTCAAAGTGGCTAATCTTGTTGTATCATAATACTTAACAAAACTTTAAAACTAAAATCAACGGCTATGTCAAAATATCTGGTTTAAAACAACTAACAAATTCAGAACAAAATGCACACTCTAAATTTGGAAAATGTCATCCTTCTTTTATTTTCAGCAAAAATAATTTGTAATTAAGATTAACTACGTCCATTAATAAAAGATAAAGTCTTGTTTTTATTTTATTCTTAACAAAATTAGTTATGCCTGTACAAAAAATCTACGCATAGCAATTATCAGCTTTCAACAAAATCACAACAGTACAACCACCATACATGTATCTAATATTTGCAGTATATATAAATTCATATTGCTCATTCCAAAATTTCAAACCTAAGACGATCTAGCAGAGTCCAATTTGAAATTTTCGAATATACAATATGGAGTTTCAACCATCATTTAACCTGGCTTTTCTATCAATATTACTATTATGTTTTTCAGTAAATAATAGTATGGTGTCTGCTTTAAGTTTGTGTGGGATGAACAATGATGGTATCACTGCTTGTTTGCCATCGGTGAGAGGCTCCAATCCGCCACATCCAACACCTAAATGTTGCAGAGCCGCAAGAGGGGCCAGTTTCAAATGCTTTTGTTCTTACCAACACTCCGTCTTGATTCGTTTACTGGGAGTTAATGTTGATCAAATTAGAAAATTGCCGGCTAAATGCAGTATTGCTCGGCGTTTATACTATTGAAATCTCAAGATGTACACTAGTACAAAAAAACCCTTCACCGACGGATGAAAAACCCCTACACCGACGCTTATGGAGGCGCCAGTGAAGCCGACGTAAGTACAGGTTACCTTTACTGACGGGTAAAAATCCGTCAGTGTTGAACACCAACACTGACGGTTTATACATAACCGTCAGTGTTGAAAACCAACACTGACACCTGAAAAACCGTCAGTGTTGGTGCTCAACACTGACGGTTTTCACGGCATCAGTGTTGGTGCTCAACACTGACGCTTTAGGAACCGTCAGTGATGGTGTTCAACACTGACGGTTTTTCAGGCGTCAGTGTTGGTGTTCAATAGTGACGGTTTTTCAGGCGTCAGTGTTGGTATTAAGAACGTCAGTAAAAATATTAAAATTTGGCGTAATTCTATTTGTATTTGGGCTAGCCTCCATATTTTTGCTAGCCATATATATTACTATTCAACAACGATAAACAAAATATCATACAAATAATTTAGACAACATATATTCATTCACGAAAAACACACAAGATAATATATTCCTTTACCATAAACACACAACATAATATGTACAAGTCAACAGCATTTTCTTACTAATAGTTTGCAAAAAAGATTTGCTTTTCCGTAATTACATGCACTATTAGTTGACAGTACGTATTACACAAGTTTGAACCTTAAGCTTGGTTATATACATTTGATTCCTATTTTCTTAACATATGTAAGCTTTTTGTTATCTATCCTCTGATATGAAAAAGGGGTGGGATTGAACATTGTGACATCTTGTTGGTCCATCTGATAATTGACACGATAATTTGTTGCCGGTACACTTGTGCTTGCAAAACCCTGTAAATTATCCCTGCAGAGATAACCATATATAATGACTATATGTAACAATTATAATTTATAGTGACATAGTGAAAAAATTAAATATTTCTAAATTTTACCATTGATATGAATTAATCGTGAAGTGATCAGGATAACCAGACTTCTGTTGCTGTACGATGTGTACCTAGATAAAGAGAAGCAAATGCATATCAAAGAGTGCAATTTCATCTTCGATTTTTAGCGTTGTATCACATAACACTGCAGTACTATTGTTGCTCATCAATTATATACATTATTCATTCAGTAATTAATTAATCGATTCTTGTGTGATACGTAGTCCTGACCTCAAACAAATTTTGAATTAATTTAACACGACAATCCTAGGAACTGCATGCACAGTCAATCTCTGTATGTAATCCTGTGGTTCTGTAAATCTTTATCTTTTGTTTTTAACATCTGAACTCCTAGTGATATGTAACTGAGAAAAGAGGGGATGGAATTTACAGAAAAAACACGACACATTACCATTTCATGTTCATATTTTGACAATAACACCACGATAGAACATTCCATCGCTGTGAGTTCATCAAACTGCTCCATCGCATCTATTTCTTCGATGTTTCTGAATTATACAAAAGAAGGTTAATTATATATATAAAAATTTATGAAACAAAAATATAAAAAGATTTTTGGCGGCTAATTAATTGAACTGGATATAATGATATCTAGAAAGGGCTTGGTCTGATAGCGGTTAACAAATCAATATTTGTTGCTGTTCTAATAGGGCACAACAGTTACTTAATTTTGTTACCTTTTGAAATAAATTAAAACTTCAAATTATAATAAGTCTTAGAAACAAACATTAACAGTACCAGCATAAAAAGAAGAGGGAATTTATTCCATACAGCAGCACATAATGCATCCCAAAAAAACTATATTTCATAAACAACATAGTTAAATGTTAATCATACAAAGCACAATACACATGTAAGCATGAGCCAAATATTTCTAAAAACTCGAGTACTAGGGAATCTCAAATTTCTGCATAAAGGCCGGTGATTTCAAAACAGCTGAAACAAAAGCACATAATTAGTTACCTTAAGCTCAAAGGACTTGAGATCTCTCACAAGCTGCCCTGCATTAATCCCTTCCCATGCAAGCAATCTAACCAAATTCAAAATCATTTCCTAAGCAGCACAAATACCCAATAACAAATCTCGAAAGAAATTAGTTTATATGTCGTAAATTGCAAATCACACAAATTCACAATTACAAAAAAATTAGGTTTTGATTTTGGTACCGAACGAGTGGCAGCAGTGAGTTCCTCAGGCCGCGCACTCCTCCTCCGTGCACAACGCACTCCTCAGCGTCGCTCCAGCACAATACTTAAATACTGAACCTTAATAGATTAATGCACAATACTTTTGATCAATGCACAATACTTAAATAAAAGTTTAAAGTTTAAACTGAACCTTAATAGATTATTTCAATTAAATTACCTGTTTAAACTGAACCTCAATAGATTAGTTCAGTTCTGAATTTCCTTATTCTCTTGTATCATTGTTGTTTCCTCTTCATCCTTCAATTAATCTCTACTGAAAAAAAATCAGGTCTGTTAGGATACCAGAATCAGTCCAAAAATAAATCAAATCCTTCCTCTTTAGGGCCCTTCTTCTCTGTCTTCAGAAAATTGGTAAAGGATTTGACTCAAGGTTTAGAAATATTAGAAATAACATAATTAGTTTTCTTTTCCTTTGAATTGAGTTTTAGCTCGGTCCCTTTTTCTGTGAGCATTAATCCCCATACTTTGGATTGTGTTTTAGCTCGGTCCCCCTCCTCTTTCTGATTTATATTTAACCAAATTCACACCATTACAATCAGAACAACCAGTATCAAAACACACAAAAATCAGATCGGCGTGTCATAAAAATCTCCAATTTTGTTAAAAATTTTAACACTTAAGCGAATTTGTTTTAACTCTGACAATACTTAAATTGTCGAATCGAAGTATAACTAAAAATGTGACAAGATTTTTAAGGAATAAAGTAAAAACAAAAAAAGGCATGAGAGGGGGGCCTGATCCCTCATTTAGCAACTCGTCAAATTCCCAAAGAATTCATATACGCGCCCGATCAAGCACAAATCAGTGAGCATTTCGATGCCCTCATGTAATCACAAAGCAACACAGAAAATATTCAAAGAAAAATAGAGATCATCAGTGTACCAAAAATTTGCTTCCAATAGCAACTAGGGTTATAGTTGGTCGATACCTGAGTCCTTGAGCACAAACACCTAGAGAGAGAGTGCGGCTCAGCTAAGGAGAGAGAGCGTTGAGAAGTGCTTGCTAAAGAGAGAATGGGAGTGCGATGCAGCAATAGAGAGAGAGGGAGTGAGGGTTTGGATTTGGGTGCAGTGCTCGGCGAGTGAGAGAGAGCAGGAGAAAGAAAAGCCGGGTTTGGATTTCAGCTAGATGTGAGGGAGGACGAAAATTTTGGAGAAGGTAGGGTTACAATTTCGGCTAGTGAGAGCGAGAATTTTTAGTTTGGAGGCAGACTAAATTTTGGAGCTAGATTTGGAGAGAGTTTTTGATTTGGTAGCAAAATAAAGGGCGCGGGCGCAAGTGTACAGCTAGAGAGGGAAATGAAAATTTTGATGGAGGGTGGCGGAAGGACTTGGTTTTGAAAATTTCAATAGCTAAAATGGAAAAAAATCACTGACGGCTCTAAAAAAAGCCTGTCAGTAAATGAGGAAACACCGACGGCTCTGAGAAAACCCGTCAGTGAAAGTATGAACACTGACGGTTCTAAAAACAAACCGTCAGTGTTGCCTCAAATATTTATCTTGGTCGTTAAAGTAATGACTGGTTCTTAGATTGCAATAACTTGTTGTGCGGTACTTATTTATTTTATAAAGTGATGAGTATTAAACTTTTTACAAGATTGTAATACGTAACAAGTGATTATTTTTTTCTAGAAGATTTTATTCTCTATGATCTGGTAATTATGAAATTATAGTAATTATGAAATTATAACAATAGAGACTTGACCACACCGTCAAAAAAAAGGGAAAAAAAATCCAAGTGAACTCACAAATAACAACTGATCTTCCTTCACAAATAACAAGAGATATTCGGACAGTGCTACGGTGCTACGCGTAACATAGAGGCCTTCGTGCTACGGCTCAATTTTTTAGTTTTCAAAATCCTAATGGTCGATCTGAACCGTTCAACATGATCTCCATATGAATATGTACTTGCAAACCAAATTTTACATTTTTTGGAATTTGTTTACTATTTATTAAGCCACTTTGAAAAAAAACTAATTTGTACACGACAGTAAACTTTTCTGGACCATTGGATCAGTGATTTTCAAAGTGGCTTAATAAATAGTAAAAAAATTCTAAAAAATGTAAAATTTGGTTTGCAAGTACATATTCATATGGAGATCATGTTGAACGGTTCAGATTGACCGTTAGGATTTTGAAAACTCAAAAATTGAGCCGTAGCACGGAGGGGCTCTATGCTACGCGTAGCATATTAGCAAAATCCGAGATATTCAACCAAATTAAAAATGTTTCTTGTATGATTTTTTAACAGAGGATCGAGGTTGTACGTGGATGTGTTGTCGCTTAATTAAGCTACTACGATTAAAAAAGAAGATATTGAGGCAGAGATATTTTGTTAAGGATACATAACTATTAGAACAAGGTCATATATATTCAGCTCCTTTTGTTTTCTCTTGCAAGATTCTAACTCCATAGCGCACCACAATTCATAATTCTCTTGAAAAAGAATCATTGACGGCTCCAAAAAAAAACGTCAGTGAATGATGCAACACTGACGGCTTTGAAAAAAACTGTCAGTGAAGGTATGAAAACTGACGGTTCTAAACAAAAACCCGTCAGTGAAGGTATTACAAAATAAATGACAATAAAAATCAATTTAAAATAAAGTTTGAAATCGGACTGTTCATTTTCACGCTGGAAATCAACGGTCGATATGCAGTGAAATCATTCCAAATCTTTTTCAAAATGATCAAGGGAGAACAGTAAGTAACCAACATAAAAGTACGAAAGTTTTATTATGTATGAGTTTCGATCCAACACGAAGTGTTTTATGGCCATACGATGCTTCAATTTTCAGTTAACTAGATGGATGAGTAAATAAAAACAAATTTTGACCAAACTTGAATACGAGACAATAGATGCAGTACTCTTTAATTTAAACGGTTCCGATCGACCCACGGACGAAATATTCCCGTGCGTCTTCATTAACTCACGAAACAAGAGTTTATGTTTCTTGTTCATGAATAGAAGATGTGAGTCATATATGCAACATTCATGTAATGAAATTATTTTTTTTTTGTTAAAATCACTTAATTAAGCAATAAGCATGTTATAACATTAATTATTACATAAATATTACTAATAAAATTTTCATTACAAAATATTTTCTAAAATTAAAGTCAAAATTTAATGTTAATTGTCTAAATTTCACTAATCACGTAAATTACTAATCATACTTACTAAATATAATATGTTCATTCTAATAAACAAGCATTGCAATTTTATTCTCAAATAGTTATAAATTTTTATTCCCGTGTGTCTTCATTAACTCATGAAACAAGAGTTTATGCTTCAAGTTCATGCATAGAAGATATGAGTCATATAAACAACATGCATGTAATGCTATATAAATTAATGTGTTAAAATGATTTAATTAAGCAATAAACATGCTATAAAATTAAATATTGCATAAATATCACTAATAAAATTTTCATTACAATTTGGTTGCTGAAATGCGAAAAACGAAAAAAAACAAACATATTAATAGCTGGAGTTGGGTACCTTCAATGATGGTTCAATTGAAAAAACAACCAGTGTAGAGTACCTACATTGACGGTTTTAAAAACCCGTCAGTGTAGGTAACCAACACTGACGGCTGTCAAAACCGTCAGTGTAGCATACCTACACTGACAGCTGTCAAAACCGTCAGTGTAGGTAACCAACACTGACGGTTTTGACAGCCGTCAGTGTTGGTTACCTACACTGACGGGTTTTTAAAACCGTCAGTGTAGGTACTCTTCATTGACTGTTTTTTAGAACCGTCAGTGTAGGTACTCTACACTGACTGTTATTTAATTGAACCGTCAGTGAAGGTATGAGCAACACTGATGCTTCCGCTAATAAAACGTTAGTGTTGGTAAGTTGCTCAACACCGACTGTTTAGATAACAGAACCGTCGGTGATTGAGGGTCAGTGAAGGGCTTTTTTGTACTAGTGGTAATTGATCATAATGATTTTTATCAATGATGCATGTGGTTGATTTACATGCATATAAAGTGTAAATTTTAATTTGTATAATTGTGAAATAAAGATGTGCATCATGTTGTGTGTTTTGCTCAAATCATTGTAAAAAAAAAACAGTTTATTTTTTTAGCTATGTTGTAATAAATTCTAAGTTGATATGTTGAACTCTAATTTTTGGGTGAAATGAAGTCTTAAATCCTTTTGGAATGTCAACTTTCTTCTCCTTTTATTTTATTAGAAGAATTCATGACAAATAAAATTTAATTATAAAAGACATGTATTCGTTGAATTATTTTTAAACCTTTTGTAATCATAACACTGAAGTTTTTAATTTGATTATAGCCCTTCCATTGTTGTCACAAATGAGTTTAACATTGTACAATTATCACTTAGAAAATTAATTAATTCTTCACAGACATCCTAAACAGAAGTTATTATTTAAAATCTGACATTTTGAATCAAAACATGGATATATATGAGAAAATAAAACACAGCATGAAAGAGAGATACCCATAAACCACGCTATGCGCTCGAGAGAGAAAGAGTCACACGGAGCTATATATCGATTCAATCGCAACAGTCAGTGCGAGAGAACTTATGTTTTCCTTTCTTTTTCTTTTTTTCTCTTTTTTTTTCAGTTTCCTTTTCCTTCTCTTTTCTTTTCCCGTTTTAGTTGTTTGTCTGTTTTTTCTTTTCTTGTTTCTTATTTATTTTTCTTTCTTTTACGGTAGACAGAAGACCAATTAAGAGGGATATTAAAAGTGGGGTGGTCACCCAGCACAGGCCGCATGGCCTTAGTGCCACGTTGGTCATTAATTTTTTTTTTTGTTAATTTGGTATTTTCATATTATTAACTTTTAACTTTTCAAATTTTGTAAATCAGTCCAAATATTTAAAAGAAAGTTATAAATATTTTCAAGTATTAGTTTTCTATTACATGTATCAATTTTAAATTTCAAACATTTGTTTCTAAATATCTCATTATACATACTTTATCTCAGCTAAATTGATTTTCAAATAATCTATTTATCATATTTAACTTTAGTTTCACTCAATTATTTTGCTCGTTTGTTCAGAAAAATACTATTTGTTCGATAAATGTTATCTATTTAATTTAAAAAAAAAACACATTCAAACATTTTGTAAATTAATTTCAGTCATTAATTTCATATACGTATTTTGATAGCGTTACATTCAGTCAGTTTGAATGGTTGTTTAAATAAGCCAATTATAGAGAAGTGCGTCGTTAAATAACCGTTTACTGAGTTTTGTAGCGGACCCCATATTGTTTCTGTTTGTTATTTTTGTTGCGTTGTAGGTTGATGGGATGAAGGATGGATATGAGGGTGCCTTTGTTGTCATGTCCCCAGTCCAACAGCGGGGGTGTAACAATTTTGGTATCAGTGTTTTTTTTGTAAGAACCGTGTATATATGACCCTTGTTATTATACACTGTTATTATGACTGTGTATAAATTATCTGTCTTAGCGCCTTTTATTTAGATCTGACACAATTCATTTGTAGGAACTCGGTTCCGCAACCGTGTACAATGTATTGATCTTAATTTTCATACACGATACGCGCAGACACGATTGCGGAACTGTGTGACATTAGCTTTTTTTAACCATCTATATTGACAACATTAGTATGTTTCTCAAAAAGAAAAGGAAAAAAAAAGATCTTGAACAATATAATTTTAAATAAAAAAATGAATGAAATCGTAAAACCATTCATTTATTTGCCAACTTTATTTCTATTTTTACTTTACTCCTAAAAAAACGCATTTTCATAAAATTTCTAATTAAAAGAATGAAAAAAAAGCCAGAAGAGCCAAATACATGTGTTACGCAAGCATAATCTTTTTTTACCTTGAGCTAATTATATAATTTAAGAGGAATGAAACCAATCGGAGAACTCCAAACAGTAAGCTTGTTCCTTTTTCCAGTTCTTTCTATCTAAATGGATGAGCAAAATAATGCTTATCCAAACTTTCAAGATTATCATGTACTGCTGATCTCTCCAGCCGTAATTTCATCATCTAAAAAAGTAGTTTCCAAGAACAAGGAGGAGGTTAACAAAGATTCGGAAAATGGATGGTCGTTCCTGCCAACTGATTTGCTCAACTTAATCATGACACATCTAAGTTCCATGGCAGACTTCTCGACCTTTCGTGCTGTCTGTCCGACATGGCGCTCTCTAGCCTCTCTTTGCCCTGAAAATTTGGCTTACCAATCGCCCCTACTCTTGCTTACATCTCCAAAGAAAGATATATTTGGGTTGTATGATTTTACACGTAAACGTCTCTACAACATGCGTCTCTCCATACGGACCCAACAAGAGCCAGAAAAGCCATATTGCATCGACTATTGGACGTGTCTCTCCTATTCACATGGATTCCTTGTCATTGCTAATATGCCAGGATTCACAGAGATTATGCTTTATAATATATTTACTGGTAACCGCATAATGTTACCGGCTGTCAAACAGATAGAAGGTAATCTTCAATTTATATTTTCCTCATCCCCTGCCTCTCCTGGTTGCTTGGTCGTGATGTTCACACGTGGTTCGTGCTCTTTCCACTTCTGCTGTATTGGCGACGTCGAGTGGAAGTGCCATTGCTTTTACAGATTACAATTGATTGATGATATGATCTTTTATTATGGGAAACTTTATTTACTAGTTTCTCTAAACCAATTTATTTCTATTGATTTTGGCTGTTGCCTTCAGCAGATTCGTGTAGAAAAAGAGAAGTGGCTTTCCAGGACGCTACTTAACGAGCATTCAATGCGGTTAGAATCGCGTCTCGCTCAATCTTGTTCTGAGCTACTGCTGATTCAGCAAAGGAAAGCTTATATTTTTGATTATATTAAACTCAAATGCCCCAATAGGTTAATTAGTATTTATCGCTGGGACTTTAGTGCCGGTGCTTGGACAGAAGTTTCTAGCCTTGGTGGAAGGGCTCTTTTCTTTACTGACAGTTTCACAGCATCAGTTCCTCCCACATGCTTCGGAGTACAGGCAAATAGCATCTATTATTATTCAGCCGGTTACTACCCTGAAACTGGAAAGAAGAAACCTATAATCTGGTCAGAGGTTTCCCTGGAAGACGGTCACGGAACCATTCGAACTGTGTACCATGAACCACCTAGCAAAGAGTTGAGTTCTGCTGTGACATGGATCCTACCAAGCATGTCATAGTTCCAATTTTGAAATTTGAATATTCTTTTAGCAAGGAAATTTATGTCTGGATTTTGTTCCTAGAACAAATTGCTTTTTTTTGTGACTTGTATGACTTTTCTTAAGAACATACAGGTGTAGTTTTAATTAGTTCTTATGAGGCATAAGTCTCTACATATGGACTGAGATAAGTTCAGTTTCATAGCATACTGCTACCAGCAGAATTAATTTCTATCTCTTTCAGGTGAACCAGGAGAACTTGCTGAGTGTTGAGTACAAATATATCTGCTTTTAACAGAAGCATAATTAGTTTCTATTTTTCTTTTCTTATTGTAGCTCAATTATCAACATGGCTTCACGGTTGCTTGCATAATTTTGTTTAGAAGAGAAAATATTTAAATTGTTATTTACCAAGTGAGTCTACTGAATTATTTAGTCTATTTTTGCCCGTGCCAAGAAAACACAATTAAAAAAATATATAATAATCTAAATTAAATGCCAAAGTATTAGTACTATTGGCCCTAACATGTGAAACCTTTAATGTGCACTTCAGAGAAGGGGAGCGAAAGGAAGGGGAGGGGAGAGAGGCTGAGTAAAGTGTTTACTTTCTCTACACTCCAATTTGAGATTTACAAAATTTCAATAATTGGTATATAGAGTTGATCTCCTCTTTTTTTCCATTCCCTTCTCTTCTCCTTATAAAAAAAGGTAATTATATCTTCCCCCATCTATTCATCCCCCATTTCATTCCCCAACTAACTAACTATCTCTTCTAACTATAATTACAAATTCTAACTACCTAATGACCCTACAAATTAATTATCCAATTTTCTCCCTTTATTTCTTTCCTCTTTCTCCCTCCCTCTCCCACCTCTCCCACCTCTCCCTCTCCACCTCCACCTCCACCTCCCCCCCGCCTCTCCCACCTCTCTCTCTGCACCTCCGCCCGCCTCTCCCACCTATCCCTCTCGGCCTCCGCCTCCCTCTCCCACCTCCGCCTCTGTCTCTCACCTCCGCCTCCCACCTCCCACCTCCCACCTCCTTCGCCTCTCTCTCCCACCTCCGCCTCCGCCGGGTTAGATCCATCACTGTCGACCGCCGAGTCAGATCCGTCATTTCTATGTTCCTCTTCCTCATGCAGAGCGAGTTATTTGCAAAGAACAAAGTTTCATTAATGGTGAATTAGGCCAGTGCGTACTAAGTACTAAGAAATGACAGAAAAACAAATTTTGAAAAAATTATAGGTGTATGAATGAATACTTGATGTTTTAGAGATGAATACTTCAACGTTTATGGATGAATACTTAATATCTTAGGTATAAATACTTTAACTTATATGTATGAATACTTGATATCTTATGGATGAATATTATTCGGCTGCTCTTGTAAAATTAATCGAGGTATGCACATATGTTTGTAATACTCTTGGTACATTAACTATTTACACGACGATGATGAATACTTGCTCGATGAGAGATGAATACTTGTGCAACGAACAACTCGAAAGTATGTCATCATGGATCTCATTTGAAAGAGAAAATTGTGTAGAAGACGTTCGTGGTTTTAGATTTGCAAAATTCCTCACAGACCGTCATAAATATTGGTTAGATTGAACGGAGAAAAAAAACCCATATCTAAAAACGTGTAAAAGATGAGTGATTGATGTGTCCAAATATGCTTCTATTGCAAAGATGAATACATTCATATAGATGGATGAATTCTAGTTGTGTTACAGATGAATACGTTTTTGCAAATTTCTAAAATGAGCTGAAGGTTATGCGGTCCCCCCACTTAATTAATGCGCTGACGGTTATGCGGTCCCCCACTTAATTAATGCTCTGACAGTTATGCGGTCACCCACACATGTTGTTTGTGGTCCCCTACTTTCTTATACACTGAATGTTGTAATATATCCAAATATGGTTCTATTGCAAATGTGAATACCTTCATATAGATGGATGAATACTAGTTGTGTTACATATGAATACTTTTCTGCAAATTTCTAAAATGCGCTGACAGTTATGCAGTCTCCCACTTAATTAATGCAACTGACGGGGATGAAACATGAGATGGTTGACGGGGGATAGCTAGGCTCTCCCTAAAAAATAATGCTGTGGACTGTGGAGCAAGTAAACAAGTGATAGTAGTGCTCCTAGTTTAATGATGAGATTCACAATCTTACAAACCTTATTTTGAGTAACAAAAATAATAATAAAGATGAGTACTTTTTACATATAATATTGTCATTACATACGGAAATTCTCACAGTTTGATGCAGGAAGTCATTCGGTGAGCCAACCACATAAAAATATCAAACTTAAAATTTGCTAGGGAAAGAAAGATGAGAACAAAATAATCTATTTGGATATTCAATTCCAAGTTTACATACATATAGTTTCTTATGTATGACGGGTCAAAATATGATTGGATACGACCTTAATCTTTCATAGGTAATGGACTCAAAAGCCTCATCTTAAAGCAAAAATCAAGCGCAACAGCAACAAATAGAAAAATGAAAAGGTTCTCAGAAACAGAAATTGTCCCTGCAATTAATGGAAGAAGAAATCAAACCATTGGTGCTTAATTCCAGAGAATTCTCAGCCTCAAATCCAGCTAGACCTACACAATGTGAAAAGACAACAAATTGATCTATAGATTATGATCCCATAAGAAACGTATACAAGCAGATAATACAAGCTTAGTGAGAAATTGTAAAGACCATCCAATCCCCTTGCCCTTGAGAAATGCATATATAGGTTCCATATGCCACCAGAGTCAACCCAGGAAACCTTGTGCAGTGGAGAATTGCATAGGTTCCATTAGTAACTAGAGCAAACCCATATCCAAAAAGCCTTGTGTAGTGCCAGCAACACCAATAAATCTTGGAGACATACCTCGTGAAGAAACTGCTCCTTGATTGAAGTTCTGATATCCAGCAGGAGCAGAATTAGAAAATTTAAATAGAGGTAGTTAAACTATAAAATACATAATATGTGAAAATGTAAAAATAATGTGATCAATTTCATAGAAATTGAACACAAGAGCTCACAACATCAAGCAAAATTCTAACCACTAGACTACAATTAAGCACACAACATTTATCATTTTATGAGGGAAGCTAAACTATATACAAATTTTAAAAACAAAATTTTTTAATTAAATTTTAATATACATGATTAAGATTTAAAATCGATGAGTGGTTCAGCACCTCCTGACATATACATAGATCTGCCCCTGACATCCAGACATGACTAACTGAAAAAAAATAAAAAACCTGGCCAATAATCCCTACCACCAAAACTATATACAACGAAACCTGGGCAACGGTATATAGTTGTCCATGCCATAGGATTAATTAGACATATAAAAACTAAGATTTATATAGAATATGCATATGGTAATGATTTCTTGATCGATAGCTGCTTGCAGGGCTATTAACATAACAAATCCCTCCACGTAACAGAGCAGCTGTTGGCCTTCTGATGCAGGTTGTGAAGCCTGTGTGCAGGTAGAAGCTGGGTTGCCTGTTTCCCCGCCAAGTAGCTGTTCATTTGTTCGAATCTACACAGGGCAGCGATGGTACATATGATATATGTACGTCCAATTAAACTATTGAAAATTAAACACTGAAAATTCGGTTATGGTTAATTAAATTTAGATTATTTTTGTTTAGCTTGACTTGCTCTGTGCTTACTAGAGGGTATGACAACTGCAAATTAAACACAGTCGAAAAGTTACTATGTTATGCTGGTTACTCCACGTACATTTTATTGTGACCATATTAAAATTGTACTGGTACAGACGTATTGTCATGACTTGTACTCGTAATTAAATCCAGTTACCAAACAGACAAAATTAAGGAATATATCCTACAGGAAAACTTCTTCCAAGTGCTTTGTAACGGCTCAAAATCTGTATGTAGTATTTACTTCATGATCTACTTGCATGCGTATCTTCAATAATTAATTATGTAGTTCACAAAATCAAAAGAAAAAGACGACAAAACAGTCAAAAGAAAAAGACAACAAAACAGTACCCAGTTAAAAATTTTGAATTGTACAAAAAAAAGAAGAAGAGCCTAGCTATCTTCCGAGATCCATCCCTCATTTCATCCTCCAATCAATAACTACTTGAGTAACTACTAACTACTTGGGGGACCACTTACTATTTGGAGACCGCCTAATATTTGAAAGATTTTACAACTGACGTGCACAAGTATTCATACATAATATATCAAGTATTCATAAAATTCCAAATGCCGAAACACAATATCTAATATAAGATAAACGGGTCGTTTTTTTAACAAAAATAATGTTTTATTTTGTAACAATAAAAAGGGACATACATGCAATATTCTGGATTTCATATGTATATCTTTGAATTAATTTGAAGAAAATATTTCCATTAAGAGGTGATATATGCATCATTAATGCTTATGGTCTAGTGGTCTACTAGTATGTTGTTATATTAGTTTCCTTTTCAAAACATGGATGTAATGGTTCAAATAAAAAAAATTGTCTCATCATCTGATTGCTGCATTGAGTCATTTTTTTGTTGTTAATTAAAATCCGCACCCGAAAAAAGGATTGGCTTAGAAAGGAAAGGTTACGTCCGAGGATTCTTTAGTTATTAAGCGCCTCTTAATTAATTACCGTTTTGGTCCTGGGTATACTTCCTTCGCAAGAGAGCGAGGGTGGGACAGTCAAAAGGTCTCTCGCCAATATCTACTCATTAATGAAAAAGATTCAAGATTCAATATTGTCTCTGTTGACCACCGTCGGATCGATCTTTAGTCTGTCGGGTGTGTAAAGTGTATATATATATATTTTGCTTTGAAATGCCCGTAGACCTGATATATTTCATACCATAAAAAGTTACACTGTTTGCAACTTACAAGCACAATCACAGAGATCATATTCAAGAGAACAAGGAATATGTAAATCCAATATATCTGAATCTACAAGACCTAGCCAAATTTGATATGTAAACTCCGTTTTTTTCAGTTTAGAAGCCACTGTCAGGTAAATTGAAACGACACAAAAATTTACATCAACGACAAAATATGACCATTTCGTGTTAAGAATCGCAAACTTATAAAAATCAAAACAAGCACGAAAATATATCTTCACCATTTGATCGGGTTCAATCAAGTGGTTATAAATCTTTTTAAAAACTATTTTTTTTAGTCTAGAAATCCATAACAAAAGTACATATAATGCTTAATGCTGCGGGATCAGCACAAACACCAAACTTTTGTTTTTCAACACATTTATTGTTCAATATGGTTGGCTCAATTCAAAATTTGTGATGGAAGATACATGTTCCACGAAATATAAATGCACATTTTTTGTTTTGACAAAAGTGGGATGTCCCACCTGTTTCATTACCAAACCAAATAGTTCATTCAAAAGTCGAAACAAAGCATAAAAACAGATGATCAAAACAATACATAAAAGCAGAACTTAAAACCCTAAAAACAAAAGACCTATACCAGCATAAAGTTTTGCATAGGACATAGGGAAAATTACAAAACATAAACGATAGCAACAACAACTAAAGATCTAACGACTTGCACTAAGCATAACAACACTAGCAGATCGAAGAAGAACTAGTGTCATCTGAAACTGAAGCAGTAGGCAGAAGACCTGCAGCCCTATCAATTGCATCAATTTCCACTCGGTCCCTCAGATAATCCGACAGGTCCGACCCGTCTAAACCATGTCCAGGGTCGTCGTCCTATCCCAACAGCAGGGAGTTTACCCCTTCTTGGGTATCTGTGCCCGATAGGACTAACATCCATAGGAAGAAATAAAGTTAATTTAAAATAAGAATTATCCATCCTAGATTTAGACTAAAAAGAAGTTAACGCTATAATAGAAGTAGCAATAGAACTAACAGTAGGTATAGAGGCATTTTGAAAACAAATCTTATTAAGTGTAAGCCATACAATCCAGTTGGCCTAATAAATTCAACAAGTAAGGAGTCTTTTAAAGGTATCCAGTAGTCAAATTGCCGCAAGTCACTAACTATAGTGCAATTAAAAGTAAAATTATTATGAATACCAATTCAAGACCAAATACGAGAAATAAAGGGACATGTTACAAAAAATAATCTGTTGTCTCAGGTGCTCCACAAAAAGGGCAATCTATACTACCCTGTCATCCTCGAATTCAGATCTTCCCCGGTACCGTAATAAGGGAATCTTTTACAATTAATTACTTGATCTGGACCGTTCTTTTTAACTTGGCACGAATCTCAAAGCCCAATAATACTGCCCCTCCATCAGCCCGAATCTCAAAGCGGCTGAGAGTTAATCTCAAACTGTAAAGTGAAGGGAATATTTTACAGTAATGGAGAGAATGCGTGTCCGCCATCCTCTATGTTGAAGGTTAAATTTAGTAAGAATCATATTTTGTCTAAATAACCAAACAAAAGCTTTAATTTTAAGGGGTATCTTGGTCTTCCAAAGTGTTAAAGGTAGTATCTGGAATCCCTCCAAAAAAAGTCAAGTATATAAGGATTTAACAGTACAGAAACAAGAGGAGGTTTAGGGTTTAGGGTTTAGGGTTTAGGGTTTAGGGTTTAGGGTTTAGGGTTTAGGGTTTCAATCCTGGTTAATGACCCAATAGAAATGGAAATTATGAGCCCGCCACCTGGGTTCGAAGCTTCACAACACAGTAGCAGAGAATCACTTCGCAGGAGCCCAAGACTATTTGATAAAATGGGAGGTAGATATATTTCGGCAGAGGAGAAGGCAAGGGCAGTACTGGGTGCTGACTTTGTCTCGGTCTCACCTAAGCGTATCAAGAGAAGGAACAGTACCATCGAAGAAATAAAACTGACTTACCAACAGTCCCATGACCCTCTCACAGCCACTCAAGCCGAGGTTTTGATGAACACGGCGGGAGTTGAATTTGAAGGCGACCTTCGACGTATGATCGACACCATCGTCACGGCAGCAAGTCCGGTGGCCTCGGCCACACAGGACATGGTCTGAAAATCGGACCGAGGTAGAAGCTCGAGGTCGAAAAGTGCTCAAGCCCTTTAATGATTAGTTTTAATTATCGAATTAAATTGGGTATGTGGTCGGTTTTAGGAAGGTTAGTAGAAGGAAGGAGTTTCTGTAATAGGCTTATTTCGGCCTTGAGCAAGGGTTGTTTCTTGTATCCTGTTAGTGAAAAAGTTGGAGTTCTATTGATTAATGAATTGCAAAATTAGCATCAAATTTTTATCTTGGAACGTTCGTGGTCTAAACGAGAGAAATAAGAGACTAGCGATACGGCAAACCCTATTACTTGAGAAACCGGATTTGATATGCCTCCAGGAAACAAAACTTGCAACACTAGATAATCGAACCCTCAGAGAAATATGTGGTAACAGACTGACAATGCATGAGACCCTCTTGGCACAAGGCACAAGGGGTGGCATTATTGTGGCTTGGACCCCGATAAGATACACCTTAGTGCAATCATCAATCAGAGCATACAGTGTAAATGTGCTTCTCAAAGATAACTTAGATGGCACCAAATTTTGGTTCTCCGGCATATATGGTCCATCAACGGTAACCGGTAGACCGACCTTCAAAGAAGAGTTACTCTCAATAAAACCTACTGATGACACGTCGTGGGTCGTGGGAGGAGATCTAAACATCACACTCGCTTTGGAGGACAGAAACAGTAACAATCAAGCAGAATGGCGAACAACACTTCAGTTTGCGAACCTTATCTCAACACTAGGTTTGATAAACATTCCTTTGCACGGAAGACGCTTCACCTGGTCAAATGAAAGACAACAACCGCACATGGCACGGCTAGATCGTTTCCTGGTTTCCGATGAATGGAATCAGGCATATCCCAACTCCTCGCAAAAAGCTCTCCCCAACACGTCATCCGACCACTGCCCGATTTCACTCACAGCATCAACAAGGTACAAAAAATCTAGATTTTTTAGATTCGAGAATTGTTGGTTGCGATTCCGCCAATATAGTGAGTTGGTCCAACAGACATGGCAACAACTGGGTTTAGCGCACACACCGGACCAATTACACAACAAACTAACCGCGATCCAACATAAAACAAAAGACTGGGCCAAACAAAGAATATCCACTATGAAGGCACAAATAGACACATGCCGAGACTATCTTGGTTGGCTTGACCAAGTTAAAGAAAGAAGACAAATAAATGAACTAGAGAAATTTATTGCGGCGCTAATTAAGAAGCGATTTACGGACTTATCCGTACTCGAGGAAGACGTGTGGCGTCAACGAGCACGCACAAAATGGGAATTGCAAGGGGACAGGGGAACCAGATACTTTCATAACATAGCATCCGCATCAAAGAAATCCAACACAATCTTGGAGATTGAACATCAAGGCTCTACCTGCACAAATCAACGAGACAAAGCTAAGGCTTTCTTCCAATTCTACACCGAATTGATAGGCACGCAATCCGCAGCAGTACCTCACCTCCATTGGCCAAATCTATATCCCAACCCAACAGAATCTCTGGAATTTCCCTCCCTAATAGAACCCTTCACAATAAAAGAGATACACGACACTATCAGACAATGGCCAAAGAATAAAAGCCCTGGACCCGATGGCTTTTTAGGAGAATTCTACAATCATTTCGTCGACCTCATCGCTCCCGACCTTTGTATGGTTTTTCAGCACATTACAACACGGAACATATCCCTAGCGCCACTAAATTCATCATATATAGTGCTCCTACCCAAGAAAGAAGCACCGACGACAGTGCAGGATTATCGGCCAATAAGCTTACTTCATGGAGTACAGAAGATCCTGTCCAAAATATTAGCAAACAGGCTTCAGGACAAGTTGCCTCAACTGCTACACAAGGCTCAGACAGGTTTCATGAAAAACAGACACATCTGCGAAAGCTTCATCTATGCACAGCAGACGCTTCATGTAGCACGAACGAGGAAACTCCCGATAGCATTGTTCAAAGCAGATTTCACCAAAGCCTTCGACACGGTTAGTTGGGAATTCATCGTTCAAGTCATGCGCGCGCAAGGAATGCCGACGAAGTGGCTATCCTGGATTCAACACTGCATCTTAGCTGGAACATCTCAGATTATGATCAATGGACTGCTAGGTAGGAAAATAACTCTGCGACGTGGAGTGCGACAGGGAGACCCTCTCTCCCCGCTACTATTCATAATAGCAATTGACTTCCTGGCAAGGTATACTCAAAACCTAGCAGACACGGGGGCTTTGAGACTACCTTTCACGGATATGACTCCGTGTTTGTTATATGCGGACGATGCAATGTTCTTCATCAAACCTGAAATACAACAGCTACAAGTATTACAGATAGTACTAACGGTGTTTAAGCAAGTATCGGGCCTATCAGTGAATCTCTCCAAGTCGGAACTCCTTATAACTGAAGCAACACAGCCCCGAAAACAGGAACTCGCCGCTGTACTAGGATGCAGTTTGGCCACTATGCCCTTCACATATCTCGGACTTCCCCTATCGAACAAAACACTCCCAAAATCAGCTTATTTACCACTCATCCACAGAATGAATAAGAGACTGGGAGGCTGGGCAGCAAAACATCTTTCCATCGCAGGAAGAATAGTACTGGTAAATTCGGTGCTGTCATCGCTACCGACATACTTCATGTCATGCTTGCGGTTGCCCAAATGGGTCATTAAAAACATAGACAAGATCCGCCGATCCTTCCTATGGCACGGAGTGGCGCCGAACCAAAAAAAGCTAAACTTGGTAAACTGGAACTTAGTGTGCACACCTAAGGCTTTCGGAGGCCTCGGGGTTATGGACTTAACGGTTTTCAATCAAGCCTTGCTCCTCAAGTGGTACTGGCAATGGGCTCGGCCTCACAACACCTTATGGAAGCCAACAATGCAAGTCAGCATAGGCCATGATGGTCTACCGGTTTCACCCCTATTCACTTCAGCCATAAAAAATCAGAGCCAGTTTTGTCAAATGTCCTTCACACACACGATTGGCAATGGTGCAAAAATACAACTCTGGAACCATAAATGGGCAGGAACCCTCCTACGCCATACACTACCGAATCTGTACTCGCACGCAATAGACCCGAATGTCACCATTCAGGAAATCAAGGCCTCACCTTCACTCACAAGTTTTTTCAACCTAATCTCATCCGACTTGGCCCTTACGGAACTCGCGGCACTACATCAGCTACTGACGCAAACCGACGTCCGATCAAACGCATTAGATGACATCAAGTGGATTTGGACGGAGTCGGGACTCTTTACAGTCAAGAGTGCATATCGTATAATGAAAACCATCCCGCAGCCAACCAACCACGCACATAGAGTCTGGAAACTCAACATTCCACCACGCATGAAAGTGTTTGGGTGGCTGATGTCGCTTAATAGATTACTTACCATCGACAATCTAAACAAGAGAGGTTGGTCGTTGGTCAATAGATGCACACTTTGCAAAACGGCACTCGAATCCGTCAACCACATCATGGACGTCTGTCCATTCTCACTAGCCGTATACAATGCGGTAGTGCTACGAAGACCGGACAGGATGGCATTGTTAGACAACTCAACACACTACACGGAAGCAATACTAAGCCCACGGATTCCGAAAGCCCACAGAGCTACCATTCTAATCACGCAGTTCATCATTTGGAGAGAACGATGCTCACGCACCTTTCGAGAAGGCAGCAAGGAGGTCGAAGAACTAACGGATGAGGTCTTAGTGCAGTTGCAATTCGGATATGACTGAGATACACAATTTCGGGAAAATAAAGGACTAACATGCTTAATTGCCCAAAGAGATGAACTACTAGCAAATTGCCACAAGATTGAGGGTATTGGCAACAGTACAGCCAATTCACAAATTTTCTCTCAAATTTTACTTAGGCTTTTATTTTGCAATTTAAACATTTCGTTTTCATTTACTTTCAGCTCAACTGTTTTGAGCTACATTGTGTTTATTTTGGTGGTTACCACTCTTGTGTAACGGAACCTTTTTTTTAATATATAAATGTGGGCATGACCCTCATTTTTACTCAAAAAAGAAACAAGAGGAGGTCCACCTCCACAATATTATATCAGGGGTATTAGTGAAAAGAACAGCTGGATTTGAAAAAGACCTAAGAAGAAGATGCCATTTTGTAAAAAGAATACCAGTTAACTGCTTAGTAAATTGTAAGGTTAAAACATTATTAGTGAAAACCTCATAAACTGTAATTGTGGGATTAGAGACAATTCTGCATAGATGTGGATAAGAACAAGATAAAGGACAATCTCCCTGCCATCGATCTAACAAAAAAAAAATGCACATTTGTCGATCTTATTTCAAGGTTTAACATATAAAGAGAACAATTAGAGCACCAATATTAGATATAAAATATAATCAATATTAAACTCATCATCATACTCTTAAAAGCTCTATTGACATGTACAATAATACGCGACGCTATAATTTGTGTAGAAAGATATACCCGTTCAAAAAATAAAAATAAAAACTATTCACTGTATAATTTATATAATTAAAATAAGTAAGAGGAGCTCCACAGAAAAGTTCAGATCTTTTTTCCCTCTATATCAGATTATTTCCAACCTGGTATGAATGTCAGAAAAATTTGAATCGATCAACATAAATCGAACAGTCACTAGTGCTATGTGATATTGTGATTCACCCAAACAGAATATAAATAGAATCCAACGAAAGCACACGGACTCACGGCACACTTAACTTTGCAGACGGTAGCAGCAACTAAAACGAACTCCATCCATTCGAGAAAAAAAATGCTGAAACTCGTTCCATGTATGTTTACGTGTTGTTGAAGAAAATATGTACAAAATATTTTGGCCATAAGAGTTCTGCCGCAGAAAACTTCAGGTCAAAAAACGCACTATTATCCGCGTGTATTTCGCATCCTCTGAGATATCTCATGTTGTGCGTGCCTTTCTGGAAAATCACAACCGTTCAAATACGTTCTGCACGAATCTCAAAGATGAAATTATAATGGCATTGCGCTATCAACGAATAGGCACCGGACACGTCGGTCTATGAGATATCTCAGAGGATACGCACTCGTCCGCGTGGTTCTTCCCTACGGGAGCTGCTTGGGGTCCGATGCCCGTCGGACCTAATTTGAGTCCGACAGGCAGCGCTACCATCTGATTTCATCAAAATTTGATTAAAGGAATCGCCCACTTTCAGAGCTGTGAAAAAAGAATTTAATTTATCCAAATTTTTGAACCCGCTAACTGATCAAACCCACATTGATCTTCCAACTTTTCATCTCCTCTTGCTCTCTTCACTGCGTCGCCGCCTGCTCGCTCTCGCACGCGCAAACTTTGCCGTCTCTCGCGCGCTACCACCTAGTTTGCGCCTTATCTCTTTCTCTCTCATTCTCTCGCAATGGGGAAGAAGAAAGAGCTCATGTAGTCAGCACCATGGCGCGGAGACGACGACGAGGAATCAGAAATATTTAAGGATGCGAAGATGAAAAGTCACGAGGCAACTCGGATCCGACGCCACCATGCACGTTCCTGGCAAGAAATCTTTGTTGTACAGGTACAATTCAGAGATTTTTTTTCAACTTCCTTTTATTTTAGTTTAGCTTTTTCTGCACCGGTCAGAATCAAAATCATACCAGTAAGGGTAAGCTATAATTTACTCTAATTTGCAATATAACTAACATGTACCTGATCGTCTCTGCAATTGACTTGAACTGTAAAGTTGACATGAAATTTAATTAAGCTAAATTTTGCAATTGTGATTTCATTAAAATTGACATTGACCTGTTAATCAGTTAAAGTTTTAGCAACTTGAATGCAATTCTGTTTTGGATAGTTTCATGCCAGTTAAACATCAATTATTGTTACAAGGGCAATGCAGAAAAAAAAAATAGCTTCCAGTTTCACTCTATATTCTAATTCTTTTTTCAGATTATTATGCTTATAGTTCAATTATTAAGGAATTTTACTTTCGCAAAGGATGTGAGATCCAAGGTGCAGCAAATGTTGTAAATGTGCTTGTACTAGCAAAAATAATTATATTGTTATGGTGTTATTTTGGTTTGTATTTGCAACTTATGCTAAAAAAATATAATTGTATTCGCATGCACATGCTCAGTCTCATTCCGAAGGGCCCTGACATCTCAAACATGGATAACTTGAGACAGCACCACCAAACTATCACCGAAGCATGGTGGGAGGACAGAGCACAGACCTTGCCACAACTACAAAATTTCAGAGACACTGTTTGGATAGCAGGGTGTTGGACGCTTTAACGAGAAAGGAACATGCACACATGTTCACATGGAGTCAAAAGAGCATCGCTATCCTTATTCACGATGCACGTCAAGAGATCCGCACCTGGTGTGCTAATTGTTAAAATTTCAGATAAGAGGCGCAGGGAGACTATTGTGTTCTTTTATCTTGGGTATTTGTATTTGCATACTGATGTATTCATAGGATAGAATTGAGATGTAATATGTTAGCTAATTAGGATACAAGGACAGAGCATCTGTAAATATTTTCTCTCTTTTTTATAAATATATATGTTGGTGAATCAGTTATCACCAACCTACAAAAAAAAAAAAATTGTAAAGGCTTTCGTTGAGTCAGATTGGTGTTTGTATGATTTCAAGTTTAATTGATTTATGATAACAATATGATTGCTTGTGTTGTAAAACTATTAATTAGTGATTATGAACTGATTTCTGGTTGTTATATCTATGGTTGTCACTGTTTCAAGAGTATATTTCTTAAAAGAACTAAAACATCATAATGCAAAGAGCAAAAACAATCGTACATAAAGTAAACATCATACACAATTCATCATACAAAATTATAAGCACAGTGATAGAACTAAAGCATCATAATGCAAAGACCAATCCATTACAGGAAGGGCAATGTTGTCATTAAAATAATAATGTCACATATCTTTCGTAAGCATATCAGAAATAGTTCTTAATTACAAGCGTACAACATACATCACTTTTAAGCATAAATCTCTAAGAGTACAAAGCATACAAGAGAGAGAGAGAGAGAGAGTTGCGCGCGCCAGAGCGAGCAGGCAATGCGGCGAGAAGAGAGTGAGAGCCGAGAGGAGATGAAAAGTCCCAAGATCTATGTGGGTTTAATCGGTTACCGGGTTCAAACTCTGGAATTAATAAAATTCGTTTTCTTCAGCTCCGTTAACTATTGGTTTGATATAATTAGACGGTATCGCTGTCCATTGGACTCAAACTAGGTCCAATGGACATCGGACCCAAGCTGCTCCCCTTCCCTAGGCAACACCGGCAAAGCTAAAGTAAATCAGCTCAACTTTACTCGGCAGTCGGCAACACAGTAACAAGATTCGTGAACATTCGGATTTGAGCAGTTAGTGAATCAATCCGCGTATTAATTCAGTATATATCCAAATTATTCACAAATTTTACAAATTATTTATAAATTTGAATCATATTACTCCTTAATTATTCTTTAATCTCGAATTTTTAACTCCGTCAAATTTTTTCCGAATCATTAAGTTGTCACTGTGGTCCGCAGAACACTAATTTCAACCTGCTTCATGATAATTGCAGAGAAACTGCTTCATGATAAATTACAGAGAATCCGGAGAAACTAGAAAAAACGACAAAAGGAGAATGAAATGTCCTGAAATACCTTTAGTTTTATTGATAGTAGGCCCAATTAAAGATTCATTGCCATAACCAACAAAGACTTATTGGTCTAAATTGAGCTGCATGATGAGAGTATTGGTCGGACGTGTGTTTGATGATTTTAATTCAATCTCTTTGATCAGATTATAATTTAGCGTTGGTTTCGAAATGCCTTAATCGTTTATTATAATATTATAATTATTTTTTTTGGCTCCAACGAAGAAACCTACATTTTATGAAAATAATTCATGAAGTAAATGGCCCATTGAAGTATATATATACATAAGACAAAAATTATTTTACTTTATGATGTGAAAATAATTCATGAATATCCTGACAATTCTGTAAAATATATTATTATCAGGCAAAAAACAAACTATATAAAGGTCCACGTCCGTGTTCACATCATAATTATATTCCTGGTATATGGTAAGATGTATGTGAATATTAGTTTAATTTTTGGTGGCACAGTTATCGGTGCTAGTATTGATTTAGATGATATTCGATGACATGAATTTTTCTATTAGTTTTCACATTATTTGTAGTGTTGATCACTACAAATGGTAGTTTTGAATGGTAGTTTTGAAATTTTTAATTTGTTTTGATTAAAACTGGAAATTTTAAGGATTCAAATGGTAGTTTTGAAATTTTTCTGGACAAATAATTCGTAGCGTTGATCACTACAAATGCAATAACCGATGGTTTCATAATTTGTATCCAGCCTAACTTCAGAAAGAAGAAAAAAAAAAAAGGCCATTAAAACAACCACTGTACTGTTTTGTCATTATGGTTCTCACTATCAATTATCGGGCCTGAAATTGTTTTTAAGCCTATAAAAACAAAACAAAAAGTACATTTACAGATCAATTAAGACTCAGTTAAAGAGTTTCCATTGTTTCCTCTTCAAAGAGTTTTCCAACCAGTTTTTCAATATCTTCTGGGCTATACTTTATGCAACTCTCTAACATATGCCTGCATATGTTATAAATTATATAACCAATAAAACATTAGCAGGATGTTTGAAATTTTAAAAGAAATTATAGACACCAAGGAATATGCTTGTTTTCAGATATGCACTTGTTTGCTCAGTACACTTGAACTAACTAAAATAATAAGGTTCTTGAAGAAATTTTAGAGTTCTATTATCATGATTTTCCCATTTTTGGTTACTGATGTATGCACCTTTCTTTGGCTTTTCTTTTCTTTCCCCTTTGCTTAATTAAAATAATCCAATGGTATTTGCAAAATTCCAAGCCAAATGTATAAGATAAGTTATGCAAAAGTTTAATTTTAATACCCGAATTGTTGTACGAATGATCTGTAAGCAGGAACTAGAAAGTCGGCCACAGAAAGGCGAACAGATTTGCATAACTTTCCATAAACTTTCCATAGGCACTGCTTAAGATACAGCTTCTCAAATTGTGCGTTGAAGCTTTCAAACCTGCCAAGAAAAAACAAAATTAACTCACTTCTATCCAAAATTTTTTTTTTGAAGTAATTTCTATTTCAAAATATAATTCACGGGACCTGATAATAACCACCATTACCATTTTGTGAAAACTAAATTGAACATACAATAAGAGGCCTGGACCTGTATATATTGAAAAAGAAAACAGGTGGTATGAATTATACCACTTTTCTCAAAAAAGAAAATAAAAAGAAAAGAAAAAAAAAACTTTACCTTTCTCTGACAACATCCTTTGAATCAGTGCTTACAACATTTTCCATTGTGTTAATTGATCCTCCAGTGGACAATACAAGGCCTGGACTTGATACACTCTCCAACACCTACATCTAATTATGTCTTAGAAATTGTACTGGCCTAGTTTGTAATTTTCATCTACTAATTTCACCCGAATTTGCAGTTCAAGTTGCTCATTTTGCTTGTCAAGATTTTAATTGTAAATGTTCAAGAACAGCGGTGCAATCTTTTAAAATTGAGGATCAGAGGATTAACATGTTATAATTTAGGGAACTTTTACATACTTTACCGACAAACATCTATTCCTTACTTTCGTGTCCCTAAAATGTGTGTAATTACATTTTCGATACCACCCCTTTTTATATCTTCAGAACATGTCGATACAAGATTTGCATAATATTCTCTTTATAACAGCAAGACAATAGCATACAAATTTTCGTAAAAAACATAAAAATTGTAGATCATTCTTCTTAGTTTCACTACATTTTGTGAGCTATGTTTAGTTTCTCTGTAAAAGCATAAAAAATTGAGTTTTTATTGGAGGAATACATGAAAAATTTCCAAAGAAGAGATGTTTGTAAAAGAAGAGCAAGACCTTAGCCCATGAAATCCTTTTATATTGGTCTGCATTCAGTTGTACAACTCTTGTTTGCGTCTGTATCCATTCATCTCCCACCAATTCCTTTGCTACCTCAGTTCTATAAAAAAGCAAGAAAAGGAATGAAATATATAAAATGCTTATGTGACTCGATTTGAATGTTTCTGTTTTCTTTTTAATATAGTAGTTGCTTATTTTTTTATTTGCACTCATTTACTAAATGAAGATTTTTTTTTTCCAGGTACTTCATTGCTTATTTTTATTTCATAATATAATTTTTACTTGCGTGCACACAGAAGTGACCAGGTAGTGGAAATTATTCATCAAGAAAATATGGGATTGACCCTGATCTGTGTAATCTTTTGAAATTTTTTCCAGGTTACTTTGAAGGGCATCCAATATTAGCAAAATTATGGATCCAAACTGAAAACCTTCCTCCTGATCGTCTGTCTTGTATTCTAGAAGGAGTTGTGTCAGTGTTGCCTGACGACTGCCAAATAAAGAAATAATAAGAATCACCTTACAAATTGCAACTCAAAATATATTTTATAAGTATATAAAAATTGAAAAGGTTAGCTCTGTATTGTTAAATGACAACTGGGGAAGGAAACAGAGATGAGGTAAACAAAAATTCAGAAACAAAATAAACTGGACTTTGTATCTCCCAAAATTCGATAATAAATGCAAACTCTTGACAAACCAAGAGTTTGACCAAGTGAAAATGTTCCAAACCATCCTTGCTCCTTTAGTAATTTTTGCTTACCCGAGAATAACCTTGAGGTAATTCATGGAGTAGATAGACAGAGGATGGATGCATTTATCGAAACAGGGGCCAGTAGTGGTTTCTTTCACAGCCAGTTCTCCAAACCCCAAAAGTATCTTGGCTGACACATCAACCAGCTGTGTCCTCATAAGAAACCAGTCCTTCATTCCGTTGTGTTCATTACTCCCAACCATTGCCTCCATCTAAAAATGTCATATTTTTTTTTCATTAGTTACACTTTTCAAGTATATAGACGCAAAAGATTTGGTTTATTGTTGTAAATTTATATGCGTCTTCCTCAATTCTGGTTCTTATTTGCTGTTATCTCACTATCTCAGTAGATTCTTTTTATCAAACTGTATTTCTTGTCAGTGTTTATTAATTAGTCCTTAAAAAGCATGTTTATGATAAACCCAAGTTTATAAAGCCTTCTAAATTAATTAAAGAATGCTTTGTACCAATAACTAACCTCTGGTTGGAGTTCCCGCATAATCTCATACGCATCAAGTAAAGTAAACAATTTATCAGGAGATTTTTCCACCTTTACAATAACCTTCCCAAAGCTTAGAACCATTGCGAGACTACTTGAGATAACTTCCACAAAATTTCGATCCAATAAAGGTTTGTCAATTCTTTTGAGGACCTCATCGCATAATTTGCGCTCTCCAGCAAAAATCTGCTTAACCTAATTTTTTTTACAGAAATAACGATGCATATATTATAGACCAAAAAGTCCAAAAAAAAAATGCATACTTATGTCAAGAACATTTGTGCACCATCTATGCAATAAGCCTAGCCAATTAGAAATTTGTACAAAACTGAAATTAGCAAACTTACAAGAATTGGCATCAAATCAATCCAATTGGACAATTTTGTCCTAATAAGCTCCCATTGCTCTCCTAAGTTTGGTGGAGGACGGAGGAAAATTGTGGCCTGACTCTGCTGTACAGCAGTAGCGCGTGCATCTCTGTTCCAACAACAAAACCAAGAACAAAATTAAAATCTTTAATTGAACCTAATGTCCCTATGAAACTAATTGCATCAGTTGAAAATATATACCTATATAATTCTAAGCACTCCTTATGGTGCCCAACAAGTACCAATCTCACGACAAGACTGTTCAATAGAGAAATGTGTTGGGGGGTGATGAGTTTCGGCCATTTGTACACAGATGCCTCTTGCATGGTACCGGTCCCTGATTCATCTCTTCTAGATGAGTTACTCGGGTCGTCAAGATCTGATGTGAGCACAGCAGATGTGTTTGCTCCGCGTGGTAGACCACCATGCAGGCTCTTTAGATCCATCGGCTCGCTGACAAAAGAAATTAGAAAATTCAAGCAATATTTTACATTAGTTGTAAAACCTAGAGCGAGGTTGTGGTACTATGCATAACGCACATTGGTTCATACTATGGATCAATATCTTTATTTTCAAAGACCGAACAGTCGATTTGAACGGTTCAACAGATCAAATTTTACATTTTTTAACTAATTTTGTTTAGTTTAGGTAGAAAAACAATTGATCTAAAAATTCTAGACCATTCAAAAGTAGTGATTTTCTACCTATCTTAAAACATAGTAAAAATAAATCTAAAAAATGTAAAATTTAGTATGCAGGTACATTTTTATATGAAGATCATGTTGAACGATTCATATCAACTATTTAAAGTTTGAAAACGAAGACAAAGATCCATAGTACGGGCCAATCCGCGCTATGCATAGCCTCACTCTAAAATCTAATAACAAACTTAAACAAATAATATCGGATCTACTCATATAAAGTGATTGATATATAATATCATATATATGGTTTCTATTTTAGGCTAGTAATACAGTCCTAGTACTCCATTCAAATTAAAAAAGAAAGAAAAAAAAAAAAAAAACTGTTCTTGTTTTATACAATGTTTCTTGTGATTTGTAAAAATAAATAAAAGATAAACCTGTGAGCAGTCAAAATTTTCTTGAATTCAGTTTCGGCCATTTTTGAAGCATCATCAAGCAAACAGTTTACATGCAAAATGGTGCTCTCACTTGCTTTATAAATCCGGTGGGAATTGAAGAACCGTGAACTTTCAAGCAATTGGTCCATTGCTTCTATAAATCCAGCAAAATCTTCACTTGGCCTCCCCTTAGATATTACTGCCTCAGCCTGTATTAACATTCATTAATGACAACAAAGATTTTTTGGATATATGTTACTAATATGATATGATTCAGAAATTTTCTATTTTACCTTGTGAATACGATCAAACTGGCTGATTATCAATTCTATTTTCTCTAAACACGCGCCGACATTGTCACGGGCTCTTCTCATATCACACATTACGTCCTGTGATTTAACCATTGTTGAAAAAAATTATATAAAATTCAATCAATTTGAAACAAGGACTAAATAGATTGATCTTTACTGGTCCATAGATATAACCAGAAAACCTGTATTTTTTAAAATTTCATAAGCGATTTGAAGCTTTTTTTCTTGTGAATATAAGAGTTCGTTGTTTAAATTGTACAATTTCAGCGAATTGAAGCTTCTCAAAAATAGTAAAATAGTTTCAAAATTATATCAAAAAAGGAAAAAGAAAAGAAGAAATCTATCTTTTGCTTTCGGTTTTTTTACCTGGATGGGACGAATGATCGCAGCATCGCATCGGCCTTGGAAACCACTTACTTCCGCCACCAAAGAACTGGAAGTAAATTTCATTTTTTCTACTGTTTCTATCAATATCTTCGTTTCCTGTATTAACGAATCCATTTCTGTTTCCTCTTTTAAGGCATCCATTTTTTGTTATATGAAAGAAGTGTTCTTTCTGCTAACACTACTATACTAGTACTACTAGCTTCGCTTTTTTAATTGGAACCTTCTAGATGATACTAATGGTAACAGAATATTTCATTTTAGATCTGACTGTCCGATCAGAATCTGCACTAAAGGTTCCTTTGCGTTCCACCTTGAGATATTGATCGGACGGTCATAATATAAACAGAAATATTCTGTTACCTCAGAGAATTTCTATCACTAGGACTATAAATTCCACACCTGTTGCAAAATAAAATTTATTAGGGACCGAACGGGTAAGATGGCATGAGACCGAATTATGTCCGACCTAAATCCGGACTGTTCGATTCGAGATTTGCACAATCAGTTTAAATTTAAAAACAATTTATACTTGGTCAAAATGAATCAGACAGTTCTGATCATTCAAGACAGCATAGTAGGTTCGATGGGCTCCCGTCCAATACAATTTAAGATTCATCCACTCCGCTTTAATAGTCGTGCGCATCTGCATTAATTTTCGTGCATATGGATCTTAAGGCGGATTGAATAGTCTTAGAGCTTATTGAAGCTAAAAGTAGATCAGATAAGATCCAAGATTGTCCGATGTGCTTTAAAATCCATACGCTCTGCTTTAATATTTGTGCGTATCCGCTTCAATTTTGTGCACACATATCTTAAAGCAGATTAAACGGTCTTAGAATCCATCAAAGCAAAAAAAGTACTCCGCTCGATCTGATCAAACGATGGACTGAACTAGAAGTGTGACTCGCTTTGCTTCGATAATGACCGTTCAATTTGAAGGAAAAGTGTATGGAAAGTCTTCATAAGAAAATGTATAGAACAAAATTTTATACATGATGGACAGGAAGAATCATAATATAAAGTTGAAATGGTGTAGAGACCAAAAACTTTACGGCTTTAAGTATTATATTGCTGATCTACGTTTAAGCCGAAATTTTTATTTATACCATTTTAAGAAAATTAATTAATAAAATAACCACCGTTTTGCTGACAATTCTAAATCTAACATGACCGCAGAATGCCGGAGCGGACCCATATGGGGGGTACCGCAGAATGCCGGAGCGGACCCTCATATGGGTCCGCAGAATGCCGGAGCGGTCCCTGGGGCCGCTATATGCCGGAGCGGACCCTTTTTTTTATTTTAGAAATACGAAATTGTAATTTGATAAGGGTTATTTATTTAGTTTCGAACGTGGTTTAAATTGATTTTTGGTCGTATCGTATTTTAGATATGTCGTTCGTTTGAAATATTTTAGATATGTGGTTTCTTTGAAATTCTTTTGTGTATTCTGAGATAATGAAATCAACAAAATAAATAAATAACAACAAAATCAAACAAAAAAGAAACTAATCAACGAAATAAATAAGTATCTGACAAAACATCTACTAATACTACAAATAAGAATCTAACAAAACATCTAACAGTACAACAAATCAAAATCTAAGGCTCTGGACTAAACACCGTCCTCGCCTTCTTCTTCCTAAACCCCCGACCCCGCCTGTAGAGTGGCGTCTCGTCAGTATCTGCGGAGGATGCAGAGTCGTCTGCCTGGACATCCGTAGACTGAACCGGCTCCTGGCGAACCTCCTCAATCTCGGATGTCTGCTGGACCCCAGGACCAAAAACTGTGGTCTGTCCAGACTCAGCCTGCGTGAATAAAAACGCTTGTCTAGCAATGGGGTCATCGTGGAGGGAAGGGTGAGGTACCTGCTGTGAGGACTGGCCAGGGAACGGCGGAATGGGGTCTGTCTGAACATACCCTGGCTGATAGGCAGGAGGTGCTGTCTGAGTGGGACTGTAACCCGGGGAATACAATCCATCTCCCTCTGTGCCATAATCAGCGGAGATATCGAAGCCCAGGTCCTCCTCGTGTCCACCCTGTAGTAACTTACAAATTAGATAATGTATTGAATAAGAAAAAAATCACACTTATGTATTTTAATTTAAATTATACCTCGGTAGGCATCCTAGCCTGGGATCCCATGGGGTCCTGTGCGGCTCGGCGCATCAACTCGGCACCTCGGTCGAACGCCTGACCGACCGTCTCAGCGCCGTGGACGGGTGCAAACACGTCCTCATCACCAGTGTAGGGGACATAGACATCGGGCTCGTCAGATATGTCGTCCACTGCATCAACACCGCCTAAGCCAGCGCACCTCAGTAGAGAGTCGAGGCGCGCCCTGTACCCACACTGGCACACCGCAGGTACGTTGTGCTTGAGAATGACCTTCCCGAGCCTCTTCCATCCCCTGGTGACGGTCATCGTAGCCCCTATGACGCAACTCTTGACAAGATATAATGCCTGAAAATTGAAAAAATTATGAAGTAGTTGTACAATTGTAAATATTAATAGTTTTGAATTTGAAACTTCAAATTAAAAATATCGTGGCTGCGAAAGGTGCGCCGACGGGGATAATACCGTGGATCTGTCCCATACGATCCCTCGGCTTTGGTACCCCGCTCATGCGGGTTGTCGCCGATGCATCCCTCGTGAAATATGGTGTACGCGCCATGATCCTGGTACCAATCTCTGTAAGGTCTGTACGGATTACAACAAATGTTAGATATTCCAATCAAAAAACTATAGTTGAAGTTTTGAATTAATAAAAAAAATTCTTACACTGGCGCGACATCCATCTGACGGTCGGGCTCGGCCAATGGGGGATCTGCAGCTCCTGTCTCGAACACGTAATCTGCACGGGTAATCCCCCAGTCCTTGCCTGCAGTGGTCTCCCTGGGATGGTGCAGCCATCGCCAGACCTCCTCGCTGATCGGTGCCGGGGGCGGAGCAAGCTGGCGCATCCCGAACTGTCTCATGACCCGTCCGGGGTAATGGTGCTCGATGATCTATATATTTTAATACGTTAGACTGTTTTTATTAAATTAAGTCGCTTGTGTAAATAACTAGCATAAAGAAATTACGGTACCTGAAAACATATGAGTGGCACCTCTGCACGCCAGAAACGCTCCTGCTGACGACATCGCTCCGGCAATATCTCAAGATATGACCGATGTGCGCTATCCACCTCGACCTGGAAGTATAGATTTAATATCATATATCAATTCGAACTGGAAAAAATTTAAATCAAAATAAAAAACAGAAGTAAACTTACATAATCTTTGTAGGGCTCCCAAGTCACAAACTCGGCATCATCCCTGAGGTGCTCGATCTCCTGTCTCCAGAATGTGATGCCGAGAGACGCGCCATGCCCTGCACCCACCCAAATCTTGGGATAGCAGTACTTGGCGGCAAATGCAGGGCAGTTGTCCGGCTCTGGCTTGCCCCACTCCGGCACATCTGTCTTGTTGGCCAGGACTGGACGGCCAACAATCAGATGTGCGTAGGACCAGTGCTGTAGTAACATGCACGGTCCAATGAAGGTCTTGTTCTTCTTCAGACAGGCTGTGTTAAGACCCCTTTACAATTTACAAAGTCAGTGTTACTACACTACGATGTATAATATTTGAAAATATTTATAAGAAGGTGTTTCTTACCTATATAGGCATGCCAGCGTGGCACCTCCCCAGTTGAACATGCCCGTAGTGGACAGGTCACGCAGAAGCTCGAGGTAGCACAGCCGCACCTGATCTCCATGCGAATCTGGAAACAACCGACAGGTGATCATCTCCAAAATATAGGCGCGCAGGTGTCGGTCAACAACCACCTGTTATAGATTTAAATTAGAACATTACTCACAAGAAAATAAATATAATACTATTTAAATTAAATCTTGTACAAGCAAATACCTGATCGGTCGATCCGGAAAATCCTTGAATCTCGCCCGCAGCTTTGCCAAGCTGATGCAGCTGGGCGAGACCACGGTCTTCTCACCTCTCTTCTTCTCTTTCTGGAGATCCTCGTGCGGGATCCCCAACAGCTCCGAGCACAATGTCCGGAAGTCTCCGTACTCGACGCCCGTACCCCACAGGTAACTGACGTCCTGTAGGGTGACTGTCATCTCAGCATGGGGGAGATGAAAGATGTGCGTCTCGGGACGCCATCACTCAACGAGGCCAGAAGATAAACCCTCGTCAGCATTCTCCTCGGCCATCTGGGATATCTGGTACAATCCCATCGAGCGTAAACCCCCCCCGTACGCCGGCTGGTACCGTAGATGAGTGCGGTTGTGACGAACCGTAACCGCATCCAAACCCTGCATTTAATTAAATAATCAGATCAAGTTCATTCATCAAAAATTCGGATGACAAATTTATAAATATGACAAATTTACTTACCCCAGTGGCAGCCTCTAAAATCCGATGCTCCACATTCGGGTACCACAAGAAGTCGCTGACCCTGTCGGTGCGACTCCGGATACCCGGAACATCCGCTAATGCTGTCTCGATGTACTGAGACATCTCGTATGGCGTGGCTGTAGGGCCATGCTGTGTACCCCTACTGGAGGATGGTCTATCTCTACTGGATGTCATGCTGTATTGGATAATTTTTGGTCAAATATGAGAGTTTGGTAAAAGTCCGGTTTAAATTTGGGTACAATTCTAATTAAATTTGGGTACAATTCTAATTAAATTTGGGTACAATCTATTTAAATTTGGGTGCAATCTAATTAAATTTGGGTGCAATCTAATTAAATTTGGGTGCAATCTAATTAAATTTGGGTGCAATCTAATTAAATTTGGGTACAATTCTAATTAAATTTGGGTACAATTCTAATTAAATTTGGGTACAATTCTAATTAAATTTGGGTACAATCTAATTAAATTTGGGTACAATCTAATTAAATTTGGGTACAATTCTAATTAAATTTGGGTACAATTCTAATTCTAAATCCTAAATTAATATCTAATTCTAAATGCTAAATCTAAACTCTAAACCTAAACCCTAATCCTAAACCCTAAACCTAAACCTAATTACTACTCTACATTAAAAATTAAAACTAGAGAAGAAGAAGAAGAAAACTTACCCGAGGTCGAAGGGATTGAAACTTGAAATGAAATGATATGAAATAGGAACCCAGCGGCCCCTTATATAGGCTAGGGGTCCGCTCCGGTATTCTGCGGCCCCAGGGACCGCTCTGGCATTTTGCGGACCCATATGAGGGTCCGCTCCGGCATTCTGCGGTACCCCCATATGGGTCCGCTCCGGTATTCTGCGGCCGTGTTAGATTTAGAATTGACCAAAAACGATGGTTATTTTATTAATTGATTTTTTAAAAATGGTATAAATAAAAATTTCGGACGTTTAAGTTCATGATAAACACTATGTGAGAGTATCTTATTCCATTGTTGTGACACTACTATCAAACATAATTTAGTATGATATTGTATCAAAAGAACAAAATGTAATTATTTACAATAAACAAAATATTGTTTTTTTAAAGTTAGTGACAAATTGATTTGTCAACAATATATTATTGATATAAAGAAAAAGGTTTATTTAATTTACAAGGAAAGATGAAAAAATTGCCGACATTTTTATTAATATCCAAAGTTAATTAGAAATTAATAATTATACCCAGAACCGATGGGTTTTGCCAAAAATATCCAAACCGGCCACAAAATGGCCGGTTTCCTCTTCCCAAGAGGTCGACTATTTTGTGGCCGGTTTTCTCTTTTTTTTACCCGTAATTAACCTATAAATATACCATTTTTTTCTCTCTCATCCACACAATTCACTCAACTCACAAAGAGAAAGGGAGGAAGGGACAGAGAGAAATAGAAGGCGATTATTTAGGCGAAAAGGCCGATATTTGAAGGGGCCAAAAGGATGAACAATAGCAACCTAGGTAGGTCGTCCAATCATGGCCTAGCGAGAGGAGGGTCAATTAGTGATCGAGGGAAAAATGAGGGAAAAAAGAACAGCGGTCAAGTATGCCATGATCCCCGGAATTGTGTGACATGTACGATGGAGAAATGGAGTAGACGGCCTATTCGGTATGAAATATCAGACGATGACTTTGTGAAAAATCCCTACGGCTTTGGTTTGAGAAAGAAGAAGGTTGATCCAGAGCCTCCAACATCGGACGATGAGTTTGTTCCGTGTACTTATACTGGTAAGGCTACCCTAACGGACTCAAAAGTTACACTGTTTTAAATTATAAGTACCCCACTGAATTCAACGAGGCTAATTCATACAAATAGTTTCTCTTACCATTAAAGTATTGTCACTACCCTAACGGACTCAAACTAGATCATTGAAATTAGATGAAGAGATAGTAAATCACAAAAGCATTTTGATTCAACAACAAGAAATCATAATCAACAGAAATATATATATCAAAACATCAAGAGTAACAAGGTTTACTGCCTAGCCCTAAGAAAATGAACTTAGCCGCGGAACGGCATTGTTACAAGCACTCCTCTCATCTCTCTTTAATCAAATCTAACCCTAATTACAAAGATAACTATTCCTTCTGCCCAGGGGCTTTATATAGGAGTGGAGGGACGTCTGGAGGTTGAGTAGGGGCTAAGAAACTGATCTGGAAACAGCTGTCGGCAGTTATTTCCCAAGAGACGCCTTCGGTTACGGACCGTATTGGGCAATACGGTCCGTATTAGGACCTTGACGGTTAGGATTTAATGCTTCCAACGCTATCTTTTGGTCTGTGCTAGGCCTGGTCCGTATCAGGCAATACAGACCGTAACAAAGACTTAGTCAATGAGCGTCGCTCATCCGATTGACCCGATTCTAGCTCCATTTGGTGTAAAATAGTCCCAAAACCTGTTTTCTGCAATAAAAGATAAAAAAGGGTGACAGTAGCCTTTTTCTCTAATTAATTAAACATAAGTGTGAGAAAATATGCAAAACCTAAGCCAAAACCCTACGTAAATCATCGTTATTTTGACTCTGATCAACATACCCAAGCAAGCCTTTTGCTTTGAGAGTGAATTTGGCTGCTTTGGCCCATGGTATGTAGTTTTTTCCATTCAGAGGCACATTGGTTAATTTTTGGGATGAATTGAAATCGGCATAATGCCTTTGTATTGTGTTGGTTTGATTTTGAATCTGAGAGGTTGGATCTGGTATATCAGTTGCCATTTTGACAGTATTTTTTTTTTTTCAAATTTGGCTGATTGGAGAGATTATGCGGAAGCTTTCTTTGGATCAGATGTGTTCTGATACCATGTTAAAATTATTAAGGGTTATTTGAGAGCTTGATATGATGAATAGATTTCTATCTTATTACACTATCTCTGTTACAAGCATTATATAGCTCTGGAGACATAACGGTAATCTATCTCTGTCCGTACATGTTGTAACGGTACAATCCCTAAACAGAAAAAGAAAAAATAAATTGAAGTTCATGTACAATACAGTGAGCTCTTTATTTTTTCTAAACTAGACTATGATGGAAAATACCCTCACGGATCTGAGCCTATGATTATTCCCTTTCAACCTTTATTTCTCAACAATAACCCACTTGATTCAAATCCAAATGACCATAGAATCCATGACAAGCGGGCCATGCGGATCAGTTTGAACATGATTAGCCTATAACAACCAGGCTATCCCTTTCCTAAATTAATTTAGCTACAGGCATGCATGAAGCAGTTAACAAACATTTGTTTCTTTTATTTTTCCTTTTTTCTTATTTTTATATCTTAAAATATCTTTAAAGTTAAAAAATAAAAAATTTATATGTGTTCACGTAAATCTATTACATTTGAAACAGTGTTATCAGAACCGGACCGGACCGCCGGTTTACCCAAAAAAAATCGGAACCGGTCACATGTCTGGTTCGGTTCCGATAAAGAACCGCTTAAGCAGCGACTCGGTTAAAACCCATTTAACCGGCTGGGTTTTTATAAAACCGCCGAACAAAATCGAAGTAAAAACCCGGTTCAATACAGATTTCATAAATCAAGCAGAAATCGCGATTTGGCCTCCGATCCTAAAATTTTCTTCCTTTTTCTCAAATCGCCAAGATGGAAAGCACCTCCCACGACCTGGAAAGCATCTGGAAATTTGATCTCCTTCCTCCTACGACCTCCCAATTCTCAATTTGGCCATGCTCTTCAATATTGGCGATCTATTTATGTGTATTTCACGGTGGCACAAGTAGTTTGAAAGTTGAAACGAAATCGCAAAAGAAGTTGTCTACATCCAATACTGTAAGTAATCTCATTCAATTTATAAATTCAAATTTGTAAAATACGGGAAATGCTTGAATTTTTTAGTCAACTTTTATTGAATTGATGCATGCATTTTAAGTGTTTGATGAAATGCCCAAATGAAAATAGAATTTTAGATGAGAGCAATAGGGTTGCCAATGATTGCCAATAACTGGTACATAGGTGTAGGGCGCAGAAAGTTGCACAGCTGGTATGTATGGAAGGTGTGTGTGCATGTGTGTTTAAATGTCTCGTGGTTCAATGCTCTCTGTTGATTAAAGAACATCGAACTCGAAACATTCATTTATTTCTTTCTGCTATTCCTTCCGGTTCACCCTCGACTGACCTACGATTCATAATCAGTCAATCGAGAGAGTTTAATGATTGTGGGGACGTTTAACTCCCAGCGGGCGCAAGCCCCCGCTGTTAATTACATCAGATGGCCCTTCCAAGCCATGCTGAATACCTCGTTCATTCCAGGATTTATGCCTATTTGTTGTGAATTGAATAAAGGGGCTAAAAGGGGCGAACTCATGTACTTGGTCTTTTTGTGTTCATTTGATTATCATTGTTTTAGGTATTTAATTAATATGCATGCACAAGATACAATGAATGTTATTAAAATACATTTATTTATTTTAGAAACATATTTGTATTTGAGAAAATATATTTGTGCTTTATTTATATTTTTATTTAAGAGGAAATGATTTAAACATGAAGAAAAGGGTATTTTGGTCATTTGGCGGGTTGTATGTTGTTTGATTATGCTTCATTTCGATTTAGAAATATGAAGGATTTGATTTGGGTTCATTTAGAGTTGGTTTGAGTTGATTTGGATTTGAAATAAAGAAGTTATGGCCAAAAAGGGCTGGAAAGGGCTTGTTTGTGAAGTTTCATGTTTTTTTAGGGACTTATTTGCGAAGCTGAAAGGATTGAGATTTGTAATTTGAATTTGAGATGAAGTTTGGGCTGTAAGTGGGATTTCCAAGGACTTTGTTTGAGAAGTTTGCAAGACGTCAAGGACTAATTTGTGGATGTTGAAGGACTGCGCTTGTGACTTCTTTTGTCATAAGGGTCTGTTTGAAAAAGGTTTCGATTCTTTGTTATTCGGGGTTTTTAGATCTGCATTGATCCTTCAAGGTTTGTGTTGAAGGCCTCTTGCTATTGCTGCCTTCATGTTCTTCGTGGTTTCGGTTAATTCTTTCGCGAATTGGATTTGTAGAGGAGTAACTCTTGCCAGCTTTCGACATTGTTTTAAATGAACGTCAACGACTCCTTTTTCATGGGATTTGATCATATGATGGCATGGTTTCAACCTGCAAGTATGAAACATTAGATCTGGAGGGCATATGAGAATTTTAGCACATTATTTCTGGGTCTTAAGATTACACAAAGGCACGAGTGACATGGGAGCTGCTACTTTTACATGTGCAGTTTTTATCAGTTTGGTCAGTTTTTGAGACTTCGTATCTTTCAGTTCACTTGATGGTTTTAAATGGAATTTTTCCGTCTTGTACTATGATATCAGGACTATAAGTCGGCCAACTTTCATGATTTTTCATGGTGTTTAGCTATGTCAAACGAAAATTCCAAGTAGTGACCAGCAGTTTTCTGTTTTTCTGAACTGCTGAACTTCGAAGGTCGATTCCTGCCAATTGGCTACACCAAATCTTGTATCCTGCATATGAAAATGTTTGTTTAGTCATGATCTATATGCATGTATAGCAGTTTTGCAAGACTCTATCCAGAGCTATGCCAAATGTGTGTTTTCGTGCAGAGGTGTCTGCTGATAGATGGAGCAGCGGTTTTCTGTTTTACTGAACTTTGAAGACCATTTCCGACAAATTGGCTAAACCAAATTTTGTATTCTTTATATGGTTCTACAGAGGGAAATTCAATCTATAACTCTGTGGAATTTCATGGGATTTTGTGTTCTTTTTCTATGCTTAAAGGCCATGCAAAAGGCAGGGGTATCTGCTGGTATTTTATTTTCAGCTGCTGTTTTGCTATTCTGATGACAAATCTTTAAAGATTTATTCTGGACAATCTACAAAGCCAAATTTTTGGTTCTTTTTATGAGAGTGTAGAGGAAAGTTTACTCTATACGCATGCCAAATTTCAAGATCTTTGCACTTTCCTAACCATTTTTAACAGGTGCTTGAATGCAGAGATAGACTGGTAAAAGATGCAGTTTTTCTTTCTACAGTTCTTGTATTTCCATTTTGAGAAGCTGAACTTCAAAAATCCATATTAAATCGAAATAAAATCTAAATAACATGATCTTTGTGTCCAACTTGTGTGTTTTGAAGTTTTTTACATCTTGGTGCAGTCCATTTTGCATTTTAGCCTTTATTATGGTCTAGATTAATCATTTTACCAGAGATGGTCATTTCAGTCCAGCACCAGTTTCGTTTACTGACAATTATTTTTGTAAAATTTGTACAAGATAGATTACAACTCCGATTTGAGTGTTCTTGGTACCAAAATCTTCAGGAAAGCACGATCTATATCCTCAAAAAGGTTCAAGAATTTAGAAGGCCTAAATCTATTTTTAATTTGTGATTTTGTAAGAGGCATATTCTGGGACAGCAAGCTTATTTATCAGTTTTTCGTATTTTTGGAAAGCCAACTTTAAAAATAGCTAGTAAATCGTGTGAAAATGCTATAAATGTAAAGTTTGAGTCTAAATTGTGTGTTTTTGAGTCCTCTATCTAACTGTGTATTTGTATTTCTGGTTTGAATTTCGTGATCAGTTCATATTGGCCGATTTGTGACAGCATGTCATTTTGAGACAACACAAACGGGTCTAAAAGGGAAGGTCATCGAAATATCCCAAGTTTAAAGCACAAATGACATATCATAGCTAAAGCTAATATCATTTAATACTTTAGACTTCAATTTCTCCCCATTTGCACATAATTTTTGATTTTTGCCAATATTCATGCATGTAAATGCACTAATTATTGACTAAATCAATCCCTTTGCACAAATAGGCCCTTTGATCATTTAGGTTGAGAGAATAATAGGGGAGACCTCATGGCTCAACCCTACTACCTCTTGTGTTTAATTTTTTTTTATTGTCACTTTATTATTCTTTTAACATCCTCACAAAATAATTAATATAGTTTTCATATGAAGGGAGACCTCATGGCTCAACCCTCATACTTCTACTACTTAATTATTTTTAGAAGAAGCTAAAAGGAATTTAGAGAAGGAAAGAAATGGAAAAGAAAAGAAGAAAAGGGAAGAGGAGTAAGATAGTCACAAATATTTACATGCGCATATATTTATTTAGAATCATAGGCTTGAAAGCTAGCTATAAGAGCTACTAAAGCCTCCTCTATTTCATTTGTCATTTTTAAACCTTTTAATATAATATTTGATTATTATATAAAAGGGGTTTATTTCATTTACATGATTTCATGCTTCTAAACTCATTCATGTGAGTTAGAAGCATTCAATCTTCATCAACTTCGAACATAAGAAAAAGAAAAAGAAGGAGATTAAAAGGGAGAGATTAACAAATAAAAGCTCCAATTGCATAAAAGGAAAGAAAGAAGATCTCAAATCAAGAACATCTTTTTATTTCTTCATGATTAGCTTACATGAACATCAAGCTCCATTGAGCTTTTACATTGCAAAATCTCTACCTATTTCTATTTTGAGTTTTTTTAGAGGAAGAAGAAGAGGGTTTCGGCCTTGGAGGGTTTTTTGTGTGTTTTTGTGTTGTGTGGTGTATATGTTGTGTATGGTGTGGCTTCTATATATATACTCTTCTCTTGTATATATTCTCTTCTTGTGGTGTGTTGTATATATTGTGCCTCTCTTGTATGTTGTATATATTGTGTTCTTGTGGTCTCCTCCTTCTTCTTCAAATGAGGGGTTTATATAGGCTATGGCAAGGGGTAGAGCCTAGGGTTGAGAGGAGCCTTGTTGGCATGATCCCCACCACTCTTTTGCATTAACTCTCATCCAAAGGTTTAGATGCATCCAAGTGTCATGCTTATCCCTCATGTTTGAAGAGAATATTCTTGGCATCTTAGCATCTTCAATGGTCATGTGACATGTGTCCATGGGAGCAAAAATATCTAGAGCATATTCTAAAGCATCTTTATCCCTCCTATTTGGCATCTTCATTGACCATGTGACATGTGTCTATGCACTACTACAAAAACTGGTTTTGTACACTGCACATTGTACACGGATTTGGCAATTATATTAAAAACAGTGTACAAAATATGAGTTCAAAAGATCTGAACGATTTCTACACGGATAATTAGTTAACAATCAGTGTCGAATTATTATAGAGAGCTACACGGTTTATTAGAAACCACAAATTCGTGTGTAAATAAGTGTGTGTGCAAATAATTGAGAGAGCTACACGGACTTTTAATACAAAGCCGTGTAGGAACATTACACACGGTTTTTTGATATATAGCCGTGTATAAATCTTATAATTGTACACGGCTTTATAACTAAAAGGCCGTGTAGAAATAGGTGGAGAGCTACACGGATATATAACTAAATAGCCGTGTATAAATCTTATAATTGTACACGGCTTTATATCTAACAAGCCGTGTAGAAATAGGAGGAGAGCTACACGGATATATAACTAAATAGCCGTGTATAATAGTGTAGGGTTTTATTATCTTCCCTTCCAGAGCGCCGTTTTGATCAAGTTTTTAGTTCATACATATCGAACTGTGCTTTTTATTTCTGCGAATTGATCGAGGCCAGCAGCTGAGATCTGAGATCTTTGAATTAAGTTTGTATTTTCTCCTCTCCATCTTTCTAAGGTTAGTAATATGTATTTAAATCATTTTCTTTCTCTAATTTTCTGTTATTTAGGCTTATTTAGGTCATTTCATGCATGCTTGAATTCTTAATTTTAGATGTAATTAATTAGTGTATTGTGGTCCAATAACCGACCTTTAGATGCTTTTAGGTCCATGCCCGTTCAAAATTAATCCAATAGGGATTAATTTTGGATAGTCCCCGTTTTGGGACTGCTCTTTGAATATTATGTCTCATTTAGGATGTGAACACATATTAGCGGGATTTAATTAGTATTTGAGGAAAGTTCGACAGTATTTTCCCTTATTGCTCCTACGAGTATGTGGTTCGTACGCATACTTGGGGAGTTAAGGGGAAATGCTGCCGAATTTTTCTCAAATACTAATTAAATCTCGCTAATATGTGTTCACATATGAGACATAATATTCAAAGAGTGGGTTAGGATTGTAAACCGGCCCTTTGTAAGCCCAAAATTTTGTACACGAAGGAGAATGTTGACCATGCATGATTAATTGATCAAATCATTTTTTTAATTTAATTTACAGATGGATCGAAGCTGGATGTATGAAATGCGACGTGACAGTGAAGAATATTTGGTTCGCGTTGATGAGTTTATAAAATTTGCTGAGAGTTATAGAGTGAATAAAAAAGAAGAAGACATTTTATGTCCTTGTAAAGATTGTAAAAATTTATTAAGATTTTTGGACATCGAAGAAATTAGAGCTCATTTGATTTGTCGGGGATTTAAGAAGAGATATACATGTTGGTTCATGCATGGTGAGAAATTTGGGGAAAGTAGTAGTGCCAATAAGGATTGTAATCGTGAATTGAATGATGAGAATGTTGGAATTTCTGATAATTTTGAACTTGATTGGAACGAGGATTATGAGAGTGCCGAATATTCTGATATTAACGTCGAACCCGAAAATGACGATGATGAGATGGAGAGGAATTTTGATGAAAATGTAGAACACGAGTTTACTGAAAATTTGGAGGATATGTTACGTGATGTGGAAGATGAAATTAGTGATAAAAATTATGATAAATTTCAAAATTTGTCTAATGAATCCAAGAAGCCGTTGTATCCCGGGTGTACCAAATTTACAAAACTGTCAGCTGTGTTGAAATTATTAAACTTAAAAGCAGACAATGGTTGGAGCGATAAGAGTTTCACGTCCTTATTACAGCTTTTAGGAGAAATGCTCCCAGATAACAACGAGTTACCCGGTACAACATATCAGGCAAAGAAGTTGATATGTCCAATGGGGTTGAAGATCCAAAGAATACATGCATGTCCGAATGACTGTGTATTGTATCGTAACGAGTACGAGGCCATGCATGTCTGTCCTAAATGCGGTGTTTCACGATATAAACGTCGTAAGGACCAGGACACTGATGATTGTAACGAGGACACAAGTGGCCGACCTCCGGCTAAGGTGTTGTGGTATTTGCCGATAATACCGAGATTCAAACGGTTGTTTGCGAATCCCAAAGATGCAAAATTATTGCGCTGGCACGAAGAAGAGCGCAGAAATGACGGTAAACTAAGGCACCCGGCTGATTCTCCTCAATGGAGAAACATTGACAGACATTTCAAAGAATTTGGTTCTGAACCGCGGAACCTTAGGATTGTGGTGAGCTCAGATGGAATGAGTCCGTTTGGAAGTATGAGCAGTCGGCACAGTACTTGGCCAGTTCTTTTATGCATCTACAATCTTCCTCCTTGGTTGTGCATGAAACGCAGATATATAATGATGTCATTACTAATCCAAGGACCCAGACAACCCGGAAATGACATAGATGTATATCTCGCACCATTAATCGAGGACCTCCAAAAATTGTGGCGTGATGGCGTCCCGGTGTGGGATGCGTATATGAAAGAGACCTTTAACTTGCGGGCCATGGTGTTTTGCACCGTAAATGATTTCCCCGCGTATGGGAATTTGTCGGGTTACACTTGTAAAGGAGCAAAAGCGTGCCCGATCTGTGAAGATGACACGCAGGTGCTGAGGTTGAAAAATTGTCAAAAGAATGTATTCATGGGGCATCGTAGGTTTCTTCCTATTAATCACCCATATCGTAAGAAGAAGATGGCATTCAACGGGAAAATTGAGCTTGGAGTGGCTCGTCATCCATTAGACGGGGAGAGTGTCTTCGAACGGGTAAAAAACATTGATGTTGTTTTTGGAAAATGCGCCAAAGCACTACCGAAGAATATTTGGAAAAAGAGGTCCATATTTTGGGAGCTACCGTACTGGAAATATTTAGAAGTGAGGCATTGCCTAGATGTCATGCATGTCGAAAAAAATGTCTGTGACAGTTTAATTGGTTTATTATTGAACATTCCGGGGAAGACGAAAGATGGTATTAAAGTGAGAAAAGACATGGTAGAGATGGGAATACGACCCGAGCTCGCACCGCAGGAGAAAGGGAAGCGCACATACCTACCCCCCGCACTGTGCACAATGTCAAAGAAAGAGAAAACAAGCTTCTGTGAATGCCTCAATGGTATAAAAGTCCCATCAGGATATTCTTCGAATATTAAGAAGTTGGTGTCGATGAAGGACTTGAAACTGGTCGGTCTGAAATCTCACGACTGTCATGTTTTACTGACACATATAATTCCGGTTGCAATTCGGGGAATTTTACCAAAGCACGTTCGTCAAACCATTACGAAGCTTTGTTCTTTCTTCAATGCAATAAATTCCAAAGTGGTAGACCCTCTAAAATTGGACTCTTTGCAAAAGGAGGTCGTCGTTACTCTTTGCCAACTTGAGATGTATTTTCCGCCATCTTTTTTCGATGTCATGGTTCACCTTGTTGTTCATCTTGTGAGAGAAATTAAGATTTGTGGTCCCGTGTTCCTTCGGTATATGTATCCATTCGAGAGATACATGGGCATCTTGAAAAAATACGTAAGGAACCGACATCGACCCGAAGGCAGCATTATAGAAGGATATTCTACGGAGGAGGTGATTGATTTTTGCACCAACTACTTGACCGGTGTGGATCCTATTGGCGTTCCAAAATCTCGATACGAGGGAAGGCTCCAAGGAGTCGGGACAATTGGGTTGAGAGCCGTAGTTGCTGATCTAAATGAACTACAAAAGGCACATTTTATTGTACTACAACACATGACAGATGTTGCTCCCTATATAGATGAGCACATGACAATCCTTCAACAACAAAACTACACGAGGAGTCAGAAGTGGCTTACTAACGAGCATAATCGTTCTTTTATAGGATGGCTGAAAGAAAGAGTGCAGTCACACCCCGTACCTGAAATTGTTAAACTGCTTGGCAAAGGACCCCAAATTGTTGTTAGAACATTCCAAGGATACGAGATTAACGGATATACATTTTATACTAAATCCCAGAGTGATAAGAGCACGATGCAAAACAGTGGGGTGACGTTGGTGGCGACCTCTCAAGAATTCAGTAGATCCGGAGATGGCCGGGCTGTAATAGCATCAAAGTCATATTATGGCGTTATTCAAGAAATTTGGGAGCTCATTTACAGTCCTCGCCTGAGCATTCCCGTGTTTCGGTGTCAATGGGTCGAAGACCGAGGTGTTAAAGTTGACAACGACGGGTTCACACTCGTTGATTTAAACAGGGTTGGGCATGTTGATGATCCGTTTATACTCGCCAAGCAAGCCACCCAAGTCTTTTATGCCACTGACCCGAGTGATGCCAGGTTGAGCGTCGTCCTATCCGGAAAAAGAAGGATTGTCGGGGTAGAAAATGTCGTCGATGAAGAAGAGTACGACCAGTTCGACGAAGTACCTCCATTTTGTACTGATGTGCAAACTGAGGTAGCAACACTTGAAGGGGTAGACGAAGCTGACTACATGCGGTCCGACCACAATGAAGGATTATGGGCCGAGGGTACTGTTCAAATAGTGGAAAAAAGGAGAAAAAGGAAAAAAAAAGCATAATGTGTAATATTTATTTTGTTTAAGACCATGTAGCTTTTAATATTGCAACCTTAGCTTGTAATATATCAAATAAAAAAAGGAAAAAAAGAGGGAAATAAGGAAAAAAGCATAATGTAGTATTAGTATTATCAAATATTATCAAATATTAGTTTAATGCAACAATGAAGGATTATGTTTAATGCTTATAATATTGTCAAATATTAGTATTAGTTTTTGAAAATATTAGTTAAAACATTTAATATTAGTTAAAACATTTAATATTAGTTAAAACATTTTGAAAATAAATATTAGTTAAAATATTAGTTAAAATATTTAATATTAGTTAAAATATTTAAGGAAGGATTATGTTTAATGAAAATATTATGTTTAAAATATTATGTTCAACTTTATCAAACATTTAATATTAGTTAAAATAAATATTAGTTAAATTAAATTGTCAAACAACTTTATGAAGTATTGCGGCCCGCAACCACTCAGAGAACTTTACTGAACCTGGGACCCACCTGTCGGACCAATTTATACACGGACATTTAGCTAATAGTCCGTGTAGAAAGGGTAGAGAGCTACACGGCCTTTTAGCTATATGTCCGTGTAGAAAGGGTATTTGCACACGGCCTTTAGCGTAAAGTCCGTGTATAAAGATCTTTGTACACGGTCTTTTAAGTTAAAAGTCCGTGTATAGATGGGAATATTTGCACACGGCCTTTAGAGTAAAGTCCGTGTATAAAGATCTTTGTACACGGTCTTTTAAGTTAAAAGTCCGTGTATAATGAGAAAAACACTATTATTCGAAATCCTCTCTTCCAAAATTTTCACAAGTCCGAAAAGAGAATAAACATCAGTTTCAAAAACCCTCACAGAGAAGATTTTGCTGAGCCTTCTCCGAGCTCTTCACCGCCTCCCCGCCTCGCCGCCTCGCCGCCTCACCACCTCGGTCTCTCTCTCTCTAACCAGTGGTCTCTCTCACCCGTGGTTAGCTCTCTCTCTCTCGTTATTTTTCTTATTGGGTTTGAACCCGTTAGACATTGTTAATTTGTGCCTAGGTTATTTTAGCATTGTACTTGTACCTAGGTTATTTTAGCATTGTACTTGTACCTAGGTTATTTGAACCAGTGGTCTCCCTCACAGAGATGACATTGTACTTGTACCTAGGTTATTTTAGCATTGTACTTGTTGACATTGTACTTGTACCATAATTTTAGCATATAACCTAGGTTATTTTAGGTTAATTTGTGCTTGAATACATTATTATATGTCAAAAGTTGGTTGATTAATCTAGGTTATATGTCAACAAGTGATTGATTAATCTCTTGATGAATATAGGTTATATGTCAAAAGTTGGTTGATTAATCTAGGTTATATGTCAAATGATTTGATCTTTAATTTCATGCAGCACCATGTCGAATGAAAATGAGTACGAGAATATGATGGAAGAAGAGGAGCAGCAAGCTACTGCCTCGTCAGAAAGAAGGAGAAGAGGGCCTACAATGTGCACGAGCCATTCTGAGCAGACCCATCAAGAAATCTGGTTCACAGAAGACGGGCGTGCGCAGGGACCAAAACGGCAGAAATACTCAAATTGGTGTACGAGCTTCGTGAAGCAAAATGCGAGTATCCTTGTTGAGAGATGGGATCATTTTGAGGATGAGGTGAAGAACGAGTGGTGGAACACGGTGAAGGTAAAGTGCCTAACAACTCTTCTCTTGAATTTTCACTTATGTATGATCTATACTTAAATACACTAAATTTTTGTGTCAATCAGGCTCACTGGAACATCAAGAATGATGTTCCAAAGGCAACGACTTTGAAGATTATGAACAATGGTTGGAAGCAATACAAGAGCACGTTGAAGACGGACTTCATGGAGAAAGGGAGAAATCCGGTCGGCTACTACAAATGGCTAAAACAAGAGGACTGGGATGCGTTTCAAGCTTTGAAGTCTACCGAAGAGTTCCAGGTATCTAACTCGTGCCAAATTTATGCTTATTCTTTCTCGATATATATTTATCTTTCTAAAACTAACTGATCGTTATTGTCTTGTTTCTGTGAAGGCAAAAAGTAATAAAGGCAGGATGACCGTTGCCTTTAACAAGTATCCACACCATCTAGGGTCAGGTGGTTACGAGGGTAAGTCGACAGAATGGAAGAAAGTCCTGGATGCGAACAAGGATTCTGACTCACCCGTGGTTAGGATCCAAAATCCTAGGGGCAAAGATTGGGTCATGGGTAGAGCCGAGGTAACCGCTGACGGGAGGATAGTACTCCCAACGGAGTTGCAAAGCGTGGCTCAAAGAATGGTAAGAGTCATTTATAACTCCGAAAGTACGTCAATTGTTCTTTTGCTTTAACTAATTCTTCTACTTGAACAGTTGGAAGTGGAGGAGGAGGTCACCTCGGGTGCCCGGAGTGTCGAACGACAAAATGATTCCTTGTCCGCAGCGCTCGAGAATCCAGAACACCCGGGTCGAGTAAGAGGTGTAGGGGTCTACAGGGGCTGGAAGGAGGTGTTCCGAGTGGAGGGACAAAAACCTCGAAGAAAATCGCGTGCCAAGGTAAACAAAGACGAGATAGTTGCGCAGATACGCGCGGAGGTGAGCAAAGAGTACGACGCAAGGTTTGCTGAGATGGAAGCAATGTTGACACAAATTAGATCAGCAACTACGCAGCCATCCGAGCAACCACCTCCCATTTCGCCGGGAATTCGGCGAAGTAGTCAAGCATCCGGCACGTGGGGCGCGAACGACGATTTGGATAATCTCAAGGTAATCAATACTTCTTCATAATCTAAAGGTATTTAAAACATGTTTGCAACCTTGTTATACAATATCGCATCACTAAAATAAACAACTTTCCTATAAATTTGCAGGACCCCAGAGCATGCGACCTCATCCTGCGGAATGGCAGTGTTTCTATACTCGTTGCTAAGGGCGTTGTACATCCACTCGCCAAAAGTGTACACCATACTCAGCTAAGACCCGACCATGCATGCGTGCAGGTTGAGTTAGTCTTGGATGGATGGCAGCGCGTACCCCTTCCTGTCCCTACCGACGAAGCGGTTGTGCTTGATGACGCACGGATGTCATTTGTCCAATGGCCCAAGAGTCAGATTGTTTTGGATCAGGTAATCCATAAAATAACTCATTTATTTTGTTACGTTCAACTCATTCTTTTTGAAATACTAGAATAATACATCTATAACTTGATACAGACACGAGGAGATGATGTCACCGGTACGGCGATGTCACCGGTACGTCAGGAGGTGGCTTGCGACGTCGGGGCTGACGCGCCACAATCACCGCCCCGTCCTATGGTCACAGAAGAAGAATACAGCTGTTTGCCCAATGATTTGCGCTTTCTCCACGACTACTTGATGACGGCGCCCGAAGGCATGGAGGCTATCATCATCCCTGTCCCACCTGGGATGTTTCTACACGAAGGCAGGGATCTCCTGCTGTCGTTCAAAGACTTCAAGGACCTCTTCCATCACTCGTCATCCGACAAATGGCTCGATGTGTCACACATCACCATTTTTCTCATGTTAGTGATATTAAAATATTTTCATTATTGTATAGAACTCAAATATATATTCTAATTACAATATGATGAGTTTCAGGAAGCTAGTCCGAAACTGTGATGAGATGGTTGAAAAGAAGAACTTGTGCATGTTTCTGGACCCCGAGAAAGTGAGTTCTACGGCAGTGACATATTATCCGGATATGGCTATCGAGTACATGTGTTCTGCGATGCATCGTGCTAAGGCGGAGGAGAAGAAATTCATTCTCATGCCATACCACGAGGGGTTAGTTCTAATCTTAACTTATGTGTTGTTTATATTTTAATTAAAGAATTGTATAAAGAAATTCATTCTCATGCTAAAGTACTATAATTCTTCTCCTCGATCCAACAGCAAACATTGGTGCACGATTCTCATTGTGCCGTACTTAAGCACGGGCATAATTATTGATTCTTGTAAGCCAGGAGGAAGGACCGCGGCTGCCAATTGCAAAGTTATCTTGCCTTTTGTGAATAAGTAAGCAATAATAATTCTATAGGTTTGCATTTCTTTCAATCATATCAAATTATAAAATTGCTAATTACATTCACTCACTTTTGTAAGGGCTTTTGTGAAATATATTAAAGAGGGAGGATCACATAGCACGGGCCCGGGCAAGAAAAGCAAGTTGAATTGGAAGTACTTGAAGGTGAGCACACGGCCTTGAGTTAGAAATTTCATATCTTGTTAAAAAAATTATTGTCATTCTAACAAATGCCGCTAAATGTAAATTTCAGTGCCCGCAACAGAAGGAGGGTTGGGAATGCGCTTATTACACGATGATATTCATGTTTGACTTTGTCGAAAGAATACAATTCGAATTCCCAGATGCGGTATGTACTTCATATGAATTTCCTATATAATAAGCAATTGATATCTACCTTTTCTGAAATACTAACTATTATCAAATTATAATTTTGTAGAATGTGACAAAACAAGCGCATTACACCAAGGATCAGATCGACGATGTGCGGTGCATGTGGGCAAGGTGGTTTGCCATGGAATTTTGTAATCCTCGATATGGATTTGCATAATTTTGTATAATTTGGTGTATATGAATATTGTATAATTTATTGCATATGGATTTCTGGCTAATCTGAAAAATATGAATTTCTTGCTTAATATGGATTTATTGCTAATCTGGAAAATATGGATTTCTTGTTATATGAAATCTGGAAAATCTGGAATATATAGTTCTGTAACAAAAATGGCTAGCAAAACTGGAGGCTAGCCGAAAAACAAAAAATACAAAAAAAAAAAAAAAATGTACTTTCTACACGGACATTTAACTAAAGTCCGTGTAGAAAAAAGATAGCTACACGGTCATTTAGTTAAATGTCCGTGTAGAAAGAGGAGAGCTACACGGACATTTAACTAAATGTCCGTGTAGAAAGAGTTAAGCTACACGGTTTTTTCGTTAAAAGTCCGTGTACAAAAAGAATCGTACACGGTTTTTTAGGTAATATCCGTGTAGCTCGGTAAATGGAGTGCGACACATTCTGGTCTTTGTACACGGCTGTTTGTGAAGTTATACGTGTAGAATCTTTAAAATTGCACACGGCCAAAAGTCCGTGTGTAGTTATTGAACTAATCGTACACCCTCGATTTAAACACGGTAGGAAATCCGTGTAGCTCTTCCTTTATTGTCCGTGTATAATCTCTTTTTTTGTAGTAGTGATGGGAATAAAAATATCTAGATCATATTCTAGAATATATTCTTCCCTCCTATTTTGGCATCTTCATTGGTAAAGTGACATGTGTCCATGAGAATAAAAATATCTAGAGCATATTCTAGAGCATCTTCATTCTTTTAGGCCTTGCAACAATTGGGCTAGCCTATTCATTTAAATTCGGCCAACTCCGGCAGCCCCGATTTTTGATTCGGCCACAGGCCTGATTTTTTATTTCACTTCAATTGGAGCAGCACATTTCGTTGCCCCTTTAACTTTCGGCCAATTAATTCATTTCTTCGGCCAATGCAACCATGTATAATTTAAGTCAAATAATTGAACTCAAATTATCATAGCAGCTTCAAGTTTCGGCCATAATTAAATATATTATTTTCTTTGTTATTTTGATTTGAACTCAAAATCGTGAGCTTCGAATCATTTCATCATTTTTAAAATCCCGACTTTTTCGGGTCAAACAATAGGTATTAGTTTGGTTATCCTTTAAACAATTCATAGAGGGATTAATTTTGTTTGATATCAGTAATTTTTTCTTGCTTAGTTCTTGTTGTATATTTTTTTCTTGCCGAGTCAGTGGTATTTGCCCGCTATAGGGTGATTGCCAAATAGTCACGACTTATATAATTATATTCACATTATATTCACATCTAGCTGCATACACTCTAGAAATTGGACATCCATCAACACCCTGCTTAAGTAAGTGAATTTTGAAACAGGTGACAGGCAGTTTTAGAGTCGGTGACAGGCAATTTTGAAACAGGTGACACCCTGCTTAATCTGTTCTTCTGCATTTATTTGTTTCTTAATATTTTGAACTGATGGTACTGATTCCTGACAATTATGTCATGAAAAAAAAATCAGTAATTCATTTTATGTTGCTCGTTTAAGTACTTCTTGATGTTTTTAAAATACAATTTAATTAGCAAACTTAGCGAGATTCTGACCCACTATTATTCTGGTGTTTATGTTTGAGAATAACTCAAATTCAGTTTAGTGAATAAAGTTTTTGAATGAACCTAATCATTGTTGTTGTACAGAAATCATGTCGGTTATTAATCTTGAAGCAAGTGGATCTGTCCCACCTTCTTCTCCGAAAACTGCCACAAGAGGCAAAACAGATCCGGCTTGGGGACATTGTACTGAACGCATTATTGCTGTGAATGCTAAAAATGTGAAGGTCACTGCATGTCTCTATTGTGATAAAATATTTCAAGGTGGTGGTATTAACCGGTTTAAGAAGCACCTAGCCGGTGTAAAAGGAGATGTTGGACCATTACATGTCTTTATTATTTTCTCTTTATTTTATTTTTGTTGTTGTTTATTACTTATGGCAGAGTATGTCACTTCTTTTGCCCTTGTTGCTTGTTAAAAAGTGTTGCTAGTCAACTGAAATTAAGGGAAACAATAGATGCTAATTTCTTTGTATGATGATGCGATCATGGGAGTAGTTAGAGAGGAGTAACAGCATAGTTTGATACTGTAAACGAAGTGGGATGGCAATGGAATAGTAGAAGGGTCAGCGAAGGCAAGGAGGAAGCTACTGGTAAATGGGGGATCAAGGAAACGAAAATGGATGGTACTGGTAAAATAGTACTCATATAAATTTTGATTGTTTTAGAAAAAAATCAGCGGTTGAACCGGTCGACCCATCGGTCGGACCAGTGAACCGTTGACCCGAAAGTTTACCGGGTCGATGTCCGGTCCGGATCTGATAACATTGATTTGAAAGGCTTCATCAAATAATTTAAAATTGACTTAAATTTAAAACATGTTCTATTAAATAATAAAGCACGTATATATGATTTTACCTTTTTTTATTATTAATCATGAAAGTTATATGTAAACTAGACATATCCTTTTAAAAATTGATGCACGCAAAACTATGATTCTAAATAATAATTAAATATTGGAGAGTCAGTCTTTAATCTAGTGGCACTGATAATATTTTTCGTGTGGAATGGTTGTGAGTTCAAAATACGAATGAGAGGTCAAGAATATTAATGGAAGTTAGAAGACTAAACTAAAAAAAAACTAATAATTAAATATTCAAAACTTTAAAACAAAAATGCTCAAAGTGGCTAATCTTGTTGTATCATAATACTTAACAAAACTTTAAAACTAAAATCAACGGCTATGTCAAAATATCTGGTTTAAAACAACTAACAAATTCAGAACAAAATGCACACTCTAAATTTGGAAAATGTCATCCTTCTTTTATTTTCAGCAAAAATAATTTGTAATTAAGATTAACTACGTCCATTAATAAAAGATAAAGTCTTGTTTTTATTTTATTCTTAACAAAATTAGTTATGCCTGTACAAAAAATCTACGCATAGCAATTATCAGCTTTCAACAAAATCACAACAGTACAACCACCATACATGTATCTAATATTTGCAGTATATATAAATTCATATTGCTCATTCCAAAATTTCAAACCTAAGACGATCTAGCAGAGTCCAATTTGAAATTTTCGAATATACAATATGGAGTTTCAACCATCATTTAACCTGGCTTTTCTATCAATATTACTATTATGTTTTTCAGTAAATAATAGTATGGTGTCTGCTTTAAGTTTGTGTGGGATGAACAATGATGGTATCACTGCTTGTTTGCCATCGGTGAGAGGCTCCAATCCGCCACATCCAACACCTAAATGTTGCAGAGCCGCAAGAGGGGCCAGTTTCAAATGCTTTTGTTCTTACCAACACTCCGTCTTGATTCGTTTACTGGGAGTTAATGTTGATCAAATTAGAAAATTGCCGGCTAAATGCAGTATTGCTCGGCGTTTATACTATTGAAATCTCAAGATGTACACTAGTACAAAAAAACCCTTCACCGACGGATGAAAAACCCCTACACCGACGCTTATGGAGGCGCCAGTGAAGCCGACGTAAGTACAGGTTACCTTTACTGACGGGTAAAAATCCGTCAGTGTTGAACACCAACACTGACGGTTTATACATAACCGTCAGTGTTGAAAACCAACACTGACACCTGAAAAACCGTCAGTGTTGGTGCTCAACACTGACGGTTTTCACGGCATCAGTGTTGGTGCTCAACACTGACGCTTTAGGAACCGTCAGTGATGGTGTTCAACACTGACGGTTTTTCAGGCGTCAGTGTTGGTGTTCAATAGTGACGGTTTTTCAGGCGTCAGTGTTGGTATTAAGAACGTCAGTAAAAATATTAAAATTTGGCGTAATTCTATTTGTATTTGGGCTAGCCTCCATATTTTTGCTAGCCATATATATTACTATTCAACAACGATAAACAAAATATCATACAAATAATTTAGACAACATATATTCATTCACGAAAAACACACAAGATAATATATTCCTTTACCATAAACACACAACATAATATGTACAAGTCAACAGCATTTTCTTACTAATAGTTTGCAAAAAAGATTTGCTTTTCCGTAATTACATGCACTATTAGTTGACAGTACGTATTACACAAGTTTGAACCTTAAGCTTGGTTATATACATTTGATTCCTATTTTCTTAACATATGTAAGCTTTTTGTTATCTATCCTCTGATATGAAAAAGGGGTGGGATTGAACATTGTGACATCTTGTTGGTCCATCTGATAATTGACACGATAATTTGTTGCCGGTACACTTGTGCTTGCAAAACCCTGTAAATTATCCCTGCAGAGATAACCATATATAATGACTATATGTAACAATTATAATTTATAGTGACATAGTGAAAAAATTAAATATTTCTAAATTTTACCATTGATATGAATTAATCGTGAAGTGATCAGGATAACCAGACTTCTGTTGCTGTACGATGTGTACCTAGATAAAGAGAAGCAAATGCATATCAAAGAGTGCAATTTCATCTTCGATTTTTAGCGTTGTATCACATAACACTGCAGTACTATTGTTGCTCATCAATTATATACATTATTCATTCAGTAATTAATTAATCGATTCTTGTGTGATACGTAGTCCTGACCTCAAACAAATTTTGAATTAATTTAACACGACAATCCTAGGAACTGCATGCACAGTCAATCTCTGTATGTAATCCTGTGGTTCTGTAAATCTTTATCTTTTGTTTTTAACATCTGAACTCCTAGTGATATGTAACTGAGAAAAGAGGGGATGGAATTTACAGAAAAAACACGACACATTACCATTTCATGTTCATATTTTGACAATAACACCACGATAGAACATTCCATCGCTGTGAGTTCATCAAACTGCTCCATCGCATCTATTTCTTCGATGTTTCTGAATTATACAAAAGAAGGTTAATTATATATATAAAAATTTATGAAACAAAAATATAAAAAGATTTTTGGCGGCTAATTAATTGAACTGGATATAATGATATCTAGAAAGGGCTTGGTCTGATAGCGGTTAACAAATCAATATTTGTTGCTGTTCTAATAGGGCACAACAGTTACTTAATTTTGTTACCTTTTGAAATAAATTAAAACTTCAAATTATAATAAGTCTTAGAAACAAACATTAACAGTACCAGCATAAAAAGAAGAGGGAATTTATTCCATACAGCAGCACATAATGCATCCCAAAAAAACTATATTTCATAAACAACATAGTTAAATGTTAATCATACAAAGCACAATACACATGTAAGCATGAGCCAAATATTTCTAAAAACTCGAGTACTAGGGAATCTCAAATTTCTGCATAAAGGCCGGTGATTTCAAAACAGCTGAAACAAAAGCACATAATTAGTTACCTTAAGCTCAAAGGACTTGAGATCTCTCACAAGCTGCCCTGCATTAATCCCTTCCCATGCAAGCAATCTAACCAAATTCAAAATCATTTCCTAAGCAGCACAAATACCCAATAACAAATCTCGAAAGAAATTAGTTTATATGTCGTAAATTGCAAATCACACAAATTCACAATTACAAAAAAATTAGGTTTTGATTTTGGTACCGAACGAGTGGCAGCAGTGAGTTCCTCAGGCCGCGCACTCCTCCTCCGTGCACAACGCACTCCTCAGCGTCGCTCCAGCACAATACTTAAATACTGAACCTTAATAGATTAATGCACAATACTTTTGATCAATGCACAATACTTAAATAAAAGTTTAAAGTTTAAACTGAACCTTAATAGATTATTTCAATTAAATTACCTGTTTAAACTGAACCTCAATAGATTAGTTCAGTTCTGAATTTCCTTATTCTCTTGTATCATTGTTGTTTCCTCTTCATCCTTCAATTAATCTCTACTGAAAAAAAATCAGGTCTGTTAGGATACCAGAATCAGTCCAAAAATAAATCAAATCCTTCCTCTTTAGGGCCCTTCTTCTCTGTCTTCAGAAAATTGGTAAAGGATTTGACTCAAGGTTTAGAAATATTAGAAATAACATAATTAGTTTTCTTTTCCTTTGAATTGAGTTTTAGCTCGGTCCCTTTTTCTGTGAGCATTAATCCCCATACTTTGGATTGTGTTTTAGCTCGGTCCCCCTCCTCTTTCTGATTTATATTTAACCAAATTCACACCATTACAATCAGAACAACCAGTATCAAAACACACAAAAATCAGATCGGCGTGTCATAAAAATCTCCAATTTTGTTAAAAATTTTAACACTTAAGCGAATTTGTTTTAACTCTGACAATACTTAAATTGTCGAATCGAAGTATAACTAAAAATGTGACAAGATTTTTAAGGAATAAAGTAAAAACAAAAAAAGGCATGAGAGGGGGGCCTGATCCCTCATTTAGCAACTCGTCAAATTCCCAAAGAATTCATATACGCGCCCGATCAAGCACAAATCAGTGAGCATTTCGATGCCCTCATGTAATCACAAAGCAACACAGAAAATATTCAAAGAAAAATAGAGATCATCAGTGTACCAAAAATTTGCTTCCAATAGCAACTAGGGTTATAGTTGGTCGATACCTGAGTCCTTGAGCACAAACACCTAGAGAGAGAGTGCGGCTCAGCTAAGGAGAGAGAGCGTTGAGAAGTGCTTGCTAAAGAGAGAATGGGAGTGCGATGCAGCAATAGAGAGAGAGGGAGTGAGGGTTTGGATTTGGGTGCAGTGCTCGGCGAGTGAGAGAGAGCAGGAGAAAGAAAAGCCGGGTTTGGATTTCAGCTAGATGTGAGGGAGGACGAAAATTTTGGAGAAGGTAGGGTTACAATTTCGGCTAGTGAGAGCGAGAATTTTTAGTTTGGAGGCAGACTAAATTTTGGAGCTAGATTTGGAGAGAGTTTTTGATTTGGTAGCAAAATAAAGGGCGCGGGCGCAAGTGTACAGCTAGAGAGGGAAATGAAAATTTTGATGGAGGGTGGCGGAAGGACTTGGTTTTGAAAATTTCAATAGCTAAAATGGAAAAAAATCACTGACGGCTCTAAAAAAAGCCTGTCAGTAAATGAGGAAACACCGACGGCTCTGAGAAAACCCGTCAGTGAAAGTATGAACACTGACGGTTCTAAAAACAAACCGTCAGTGTTGCCTCAAATATTTATCTTGGTCGTTAAAGTAATGACTGGTTCTTAGATTGCAATAACTTGTTGTGCGGTACTTATTTATTTTATAAAGTGATGAGTATTAAACTTTTTACAAGATTGTAATACGTAACAAGTGATTATTTTTTTCTAGAAGATTTTATTCTCTATGATCTGGTAATTATGAAATTATAGTAATTATGAAATTATAACAATAGAGACTTGACCACACCGTCAAAAAAAAGGGAAAAAAAATCCAAGTGAACTCACAAATAACAACTGATCTTCCTTCACAAATAACAAGAGATATTCGGACAGTGCTACGGTGCTACGCGTAACATAGAGGCCTTCGTGCTACGGCTCAATTTTTTAGTTTTCAAAATCCTAATGGTCGATCTGAACCGTTCAACATGATCTCCATATGAATATGTACTTGCAAACCAAATTTTACATTTTTTGGAATTTGTTTACTATTTATTAAGCCACTTTGAAAAAAAACTAATTTGTACACGACAGTAAACTTTTCTGGACCATTGGATCAGTGATTTTCAAAGTGGCTTAATAAATAGTAAAAAAATTCTAAAAAATGTAAAATTTGGTTTGCAAGTACATATTCATATGGAGATCATGTTGAACGGTTCAGATTGACCGTTAGGATTTTGAAAACTCAAAAATTGAGCCGTAGCACGGAGGGGCTCTATGCTACGCGTAGCATATTAGCAAAATCCGAGATATTCAACCAAATTAAAAATGTTTCTTGTATGATTTTTTAACAGAGGATCGAGGTTGTACGTGGATGTGTTGTCGCTTAATTAAGCTACTACGATTAAAAAAGAAGATATTGAGGCAGAGATATTTTGTTAAGGATACATAACTATTAGAACAAGGTCATATATATTCAGCTCCTTTTGTTTTCTCTTGCAAGATTCTAACTCCATAGCGCACCACAATTCATAATTCTCTTGAAAAAGAATCATTGACGGCTCCAAAAAAAAACGTCAGTGAATGATGCAACACTGACGGCTTTGAAAAAAACTGTCAGTGAAGGTATGAAAACTGACGGTTCTAAACAAAAACCCGTCAGTGAAGGTATTACAAAATAAATGACAATAAAAATCAATTTAAAATAAAGTTTGAAATCGGACTGTTCATTTTCACGCTGGAAATCAACGGTCGATATGCAGTGAAATCATTCCAAATCTTTTTCAAAATGATCAAGGGAGAACAGTAAGTAACCAACATAAAAGTACGAAAGTTTTATTATGTATGAGTTTCGATCCAACACGAAGTGTTTTATGGCCATACGATGCTTCAATTTTCAGTTAACTAGATGGATGAGTAAATAAAAACAAATTTTGACCAAACTTGAATACGAGACAATAGATGCAGTACTCTTTAATTTAAACGGTTCCGATCGACCCACGGACGAAATATTCCCGTGCGTCTTCATTAACTCACGAAACAAGAGTTTATGTTTCTTGTTCATGAATAGAAGATGTGAGTCATATATGCAACATTCATGTAATGAAATTATTTTTTTTTTTGTTAAAATCACTTAATTAAGCAATAAGCATGTTATAACATTAATTATTACATAAATATTACTAATAAAATTTTCATTACAAAATATTTTCTAAAATTAAAGTCAAAATTTAATGTTAATTGTCTAAATTTCACTAATCACGTAAATTACTAATCATACTTACTAAATATAATATGTTCATTCTAATAAACAAGCATTGCAATTTTATTCTCAAATAGTTATAAATTTTTATTCCCGTGTGTCTTCATTAACTCATGAAACAAGAGTTTATGCTTCAAGTTCATGCATAGAAGATATGAGTCATATAAACAACATGCATGTAATGCTATATAAATTAATGTGTTAAAATGATTTAATTAAGCAATAAACATGCTATAAAATTAAATATTGCATAAATATCACTAATAAAATTTTCATTACAATTTGGTTGCTGAAATGCGAAAAACGAAAAAAAACAAACATATTAATAGCTGGAGTTGGGTACCTTCAATGATGGTTCAATTGAAAAAACAACCAGTGTAGAGTACCTACATTGACGGTTTTAAAAACCCGTCAGTGTAGGTAACCAACACTGACGGCTGTCAAAACCGTCAGTGTAGCATACCTACACTGACAGCTGTCAAAACCGTCAGTGTAGGTAACCAACACTGACGGTTTTGACAGCCGTCAGTGTTGGTTACCTACACTGACGGGTTTTTAAAACCGTCAGTGTAGGTACTCTTCATTGACTGTTTTTTAGAACCGTCAGTGTAGGTACTCTACACTGACTGTTATTTAATTGAACCGTCAGTGAAGGTATGAGCAACACTGATGCTTCCGCTAATAAAACGTTAGTGTTGGTAAGTTGCTCAACACCGACTGTTTAGATAACAGAACCGTCGGTGATTGAGGGTCAGTGAAGGGCTTTTTTGTACTAGTGGTAATTGATCATAATGATTTTTATCAATGATGCATGTGGTTGATTTACATGCATATAAAGTGTAAATTTTAATTTGTATAATTGTGAAATAAAGATGTGCATCATGTTGTGTGTTTTGCTCAAATCATTGTAAAAAAAAAACAGTTTATTTTTTTAGCTATGTTGTAATAAATTCTAAGTTGATATGTTGAACTCTAATTTTTGGGTGAAATGAAGTCTTAAATCCTTTTGGAATGTCAACTTTCTTCTCCTTTTATTTTATTAGAAGAATTCATGACAAATAAAATTTAATTATAAAAGACATGTATTCGTTGAATTATTTTTAAACCTTTTGTAATCATAACACTGAAGTTTTTAATTTGATTATAGCCCTTCCATTGTTGTCACAAATGAGTTTAACATTGTACAATTATCACTTAGAAAATTAATTAATTCTTCACAGACATCCTAAACAGAAGTTATTATTTAAAATCTGACATTTTGAATCAAAACATGGATATATATGAGAAAATAAAACACAGCATGAAAGAGAGATACCCATAAACCACGCTATGCGCTCGAGAGAGAAAGAGTCACACGGAGCTATATATCGATTCAATCGCAACAGTCAGTGCGAGAGAACTTATGTTTTCCTTTCTTTTTCTTTTTTTCTCTTTTTTTTTCAGTTTCCTTTTCCTTCTCTTTTCTTTTCCCGTTTTAGTTGTTTGTCTGTTTTTTCTTTTCTTGTTTCTTATTTATTTTTCTTTCTTTTACGGTAGACAGAAGACCAATTAAGAGGGATATTAAAAGTGGGGTGGTCACCCAGCACAGGCCGCATGGCCTTAGTGCCACGTTGGTCATTAATTTTTTTTTTTGTTAATTTGGTATTTTCATATTATTAACTTTTAACTTTTCAAATTTTGTAAATCAGTCCAAATATTTAAAAGAAAGTTATAAATATTTTCAAGTATTAGTTTTCTATTACATGTATCAATTTTAAATTTCAAACATTTGTTTCTAAATATCTCATTATACATACTTTATCTCAGCTAAATTGATTTTCAAATAATCTATTTATCATATTTAACTTTAGTTTCACTCAATTATTTTGCTCGTTTGTTCAGAAAAATACTATTTGTTCGATAAATGTTATCTATTTAATTTAAAAAAAAAACACATTCAAACATTTTGTAAATTACTTTCAGTCATTAATTTCATATACGTATTTTGATAGCGTTACATTCAGTCAGTTTGAATGGTTGTTTAAATAAGCCAATTATAGAGAAGTGCGTCGTTAAATAACCGTTTACTGAGTTTTGTAGCGGACCCCATATTGTTTCTGTTTGTTATTTTTGTTGCGTTGTAGGTTGATGGGATGAAGGATGGATATGAGGGTGCCTTTGTTGTCATGTCCCCAGTCCAACAGCGGGGGTGTAACAATTTTGGTATCAGTGTTTTTTTTGTAAGAACCGTGTATATATGACCCTTGTTATTATACACTGTTATTATGACTGTGTATAAATTATCTGTCTTAGCGCCTTTTATTTAGATCTGACACAATTCATTTGTAGGAACTCGGTTCCGCAACCGTGTACAATGTATTGATCTTAATTTTCATACACGATACGCGCAGACACGATTGCGGAACTGTGTGACATTAGCTTTTTTTAACCATCTATATTGACAACATTAGTATGTTTCTCAAAAAGAAAAGGAAAAAAAAAGATCTTGAACAATATAATTTTAAATAAAAAAATGAATGAAATCGTAAAACCATTCATTTATTTGCCAACTTTATTTCTATTTTTACTTTACTCCTAAAAAAACGCATTTTCATAAAATTTCTAATTAAAAGAATGAAAAAAAAGCCAGAAGAGCCAAATACATGTGTTACGCAAGCATAATCTTTTTTTACCTTGAGCTAATTATATAATTTAAGAGGAATGAAACCAATCGGAGAACTCCAAACAGTAAGCTTGTTCCTTTTTCCAGTTCTTTCTATCTAAATGGATGAGCAAAATAATGCTTATCCAAACTTTCAAGATTATCATGTACTGCTGATCTCTCCAGCCGTAATTTCATCATCTAAAAAAGTAGTTTCCAAGAACAAGGAGGAGGTTAACAAAGATTCGGAAAATGGATGGTCGTTCCTGCCAACTGATTTGCTCAACTTAATCATGACACATCTAAGTTCCATGGCAGACTTCTCGACCTTTCGTGCTGTCTGTCCGACATGGCGCTCTCTAGCCTCTCTTTGCCCTGAAAATTTGGCTTACCAATCGCCCCTACTCTTGCTTACATCTCCAAAGAAAGATATATTTGGGTTGTATGATTTTACACGTAAACGTCTCTACAACATGCGTCTCTCCATACGGACCCAACAAGAGCCAGAAAAGCCATATTGCATCGACTATTGGACGTGTCTCTCCTATTCACATGGATTCCTTGTCATTGCTAATATGCCAGGATTCACAGAGATTATGCTTTATAATATATTTACTGGTAACCGCATAATGTTACCGGCTGTCAAACAGATAGAAGGTAATCTTCAATTTATATTTTCCTCATCCCCTGCCTCTCCTGGTTGCTTGGTCGTGATGTTCACACGTGGTTCGTGCTCTTTCCACTTCTGCTGTATTGGCGACGTCGAGTGGAAGTGCCATTGCTTTTACAGATTACAATTGATTGATGATATGATCTTTTATTATGGGAAACTTTATTTACTAGTTTCTCTAAACCAATTTATTTCTATTGATTTTGGCTGTTGCCTTCAGCAGATTCGTGTAGAAAAAGAGAAGTGGCTTTCTAGGACGCTACTTAACGAGCATTCAATGCGGTTAGAATCGCGTCTCGCTCAATCTTGTTCTGAGCTACTGCTGATTCAGCAAAGGAAAGCTTATATTTTTGATTATATTAAACTCAAATGCCCCAATAGGTTAATTAGTATTTATCGCTGGGACTTTAGTGCCGGTGCTTGGACAGAAGTTTCTAGCCTTGGTGGAAGGGCTCTTTTCTTTACTGACAGTTTCACAGCATCAGTTCCTCCCACATGCTTCGGAGTACAGGCAAATAGCATCTATTATTATTCAGCCGGTTACTACCCTGAAACTGGAAAGAAGAAACCTATAATCTGGTCAGAGGTTTCCCTGGAAGACGGTCACGGAACCATTCGAACTGTGTACCATGAACCACCTAGCAAAGAGTTGAGTTCTGCTGTGACATGGATCCTACCAAGCATGTCATAGTTCCAATTTTGAAATTTGAATATTCTTTTAGCAAGGAAATTTATGTCTGGATTTTGTTCCTAGAACAAATTGCTTTTTTTTGTGACTTGTATGACTTTTCTTAAGAACATACAGGTGTAGTTTTAATTAGTTCTTATGAGGCATAAGTCTCTACATATGGACTGAGATAAGTTCAGTTTCATAGCATACTGCTACCAGCAGAATTAATTTCTATCTCTTTCAGGTGAACCAGGAGAACTTGCTGAGTGTTGAGTACAAATATATCTGCTTTTAACAGAAGCATAATTAGTTTCTATTTTTCTTTTCTTATTGTAGCTCAATTATCAACATGGCTTCACGGTTGCTTGCATAATTTTGTTTAGAAGAGAAAATATTTAAATTGTTATTTACCAAGTGAGTCTACTGAATTATTTAGTCTATTTTTGCCCGTGCCAAGAAAACACAATTAAAAAAATATATAATAATCTAAATTAAATGCCAAAGTATTAGTACTATTGGCCCTAACATGTGAAACCTTTAATGTTCACTTCAGAGAAGGGGAGCGAAAGGAAGGGGAGGGGAGAGAGGCTGAGTAAAGTGTTTACTTTCTCTACACTCCAATTTGAGATTTACAAAATTTCAATAATTGGTATATAGAGTTGATCTCCTCTTTTTTTCCATTCCCTTCTCTTCTCCTTATAAAAAAAGGTAATTATATCTTCCCTCATCTATTCATCCCCCATTTCATTCCCCAACTAACTAACTATCTCTTCTAACTATAATTACAAATTCTAACTACCTAATGGCCCTACAAATTAATTATCCAATTTTCTCCCTTTATTTCTTTCCTCTTTCTCCCTCCCTCTCCCACCTCTCCCACCTCTCCCTCTCCACCTCCACCTCCACCTCCCCCCCGCCTCTCCCACCTCTCTCTCTGCACCTCCGCCCGCCTCTCCCACCTATCCCTCTCGGCCTCCGCCTCCCTCTCCCACCTCCGCCTCTGTCTCTCACCTCCGCCTCCCACCTCCCACCTCCCACCTCCTTCGCCTCTCTCTCCCACCTCCGCCTCCGCCGGGTTAGATCCATCACTGTCGACCGCCGAGTCAGATCCGTCATTTCTATGTTCCTCTTCCTCATGCAGAGCGAGTTATTTGCAAAGAACAAAGTTTCATTAATGGTGAATTAGGCCAGTGCGTACTAAGTACTAAGAAATGACAGAAAAACAAATTTTGAAAAAATTATAGGTGTATGAATGAATACTTGATGTTTTAGAGATGAATACTTCAACGTTTATGGATGAATACTTAATATCTTAGGTATAAATACTTTAACTTATATGTATGAATACTTGATATCTTATGGATGAATATTATTCGGCTGCTCTTGTAAAATTAATCGAGGTATGCACATATGTTTGTAATACTCTTGGTACATTAACTATTTACACGACGATGATGAATACTTGCTCGATGAGAGATGAATACTTGTGCAACGAACAACTCGAAAGTATGTCATCATGGATCTCATTTGAAAGAGAAAATTGTGTAGAAGACGTTCGTGGTTTTAGATTTGCAAAATTCCTCACAGACCGTCATAAATATTGGTTAGATTGAACGGAGAAAAAAAACCCATATCTAAAAACGTGTAAAAGATGAGTGATTGATGTGTCCAAATATGCTTCTATTGCAAAGATGAATACATTCATATAGATGGATGAATTCTAGTTGTGTTACAGATGAATACGTTTTTGCAAATTTCTAAAATGAGCTGAAGGTTATGCGGTCCCCCCACTTAATTAATGCGCTGACGGTTATGCGGTCCCCCACTTAATTAATGCTCTGACAGTTATGCGGTCACCCACACATGTTGTTTGTGGTCCCCTACTTTCTTATACACTGAATGTTGTAATATATCCAAATATGGTTCTATTGCAAATGTGAATACCTTCATATAGATGGATGAATACTAGTTGTGTTACATATGAATACTTTTCTGCAAATTTCTAAAATGCGCTGACAGTTATGCAGTCTCCCACTTAATTAATGCAACTGACGGGGATGAAACAGGAGATGGTTGACGGGGGATAGCTAGGCTCTCCCTAAAAAATAATGCTGTGGACTGTGGAGCAAGTAAACAAGTGATAGTAGTGCTCCTAGTTTAATGATGAGATTCACAATCTTACAAACCTTATTTTGAGTAACAAAAATAATAATAAAGATGAGTACTTTTTACATATAATATTGTCATTACATACGGAAATTCTCACAGTTTGATGCAGGAAGTCATTCGGTGAGCCAACCACATAAAAATATCAAACTTAAAATTTGCTAGGGAAAGAAAGATGAGAACAAAATAATCTATTTGGATATTCAATTCCAAGTTTACATACATATAGTTTCTTATGTATGACGGGTCAAAATATGATTGGATACGACCTTAATCTTTCATAGGTAATGGACTCAAAAGCCTCATCTTAAAGCAAAAATCAAGCGCAACAGCAACAAATAGAAAAATGAAAAGGTTCTCAGAAACAGAAATTGTCCCTGCAATTAATGGAAGAAGAAATCAAACCATTGGTGCTTAATTCCAGAGAATTCTCAGCCTCAAATCCAGCTAGACCTACACAATGTGAAAAGACAACAAATTGATCTATAGATTATGATCCCATAAGAAACGTATACAAGCAGATAATACAAGCTTAGTGAGAAATTGTAAAGACCATCCAATCCCCTTGCCCTTGAGAAATGCATATATAGGTTCCATATGCCACCAGAGTCAACCCAGGAAACCTTGTGCAGTGGAGAATTGCATAGGTTCCATTAGTAACTAGAGCAAACCCATATCCAAAAAGCCTTGTGTAGTGCCAGCAACACCAATAAATCTTGGAGACATACCTCGTGAAGAAACTGCTCCTTGATTGAAGTTCTGATATCCAGCAGGAGCAGAATTAGAAAATTTAAATAGAGGTAGTTAAACTATAAAATACATAATATGTGAAAATGTAAAAATAATGTGATCAATTTCATAGAAATTGAACACAAGAGCTCACAACATCAAGCAAAATTCTAACCACTAGACTACAATTAAGCACACAACATTTATCATTTTATGAGGGAAGCTAAACTATATACAAATTTTAAAAACAAAATTTTTTAATTAAATTTTAATATACATGATTAAGATTTAAAATCGATGAGTGGTTCAGCACCTCCTGACATATACATAGATCTGCCCCTGACATCCAGACATGACTAACTGAAAAAAAATAAAAAACCTGGCCAATAATCCCTACCACCAAAACTATATACAACGAAACCTGGGCAACGGTATATAGTTGTCCATGCCATAGGATTAATTAGACATATAAAAACTAAGATTTATATAGAATATGCATATGGTAATGATTTCTTGATCGATAGCTGCTTGCAGGGCTATTAACATAACAAATCCCTCCACGTAACAGAGCAGCTGTTGGCCTTCTGATGCAGGTTGTGAAGCCTGTGTGCAGGTAGAAGCTGGGTTGCCTGTTTCCCCGCCAAGTAGCTGTTCATTTGTTCGAATCTACACAGGGCAGCGATGGTACATATGATATATGTACGTCCAATTAAACTATTGAAAATTAAACACTGAAAATTCGGTTATGGTTAATTAAATTTAGATTATTTTTGTTTAGCTTGACTTGCTCTGTGCTTACTAGAGGGTATGACAACTGCAAATTAAACACAGTCGAAAAGTTACTATGTTATGCTGGTTACTCCACGTACATTTTATTGTGACCATATTAAAATTGTACTGGTACAGACGTATTGTCATGACTTGTACTCGTAATTAAATCCAGTTACCAAACAGACAAAATTAAGGAATATATCCTACAGGAAAACTTCTTCCAAGTGCTTTGTAACGGCTCAAAATCTGTATGTAGTATTTACTTCATGATCTACTTGCATGCGTATCTTCAATAATTAATTATGTAGTTCACAAAATCAAAAGAAAAAGACGACAAAACAGTCAAAAGAAAAAGACAACAAAACAGTACCCAGTTAAAAATTTTGAATTGTACAAAAAAAAGAAGAAGAGCCTAGCTATCTTCCGAGATCCATCCCTCATTTCATCCTCCAATCAATAACTACTTGAGTAACTACTAACTACTTGGGGGACCACTTACTATTTGGAGACCGCCTAATATTTGAAAGATTTTACAACTGACGTGCACAAGTATTCATACATAATATATCAAGTATTCATAAAATTCCAAATGCCGAAACACAATATCTAATATAAGATAAACGGGTCGTTTTTTTAACAAAAATAATGTTTTATTTTGTAACAATAAAAAGGGACATACATGCAATATTCTGGATTTCATATGTATATCTTTGAATTAATTTGAAGAAAATATTTCCATTAAGAGGTGATATATGCATCATTAATGCTTATGGTCTAGTGGTCTACTAGTATGTTGTTATATTAGTTTCCTTTTCAAAACATGGATGTAATGGTTCAAATAAAAAAAATTGTCTCATCATCTGATTGCTGCATTGAGTCATTTTTTTGTTGTTAATTAAAATCCGCACCCGAAAAAAGGATTGGCTTAGAAAGGAAAGGTTACGTCCGAGGATTCTTTAGTTATTAAGCGCCTCTTAATTAATTACCGTTTTGGTCCTGGGTATACTTCCTTCGCAAGAGAGCGAGGGTGGGACAGTCAAAAGGTCTCTCGCCAATATCTACTCATTAATGAAAAAGATTCAAGATTCAATATTGTCTCTGTTGACCACCGTCGGATCGATCTTTAGTCTGTCGGGTGTGTAAAGTGTATATATATATATTTTGCTTTGAAATGCCCGTAGACCTGATATATTTCATACCATAAAAAGTTACACTGTTTGCAACTTACAAGCACAATCACAGAGATCATATTCAAGAGAACAAGGAATATGTAAATCCAATATATCTGAATCTACAAGACCTAGCCAAATTTGATATGTAAACTCCGTTTTTTTCAGTTTAGAAGCCACTGTCAGGTAAATTGAAACGACACAAAAATTTACATCAACGACAAAATATGACCATTTCGTGTTAAGAATCGCAAACTTATAAAAATCAAAACAAGCACGAAAATATATCTTCACCATTTGATCGGGTTCAATCAAGTGGTTATAAATCTTTTTAAAAACTATTTTTTTTAGTCTAGAAATCCATAACAAAAGTACATATAATGCTTAATGCTGCGGGATCAGCACAAACACCAAACTTTTGTTTTTCAACACATTTATTGTTCAATATGGTTGGCTCAATTCAAAATTTGTGATGGAAGATACATGTTCCACGAAATATAAATGCACATTTTTTGTTTTGACAAAAGTGGGATGTCCCACCTGTTTCATTACCAAACCAAATAGTTCATTCAAAAGTCGAAACAAAGCATAAAAACAGATGATCAAAACAATACATAAAAGCAGAACTTAAAACCCTAAAAACAAAAGACCTATACCAGCATAAAGTTTTGCATAGGACATAGGGAAAATTACAAAACATAAACGATAGCAACAACAACTAAAGATCTAACGACTTGCACTAAGCATAACAACACTAGCAGATCGAAGAAGAACTAGTGTCATCTGAAACTGAAGCAGTAGGCAGAAGACCTGCAGCCCTATCAATTGCATCAATTTCCACTCGGTCCCTCAGATAATCCGACAGGTCCGACCCGTCTAAACCATGTCCAGGGTCGTCGTCCTATCCCAACAGCAGGGAGTTTACCCCTTCTTGGGTATCTGTGCCCGATAGGACTAACATCCATAGGAAGAAATAAAGTTAATTTAAAATAAGAATTATCCATCCTAGATTTAGACTAAAAAGAAGTTAACGCTATAATAGAAGTAGCAATAGAACTAACAGTAGGTATAGAGGCATTTTGAAAACAAATCTTATTAAGTGTAAGCCATACAATCCAGTTGGCCTAATAAATTCAACAAGTAAGGAGTCTTTTAAAGGTATCCAGTAGTCAAATTGCCGCAAGTCACTAACTATAGTGCAATTAAAAGTAAAATTATTATGAATACCAATTCAAGACCAAATACGAGAAATAAAGGGACATGTTACAAAAAATAATCTGTTGTCTCAGGTGCTCCACAAAAAGGGCAATCTATACTACCCTGTCATCCTCGAATTCAGATCTTCCCCGGTACCGTAATAAGGGAATCTTTTACAATTAATTACTTGATCTGGACCGTTCTTTTTAACTTGGCACGAATCTCAAAGCCCAATAATACTGCCCCTCCATCAGCCCGAATCTCAAAGCGGCTGAGAGTTAATCTCAAACTGTAAAGTGAAGGGAATATTTTACAGTAATGGAGAGAATGCGTGTCCGCCATCCTCTATGTTGAAGGTTAAATTTAGTAAGAATCATATTTTGTCTAAATAACCAAACAAAAGCTTTAATTTTAAGGGGTATCTTGGTCTTCCAAAGTGTTAAAGGTAGTATCTGGAATCCCTCCAAAAAAAGTCAAGTATATAAGGATTTAACAGTACAGAAACAAGAGGAGGTTTAGGGTTTAGGGTTTAGGGTTTAGGGTTTAGGGTTTAGGGTTTAGGGTTTAGGGTTTCAATCCTGGTTAATGACCCAATAGAAATGGAAATTATGAGCCCGCCACCTGGGTTCGAAGCTTCACAACACAGTAGCAGAGAATCACTTCGCAGGAGCCCAAGACTATTTGATAAAATGGGAGGTAGATATATTTCGGCAGAGGAGAAGGCAAGGGCAGTACTGGGTGCTGACTTTGTCTCGGTCTCACCTAAGCGTATCAAGAGAAGGAACAGTACCATCGAAGAAATAAAACTGACTTACCAACAGTCCCATGACCCTCTCACAGCCACTCAAGCCGAGGTTTTGATGAACACGGCGGGAGTTGAATTTGAAGGCGACCTTCGACGTATGATCGACACCATCGTCACGGCAGCAAGTCCGGTGGCCTCGGCCACACAGGACATGGTCTGAAAATCGGACCGAGGTAGAAGCTCGAGGTCGAAAAGTGCTCAAGCCCTTCAATGATTAGTTTTAATTATCGAATTAAATTGGGTATGTGGTCGGTTTTAGGAAGGTTAGTAGAAGGAAGGAGTTTCTGTAATAGGCTTATTTCGGCCTTGAGCAAGGGTTGTTTCTTGTATCCTGTTAGTGAAAAAGTTGGAGTTCTATTGATTAATGAATTGCAAAATTAGCATCAAATTTTTATCTTGGAACGTTCGTGGTCTAAACGAGAGAAATAAGAGACTAGCGATACGGCAAACCCTATTACTTGAGAAACCGGATTTGATATGCCTCCAGGAAACAAAACTTGCAACACTAGATAATCGAACCCTCAGAGAAATATGTGGTAACAGACTGACAATGCATGAGACCCTCTTGGCACAAGGCACAAGGGGTGGCATTATTGTGGCTTGGACCCCGATAAGATACACCTTAGTGCAATCATCAATCAGAGCATACAGTGTAAATGTGCTTCTCAAAGATAACTTAGATGGCACCAAATTTTGGTTCTCCGGCATATATGGTCCATCAACGGTAACCGGTAGACCGACCTTCAAAGAAGAGTTACTCTCAATAAAACCTACTGATGACACGTCGTGGGTCGTGGGAGGAGATCTAAACATCACACTCGCTTTGGAGGACAGAAACAGTAACAATCAAGCAGAATGGCGAACAACACTTCAGTTTGCGAACCTTATCTCAACACTAGGTTTGATAAACATTCCTTTGCACGGAAGACACTTCACCTGGTCAAATGAAAGACAACAACCGCACATGGCACGGCTAGATCGTTTCCTGGTTTCCGATGAATGGAATCAGGCATATCCCAACTCCTCGCAAAAAGCTCTCCCCAACACGTCATCCGACCACTGCCCGATTTCACTCACAGCATCAACAAGGTACAAAAAATCTAGATTTTTTAGATTCGAGAATTGTTGGTTGCGATTCCGCCAATATAGTGAGTTGGTCCAACAGACATGGCAACAACTGGGTTTAGCGCACACACCGGACCAATTACACAACAAACTAACCGCGATCCAACATAAAACAAAAGACTGGGCCAAACAAAGAATATCCACTATGAAGGCACAAATAGACACATGCCGAGACTATCTTGGTTGGCTTGACCAAGTTAAAGAAAGAAGACAAATAAATGAACTAGAGAAATTTATTGCGGCGCTAATTAAGAAGCGATTTACGGACTTATCCGTACTCGAGGAAGACGTGTGGCGTCAACGAGCACGCACAAAATGGGAATTGCAAGGGGACAGGGGAACCAGATACTTTCATAACATAGCATCCGCATCAAAGAAATCCAACACAATCTTGGAGATTGAACATCAAGGCTCTACCTGCACAAATCAACGAGACAAAGCTAAGGCTTTCTTCCAATTCTACACCGAATTGATAGGCACGCAATCCGCAGCAGTACCTCACCTCCATTGGCCAAATCTATATCCCAACCCAACAGAATCTCTGGAATTTCCCTCCCTAATAGAACCCTTCACAATAAAAGAGATACACGACACTATCAGACAATGGCCAAAGAATAAAAGCCCTGGACCCGATGGCTTTTTAGGAGAATTCTACAATCATTTCGTCGACCTCATCGCTCCCGACCTTTGTATGGTTTTTCAGCACATTACAACACGGAACATATCCCTAGCGCCACTAAATTCATCATATATAGTGCTCCTACCCAAGAAAGAAGCACCGACGACAGTGCAGGATTATCGGCCAATAAGCTTACTTCATGGAGTACAGAAGATCCTGTCCAAAATATTAGCAAACAGGCTTCAGGACAAGTTGCCTCAACTGCTACACAAGGCTCAGACAGGTTTCATGAAAAACAGACACATCTGCGAAAGCTTCATCTATGCACAGCAGACGCTTCATGTAGCACGAACGAGGAAACTCCCGATAGCATTGTTCAAAGCAGATTTCACCAAAGCCTTCGACACGGTTAGTTGGGAATTCATCGTTCAAGTCATGCGCGCGCAAGGAATGCCGACGAAGTGGCTATCCTGGATTCAACACTGCATCTTAGCTGGAACATCTCAGATTATGATCAATGGACTGCTAGGTAGGAAAATAACTCTGCGACGTGGAGTGCGACAGGGAGACCCTCTCTCCCCGCTACTATTCATAATAGCAATTGACTTCCTGGCAAGGTATACTCAAAACCTAGCAGACACGGGGGCTTTGAGACTACCTTTCACGGATATGACTCCGTGTTTGTTATATGCGGACGATGCAATGTTCTTCATCAAACCTGAAATACAACAGCTACAAGTATTACAGATAGTACTAACGGTGTTTAAGCAAGTATCGGGCCTATCAGTGAATCTCTCCAAGTCGGAACTCCTTATAACTGAAGCAACACAGCCCCGAAAACAGGAACTCGCCGCTGTACTAGGATGCAGTTTGGCCACTATGCCCTTCACATATCTCGGACTTCCCCTATCGAACAAAACACTCCCAAAATCAGCTTATTTACCACTCATCCACAGAATGAATAAGAGACTGGGAGGCTGGGCAGCAAAACATCTTTCCATCGCAGGAAGAATAGTACTGGTAAATTCGGTGCTGTCATCGCTACCGACATACTTCATGTCATGCTTGCGGTTGCCCAAATGGGTCATTAAAAACATAGACAAGATCCGCCGATCCTTCCTATGGCACGGAGTGGCGCCGAACCAAAAAAAGCTAAACTTGGTAAACTGGAACTTAGTGTGCACACCTAAGGCTTTCGGAGGCCTCGGGGTTATGGACTTAACGGTTTTCAATCAAGCCTTGCTCCTCAAGTGGTACTGGCAATGGGCTCGGCCTCACAACACCTTATGGAAGCCAACAATGCAAGTCAGCATAGGCCATGATGGTCTACCGGTTTCACCCCTATTCACTTCAGCCATAAAAAATCAGAGCCAGTTTTGTCAAATGTCCTTCACACACACGATTGGCAATGGTGCAAAAATACAACTCTGGAACCATAAATGGGCAGGAACCCTCCTACGCCATACACTACCGAATCTGTACTCGCACGCAATAGACCCGAATGTCACCATTCAGGAAATCAAGGCCTCACCTTCACTCACAAGTTTTTTCAACCTAATCTCATCCGACTTGGCCCTTACGGAACTCGCGGCACTACATCAGCTACTGACGCAAACCGACGTCCGATCAAACGCATTAGATGACATCAAGTGGATTTGGACGGAGTCGGGACTCTTTACAGTCAAGAGTGCATATCGTATAATGAAAACCATCCCGCAGCCAACCAACCACGCACATAGAGTCTGGAAACTCAACATTCCACCACGCATGAAAGTGTTTGGGTGGCTGATGTCGCTTAATAGATTACTTACCATCGACAATCTAAACAAGAGAGGTTGGTCGTTGGTCAATAGATGCACACTTTGCAAAACGGCACTCGAATCCGTCAACCACATCATGGACGTCTGTCCATTCTCACTAGCCGTATACAATGCGGTAGTGCTACGAAGACCGGACAGGATGGCATTGTTAGACAACTCAACACACTACACGGAAGCAATACTAAGCCCACGGATTCCGAAAGCCCACAGAGCTACCATTCTAATCACGCAGTTCATCATTTGGAGAGAACGATGCTCACGCACCTTTCGAGAAGGCAGCAAGGAGGTCGAAGAACTAACGGATGAGGTCTTAGTGCAGTTGCAATTCGGATATGACTGAGATACACAATTTCGGGAAAATAAAGGACTAACATGCTTAATTGCCCAAAGAGATGAACTACTAGCAAATTGCCACAAGATTGAGGGTATTGGCAACAGTACAGCCAATTCACAAATTTTCTCTCAAATTTTACTTAGGCTTTTATTTTGCAATTTACACATTTCGTTTTCATTTACTTTCAGCTCAACTGTTTTGAGCTACATTGTGTTTATTTTGGTGGTTACCACTCTTGTGTAACGGAACCTTTTTTTTAATATATAAATGTGGGCATGACCCTCATTTTTACTCAAAAAAGAAACAAGAGGAGGTCCACCTCCACAATATTATATCAGGGGTATTAGTGAAAAGAACAGCTGGATTTGAAAAAGACCTAAGAAGAAGATGCCATTTTGTAAAAAGAATACCAGTTAACTGCTTAGTAAATTGTAAGGTTAAAACATTATTAGTGAAAACCTCATAAACTGTAATTGTGGGATTAGAGACAATTCTGCATAGATGTGGATAAGAACAAGATAAAGGACAATCTCCCTGCCATCGATCTAACAAAAAAAAAATGCACATTTGTCGATCTTATTTCAAGGTTTAACATATAAAGAGAACAATTAGAGCACCAATATTAGATATAAAATATAATCAATATTAAACTCATCATCATACTCTTAAAAGCTCTATTGACATGTACAATAATACGCGACGCTATAATTTGTGTAGAAAGATATACCCGTTCAAAAAATAAAAATAAAAACTATTCACTGTATAATTTATATAATTAAAATAAGTAAGAGGAGCTCCACAGAAAAGTTCAGATCTTTTTTCCCTCTATATCAGATTATTTCCAACCTGGTATGAATGTCAGAAAAATTTGAATCGATCAACATAAATCGAACAGTCACTAGTGCTATGTGATATTGTGATTCACCCAAACAGAATATAAATAGAATCCAACGAAAGCACACGGACTCACGGCACACTTAACTTTGCAGACGGTAGCAGCAACTAAAACGAACTCCATCCATTCGAGAAAAAAAATGCTGAAACTCGTTCCATGTATGTTTACGTGTTGTTGAAGAAAATATGTACAAAATATTTTGGCCATAAGAGTTCTGCCGCAGAAAACTTCAGGTCAAAAAACGCACTATTATCCGCGTGTATTTCGCATCCTCTGAGATATCTCATGTTGTGCGTGCCTTTCTGGAAAATCACAACCGTTCAAATACGTTCTGCACGAATCTCAAAGATGAAATTATAATGGCATTGCGCTATCAACGAATAGGCACCGGACACGTCGGTCTATGAGATATCTCAGAGGATACGCACTCGTCCGCGTGGTTCTTCCCTACGGGAGCTGCTTGGGGTCCGATGCCCGTCGGACCTAATTTGAGTCCGACAGGCAGCGCTACCATCTGATTTCATCAAAATTTGATTAAAGGAATCGCCCACTTTCAGAGCTGTGAAAAAAGAATTTAATTTATCCAAATTTTTGAACCCGCTAACTGATCAAACCCACATTGATCTTCCAACTTTTCATCTCCTCTTGCTCTCTTCACTGCGTCGCCGCCTGCTCGCTCTCGCACGCGCAAACTTTGCCGTCTCTCGCGCGCTACCACCTAGTTTGCGCCTTATCTCTTTCTCTCTCATTCTCTCGCAATGGGGAAGAAGAAAGAGCTCATGTAGTCAGCACCATGGCGCGGAGACGACGACGAGGAATCAGAAATATTTAAGGATGCGAAGATGAAAAGTCACGAGGCAACTCGGATCCGACGCCACCATGCACGTTCCTGGCAAGAAATCTTTGTTGTACAGGTACAATTCAGAGATTTTTTTTCAACTTCCTTTTATTTTAGTTTAGCTTTTTCTGCACCGGTCAGAATCAAAATCATACCAGTAAGGGTAAGCTATAATTTACTCTAATTTGCAATATAACTAACATGTACCTGATCGTCTCTGCAATTGACTTGAACTGTAAAGTTGACATGAAATTTAATTAAGCTAAATTTTGCAATTGTGATTTCATTAAAATTGACATTGACCTGTTAATCAGTTAAAGTTTTAGCAACTTGAATGCAATTCTGTTTTGGATAGTTTCATGCCAGTTAAACATCAATTATTGTTACAAGGGCAATGCAGAAAAAAAAAATAGCTTCCAGTTTCACTCTATATTCTAATTCTTTTTTCAGATTATTATGCTTATAGTTCAATTATTAAGGAATTTTACTTTCGCAAAGGATGTGAGATCCAAGGTGCAGCAAATGTTGTAAATGTGCTTGTACTAGCAAAAATAATTATATTGTTATGGTGTTATTTTGGTTTGTATTTGCAACTTATGCTAAAAAAATATAATTGTATTCGCATGCACATGCTCAGTCTCATTCCGAAGGGCCCTGACATCTCAAACATGGATAACTTGAGACAGCACCACCAAACTATCACCGAAGCATGGTGGGAGGACAGAGCACAGACCTTGCCACAACTACAAAATTTCAGAGACACTGTTTGGATAGCAGGGTGTTGGACGCTTTAACGAGAAAGGAACATGCACACATGTTCACATGGAGTCAAAAGAGCATCGCTATCCTTATTCACGATGCACGTCAAGAGATCCGCACCTGGTGTGCTAATTGTTAAAATTTCAGATAAGAGGCGCAGGGAGACTATTGTGTTCTTTTATCTTGGGTATTTGTATTTGCATACTGATGTATTCATAGGATAGAATTGAGATGTAATATGTTAGCTAATTAGGATACAAGGACAGAGCATCTGTAAATATTTTCTCTCTTTTTTATAAATATATATGTTGGTGAATCAGTTATCACCAACCTACAAAAAAAAAAAAATTGTAAAGGCTTTCGTTGAGTCAGATTGGTGTTTGTATGATTTCAAGTTTAATTGATTTATGATAACAATATGATTGCTTGTGTTGTAAAACTATTAATTAGTGATTATGAACTGATTTCTGGTTGTTATATCTATGGTTGTCACTGTTTCAAGAGTATATTTCTTAAAAGAACTAAAACATCATAATGCAAAGAGCAAAAACAATCGTACATAAAGTAAACATCATACACAATTCATCATACAAAATTATAAGCACAGTGATAGAACTAAAGCATCATAATGCAAAGACCAATCCATTACAGGAAGGGCAATGTTGTCATTAAAATAATAATGTCACATATCTTTCGTAAGCATATCAGAAATAGTTCTTAATTACAAGCGTACAACATACATCACTTTTAAGCATAAATCTCTAAGAGTACAAAGCATACAAGAGAGAGAGAGAGAGAGAGTTGCGCGCGCCAGAGCGAGCAGGCAATGCGGCGAGAAGAGAGTGAGAGCCGAGAGGAGATGAAAAGTCCCAAGATCTATGTGGGTTTAATCGGTTACCGGGTTCAAACTCTGGAATTAATAAAATTCGTTTTCTTCAGCTCCGTTAACTATTGGTTTGATATAATTAGACGGTATCGCTGTCCATTGGACTCAAACTAGGTCCAATGGACATCGGACCCAAGCTGCTCCCCTTCCCTAGGCAACACCGGCAAAGCTAAAGTAAATCAGCTCAACTTTACTCGGCAGTCGGCAACACAGTAACAAGATTCGTGAACATTCGGATTTGAGCAGTTAGTGAATCAATCCGCGTATTAATTCAGTATATATCCAAATTATTCACAAATTTTACAAATTATTTATAAATTTGAATCATATTACTCCTTAATTATTCTTTAATCTCGAATTTTTAACTCCGTCAAATTTTTTCCGAATCATTAAGTTGTCACTGTGGTCCGCAGAACACTAATTTCAACCTGCTTCATGATAATTGCAGAGAAACTGCTTCATGATAAATTACAGAGAATCCGGAGAAACTAGAAAAAACGACAAAAGGAGAATGAAATGTCCTGAAATACCTTTAGTTTTATTGATAGTAGGCCCAATTAAAGATTCATTGCCATAACCAACAAAGACTTATTGGTCTAAATTGAGCTGCATGATGAGAGTATTGGTCGGACGTGTGTTTGATGATTTTAATTCAATCTCTTTGATCAGATTATAATTTAGCGTTGGTTTCGAAATGCCTTAATCGTTTATTATAATATTATAATTATTTTTTTTGGCTCCAACGAAGAAACCTACATTTTATGAAAATAATTCATGAAGTAAATGGCCCATTGAAGTATATATATACATAAGACAAAAATTATTTTACTTTATGATGTGAAAATAATTCATGAATATCCTGACAATTCTGTAAAATATATTATTATCAGGCAAAAAACAAACTATATAAAGGTCCACGTCCGTGTTCACATCATAATTATATTCCTGGTATATGGTAAGATGTATGTGAATATTAGTTTAATTTTTGGTGGCACAGTTATCGGTGCTAGTATTGATTTAGATGATATTCGATGACATGAATTTTTCTATTAGTTTTCACATTATTTGTAGTGTTGATCACTACAAATGGTAGTTTTGAATGGTAGTTTTGAAATTTTTAATTTGTTTTGATTAAAACTGGAAATTTTAAGGATTCAAATGGTAGTTTTGAAATTTTTCTGGACAAATAATTCGTAGCGTTGATCACTACAAATGCAATAACCGATGGTTTCATAATTTGTATCCAGCCTAACTTCAGAAAGAAGAAAAAAAAAAAAGGCCATTAAAACAACCACTGTACTGTTTTGTCATTATGATTCTCACTATCAATTATCGGGCCTGAAATTGTTTTTAAGCCTATAAAAACAAAACAAAAAGTACATTTACAGATCAATTAAGACTCAGTTAAAGAGTTTCCATTGTTTCCTCTTCAAAGAGTTTTCCAACCAGTTTTTCAATATCTTCTGGGCTATACTTTATGCAACTCTCTAACATATGCCTGCATATGTTATAAATTATATAACCAATAAAACATTAGCAGGATGTTTGAAATTTTAAAAGAAATTATAGACACCAAGGAATATGCTTGTTTTCAGATATGCACTTGTTTGCTCAGTACACTTGAACTAACTAAAATAATAAGGTTCTTGAAGAAATTTTAGAGTTCTATTATCATGATTTTCCCATTTTTGGTTACTGATGTATGCACCTTTCTTTGGCTTTTCTTTTCTTTCCCCTTTGCTTAATTAAAATAATCCAATGGTATTTGCAAAATTCCAAGCCAAATGTATAAGATAAGTTATGCAAAAGTTTAATTTTAATACCCGAATTGTTGTACGAATGATCTGTAAGCAGGAACTAGAAAGTCGGCCACAGAAAGGCGAACAGATTTGCATAACTTTCCATAAACTTTCCATAGGCACTGCTTAAGATACAGCTTCTCAAATTGTGCGTTGAAGCTTTCAAACCTGCCAAGAAAAAACAAAATTAACTCACTTCTATCCAAAATTTTTTTTTTGAAGTAATTTCTATTTCAAAATATAATTCACGGGACCTGATAATAACCACCATTACCATTTTGTGAAAACTAAATTGAACATACAATAAGAGGCCTGGACCTGTATATATTGAAAAAGAAAACAGGTGGTATGAATTATACCACTTTTCTCAAAAAAGAAAATAAAAAGAAAAGAAAAAAAAAACTTTACCTTTCTCTGACAACATCCTTTGAATCAGTGCTTACAACATTTTCCATTGTGTTAATTGATCCTCCAGTGGACAATACAAGGCCTGGACTTGATACACTCTCCAACACCTACATCTAATTATGTCTTAGAAATTGTACTGGCCTAGTTTGTAATTTTCATCTACTAATTTCACCCGAATTTGCAGTTCAAGTTGCTCATTTTGCTTGTCAAGATTTTAATTGTAAATGTTCAAGAACAGCGGTGCAATCTTTTAAAATTGAGGATCAGAGGATTAACATGTTATAATTTAGGGAACTTTTACATACTTTACCGACAAACATCTATTCCTTACTTTCGTGTCCCTAAAATGTGTGTAATTACATTTTCGATACCACCCCTTTTTATATCTTCAGAACATGTCGATACAAGATTTGCATAATATTCTCTTTATAACAGCAAGACAATAGCATACAAATTTTCGTAAAAAACATAAAAATTGTAGATCATTCTTCTTAGTTTCACTACATTTTGTGAGCTATGTTTAGTTTCTCTGTAAAAGCATAAAAAATTGAGTTTTTATTGGAGGAATACATGAAAAATTTCCAAAGAAGAGATGTTTGTAAAAGAAGAGCAAGACCTTAGCCCATGAAATCCTTTTATATTGGTCTGCATTCAGTTGTACAACTCTTGTTTGCGTCTGTATCCATTCATCTCCCACCAATTCCTTTGCTACCTCAGTTCTATAAAAAAGCAAGAAAAGGAATGAAATATATAAAATGCTTATGTGACTCGATTTGAATGTTTCTGTTTTCTTTTTAATATAGTAGTTGCTTATTTTTTTATTTGCACTCATTTACTAAATGAAGATTTTTTTTTTCCAGGTACTTCATTGCTTATTTTTATTTCATAATATAATTTTTACTTGCGTGCACACAGAAGTGACCAGGTAGTGGAAATTATTCATCAAGAAAATATGGGATTGACCCTGATCTGTGTAATCTTTTGAAATTTTTTCCAGGTTACTTTGAAGGGCATCCAATATTAGCAAAATTATGGATCCAAACTGAAAACCTTCCTCCTGATCGTCTGTCTTGTATTCTAGAAGGAGTTGTGTCAGTGTTGCCTGACGACTGCCAAATAAAGAAATAATAAGAATCACCTTACAAATTGCAACTCAAAATATATTTTATAAGTATATAAAAATTGAAAAGGTTAGCTCTGTATTGTTAAATGACAACTGGGGAAGGAAACAGAGATGAGGTAAACAAAAATTCAGAAACAAAATAAACTGGACTTTGTATCTCCCAAAATTCGATAATAAATGCAAACTCTTGACAAACCAAGAGTTTGACCAAGTGAAAATGTTCCAAACCATCCTTGCTCCTTTAGTAATTTTTGCTTACCCGAGAATAACCTTGAGGTAATTCATGGAGTAGATAGACAGAGGATGGATGCATTTATCGAAACAGGGGCCAGTAGTGGTTTCTTTCACAGCCAGTTCTCCAAACCCCAAAAGTATCTTGGCTGACACATCAACCAGCTGTGTCCTCATAAGAAACCAGTCCTTCATTCCGTTGTGTTCATTACTCCCAACCATTGCCTCCATCTAAAAATGTCATATTTTTTTTTCATTAGTTACACTTTTCAAGTATATAGACGCAAAAGATTTGGTTTATTGTTGTAAATTTATATGCGTCTTCCTCAATTCTGGTTCTTATTTGCTGTTATCTCACTATCTCAGTAGATTCTTTTTATCAAACTGTATTTCTTGTCAGTGTTTATTAATTAGTCCTTAAAAAGCATGTTTATGATAAACCCAAGTTTATAAAGCCTTCTAAATTAATTAAAGAATGCTTTGTACCAATAACTAACCTCTGGTTGGAGTTCCCGCATAATCTCATACGCATCAAGTAAAGTAAACAATTTATCAGGAGATTTTTCCACCTTTACAATAACCTTCCCAAAGCTTAGAACCATTGCGAGACTACTTGAGATAACTTCCACAAAATTTCGATCCAATAAAGGTTTGTCAATTCTTTTGAGGACCTCATCGCATAATTTGCGCTCTCCAGCAAAAATCTGCTTAACCTAATTTTTTTTACAGAAATAACGATGCATATATTATAGACCAAAAAGTCCAAAAAAAAAATGCATACTTATGTCAAGAACATTTGTGCACCATCTATGCAATAAGCCTAGCCAATTAGAAATTTGTACAAAACTGAAATTAGCAAACTTACAAGAATTGGCATCAAATCAATCCAATTGGACAATTTTGTCCTAATAAGCTCCCATTGCTCTCCTAAGTTTGGTGGAGGACGGAGGAAAATTGTGGCCTGACTCTGCTGTACAGCAGTAGCGCGTGCATCTCTGTTCCAACAACAAAACCAAGAACAAAATTAAAATCTTTAATTGAACCTAATGTCCCTATGAAACTAATTGCATCAGTTGAAAATATATACCTATATAATTCTAAGCACTCCTTATGGTGCCCAACAAGTACCAATCTCACGACAAGACTGTTCAATAGAGAAATGTGTTGGGGGGTGATGAGTTTCGGCCATTTGTACACAGATGCCTCTTGCATGGTACCGGTCCCTGATTCATCTCTTCTAGATGAGTTACTCGGGTCGTCAAGATCTGATGTGAGCACAGCAGATGTGTTTGCTCCGCGTGGTAGACCACCATGCAGGCTCTTTAGATCCATCGGCTCGCTGACAAAAGAAATTAGAAAATTCAAGCAATATTTTACATTAGTTGTAAAACCTAGAGCGAGGTTGTGGTACTATGCATAACGCACATTGGTTCATACTATGGATCAATATCTTTATTTTCAAAGACCGAACAGTCGATTTGAACGGTTCAACAGATCAAATTTTACATTTTTTAACTAATTTTGTTTAGTTTAGGTAGAAAAACAATTGATCTAAAAATTCTAGACCATTCAAAAGTAGTGATTTTCTACCTATCTTAAAACATAGTAAAAATAAATCTAAAAAATGTAAAATTTAGTATGCAGGTACATTTTTATATGAAGATCATGTTGAACGATTCATATCAACTATTTAAAGTTTGAAAACGAAGACAAAGATCCATAGTACGGGCCAATCCGCGCTATGCATAGCCTCACTCTAAAATCTAATAACAAACTTAAACAAATAATATCGGATCTACTCATATAAAGTGATTGATATATAATATCATATATATGGTTTCTATTTTAGGCTAGTAATACAGTCCTAGTACTCCATTCAAATTAAAAAAGAAAGAAAAAAAAAAAAAAAACTGTTCTTGTTTTATACAATGTTTCTTGTGATTTGTAAAAATAAATAAAAGATAAACCTGTGAGCAGTCAAAATTTTCTTGAATTCAGTTTCGGCCATTTTTGAAGCATCATCAAGCAAACAGTTTACATGCAAAATGGTGCTCTCACTTGCTTTATAAATCCGGTGGGAATTGAAGAACCGTGAACTTTCAAGCAATTGGTCCATTGCTTCTATAAATCCAGCAAAATCTTCACTTGGCCTCCCCTTAGATATTACTGCCTCAGCCTGTATTAACATTCATTAATGACAACAAAGATTTTTTGGATATATGTTACTAATATGATATGATTCAGAAATTTTCTATTTTACCTTGTGAATACGATCAAACTGGCTGATTATCAATTATATTTTCTCTAAACACGCGCCGACATTGTCACGGGCTCTTCTCATATCACACATTACGTCCTGTGATTTAACCATTGTTGAAAAAAATTATATAAAATTCAATCAATTTGAAACAAGGACTAAATAGATTGATCTTTACTGGTCCATAGATATAACCAGAAAACCTGTATTTTTTAAAATTTCATAAGCGATTTGAAGCTTTTTTTCTTGTGAATATAAGAGTTCGTTGTTTAAATTGTACAATTTCAGCGAATTGAAGCTTCTCAAAAATAGTAAAATAGTTTCAAAATTATATCAAAAAAGGAAAAAGAAAAGAAGAAATCTATCTTTTGCTTTCGGTTTTTTTACCTGGATGGGACGAATGATCGCAGCATCGCATCGGCCTTGGAAACCACTTACTTCCGCCACCAAAGAACTGGAAGTAAATTTCATTTTTTCTACTGTTTCTATCAATATCTTCGTTTCCTGTATTAACGAATCCATTTCTGTTTCCTCTTTTAAGGCATCCATTTTTTGTTATATGAAAGAAGTGTTCTTTCTGCTAACACTACTATACTAGTACTACTAGCTTCGCTTTTTTAATTGGAACCTTCTAGATGATACTAATGGTAACAGAATATTTCATTTTAGATCTGACTGTCCGATCAGAATCTGCACTAAAGGTTCCTTTGCGTTCCACCTTGAGATATTGATCGGACGGTCATAATATAAACAGAAATATTCTGTTACCTCAGAGAATTTCTATCACTAGGACTATAAATTCCACACCTGTTGCAAAATAAAATTTATTAGGGACCGAACGGGTAAGATGGCATGAGACCGAATTATGTCCGACCTAAATCCGGACTGTTCGATTCGAGATTTGCACAATCAGTTTAAATTTAAAAACAATTTATACTTGGTCAAAATGAATCAGACAGTTCTGATCATTCAAGACAGCATAGTAGGTTCGATGGGCTCCCGTCCAATACAATTTAAGATTCATCCACTCCGCTTTAATAGTCGTGCGCATCTGCATTAATTTTCGTGCATATGGATCTTAAGGCGGATTGAATAGTCTTAGAGCTTATTGAAGCTAAAAGTAGATCAGATAAGATCCAAGATTGTCCGATGTGCTTTAAAATCCATACGCTCTGCTTTAATATTTGTGCGTATCCGCTTCAATTTTGTGCACACATATCTTAAAGCAGATTAAACGGTCTTAGAATCCATCAAAGCAAAAAAAGTACTCCGCTCGATCTGATCAAACGATGGACTGAACTAGAAGTGTGACTCGCTTTGCTTCGATAATGACCGTTCAATTTGAAGGAAAAGTGTATGGAAAGTCTTCATAAGAAAATGTATAGAACAAAATTTTATACATGATGGACAGGAAGAATCATAATATAAAGTTGAAATGGTGTAGAGACCAAAAACTTTACGGCTTTAAGTATTATATTGCTGATCTACGTTTAAGCCGAAATTTTTATTTATACCATTTTAAGAAAATTAATTAATAAAATAACCACCGTTTTGCTGACAATTCTAAATCTAACATGACCGCAGAATGCCGGAGCGGACCCATATGGGGGGTACCGCAGAATGCCGGAGCGGACCCTCATATGGGTCCGCAGAATGCCGGAGCGGTCCCTGGGGCCGCTATATGCCGGAGCGGACCCTTTTTTTTATTTTAGAAATACGAAATTGTAATTTGATAAGGGTTATTTATTTAGTTTCGAACGTGGTTTAAATTGATTTTTGGTCGTATCGTATTTTAGATATGTCGTTCGTTTGAAATATTTTAGATATGTGGTTTCTTTGAAATTCTTTTGTGTATTCTGAGATAATGAAATCAACAAAATAAATAAATAACAACAAAATCAAACAAAAAAGAAACTAATCAACGAAATAAATAAGTATCTGACAAAACATCTACTAATACTACAAATAAGAATCTAACAAAACATCTAACAGTACAACAAATCAAAATCTAAGGCTCTGGACTAAACACCGTCCTCGCCTTCTTCTTCCTAAACCCCCGACCCCGCCTGTAGAGTGGCGTCTCGTCAGTATCTGCGGAGGATGCAGAGTCGTCTGCCTGGACATCCGTAGACTGAACCGGCTCCTGGCGAACCTCCTCAATCTCGGATGTCTGCTGGACCCCAGGACCAAAAACTGTGGTCTGTCCAGACTCAGCCTGCGTGAATAAAAACGCTTGTCTAGCAATGGGGTCATCGTGGAGGGAAGGGTGAGGTACCTGCTGTGAGGACTGGCCAGGGAACGGCGGAATGGGGTCTGTCTGAACATACCCTGGCTGATAGGCAGGAGGTGCTGTCTGAGTGGGACTGTAACCCGGGGAATACAATCCATCTCCCTCTGTGCCATAATCAGCGGAGATATCGAAGCCCAGGTCCTCCTCGTGTCCACCCTGTAGTAACTTACAAATTAGATAATGTATTGAATAAGAAAAAAATCACACTTATGTATTTTAATTTAAATTATACCTCGGTAGGCATCCTAGCCTGGGATCCCATGGGGTCCTGTGCGGCTCGGCGCATCAACTCGGCACCTCGGTCGAACGCCTGACCGACCGTCTCAGCGCCGTGGACGGGTGCAAACACGTCCTCATCACCAGTGTAGGGGACATAGACATCGGGCTCGTCAGATATGTCGTCCACTGCATCAACACCGCCTAAGCCAGCGCACCTCAGTAGAGAGTCGAGGCGCGCCCTGTACCCACACTGGCACACCGCAGGTACGTTGTGCTTGAGAATGACCTTCCCGAGCCTCTTCCATCCCCTGGTGACGGTCATCGTAGCCCCTATGACGCAACTCTTGACAAGATATAATGCCTGAAAATTGAAAAAATTATGAAGTAGTTGTACAATTGTAAATATTAATAGTTTTGAATTTGAAACTTCAAATTAAAAATATCGTGGCTGCGAAAGGTGCGCCGACGGGGATAATACCGTGGATCTGTCCCATACGATCCCTCGGCTTTGGTACCCCGCTCATGCGGGTTGTCGCCGATGCATCCCTCGTGAAATATGGTGTACGCGCCATGATCCTGGTACCAATCTCTGTAAGGTCTGTACGGATTACAACAAATGTTAGATATTCCAATCAAAAAACTATAGTTGAAGTTTTGAATTAATAAAAAAAATTCTTACACTGGCGCGACATCCATCTGACGGTCGGGCTCGGCCAATGGGGGATCTGCAGCTCCTGTCTCGAACACGTAATCTGCACGGGTAATCCCCCAGTCCTTGCCTGCAGTGGTCTCCCTGGGATGGTGCAGCCATCGCCAGACCTCCTCGCTGATCGGTGCCGGGGGCGGAGCAAGCTGGCGCATCCCGAACTGTCTCATGACCCGTCCGGGGTAATGGTGCTCGATGATCTATATATTTTAATACGTTAGACTGTTTTTATTAAATTAAGTCGCTTGTGTAAATAACTAGCATAAAGAAATTACGGTACCTGAAAACATATGAGTGGCACCTCTGCACGCCAGAAACGCTCCTGCTGACGACATCGCTCCGGCAATATCTCAAGATATGACCGATGTGCGCTATCCACCTCGACCTGGAAGTATAGATTTAATATCATATATCAATTCGAACTGGAAAAAATTTAAATCAAAATAAAAAACAGAAGTAAACTTACATAATCTTTGTAGGGCTCCCAAGTCACAAACTCGGCATCATCCCTGAGGTGCTCGATCTCCTGTCTCCAGAATGTGATGCCGAGAGACGCGCCATGCCCTGCACCCACCCAAATCTTGGGATAGCAGTACTTGGCGGCAAATGCAGGGCAGTTGTCCGGCTCTGGCTTGCCCCACTCCGGCACATCTGTCTTGTTGGCCAGGACTGGACGGCCAACAATCAGATGTGCGTAGGACCAGTGCTGTAGTAACATGCACGGTCCAATGAAGGTCTTGTTCTTCTTCAGACAGGCTGTGTTAAGACCCCTTTACAATTTACAAAGTCAGTGTTACTACACTACGATGTATAATATTTGAAAATATTTATAAGAAGGTGTTTCTTACCTATATAGGCATGCCAGCGTGGCACCTCCCCAGTTGAACATGCCCGCAGTGGACAGGTCACGCAGAAGCTCGAGGTAGCACAGCCGCACCTGATCTCCATGCGAATCTGGAAACAACCGACAGGTGATCATCTCCAAAATATAGGCGCGCAGGTGTCGGTCAACAACCACCTGTTATAGATTTAAATTAGAACATTACTCACAAGAAAATAAATATAATACTATTTAAATTAAATCTTGTACAAGCAAATACCTGATCGGTCGATCCGGAAAATCCTTGAATCTCGCCCGCAGCTTTGCCAAGCTGATGCAGCTGGGCGAGACCACGGTCTTCTCACCTCTCTTCTTCTCTTTCTGGAGATCCTCGTGCGGGATCCCCAACAGCTCCGAGCACAATGTCCGGAAGTCTCCGTACTCGACGCCCGTGATCGGCTCCCCGATAATAGTCATACCCCACAGGTAACTGACGTCCTGTAGGGTGACTGTCATCTCAGCATGGGGGAGATGAAAGATGTGCGTCTCGGGACGCCATCACTCAACGAGGCCAGAAGATAAACCCTCGTCAGCATTCTCCTCGGCCATCTGGGATATCTGGTACAATCCCATCGAGCGTAAACCCCCCCCGTACGCCGGCTGGTACCGTAGATGAGTGCGGTTGTGACGAACCGTAACCGCATCCAAACCCTGCATTTAATTAAATAATCAGATCAAGTTCATTCATCAAAAATTCGGATGACAAATTTATAAATATGACAAATTTACTTACCCCAGTGGCAGCCTCTAAAATCCGATGCTCCACATTCGGGTACCACAAGAAGTCGCTGACCCTGTCGGTGCGACTCCGGATACCCGGAACATCCGCTAATGCTGTCTCGATGTACTGAGACATCTCGTATGGCGTGGCTGTAGGGCCATGCTGTGTACCCCTACTGGAGGATGGTCTATCTCTACTGGATGTCATGCTGTATTGGATAATTTTTGGTCAAATATGAGAGTTTGGTAAAAGTCCGGTTTAAATTTGGGTACAATTCTAATTAAATTTGGGTACAATTCTAATTAAATTTGGGTACAATCTATTTAAATTTGGGTGCAATCTAATTAAATTTGGGTGCAATCTAATTAAATTTGGGTGCAATCTAATTAAATTTGGGTGCAATCTAATTAAATTTGGGTACAATTCTAATTAAATTTGGGTACAATTCTAATTAAATTTGGGTACAATTCTAATTAAATTTGGGTACAATCTAATTAAATTTGGGTACAATCTAATTAAATTTGGGTACAATTCTAATTAAATTTGGGTACAATTCTAATTCTAAATCCTAAATTAATATCTAATTCTAAATGCTAAATCTAAACTCTAAACCTAAACCCTAATCCTAAACCCTAAACCTAAACCTAATTACTACTCTACATTAAAAATTAAAACTAGAGAAGAAGAAGAAGAAAACTTACCCGAGGTCGAAGGGATTGAAACTTGAAATGAAATGATATGAAATAGGAACCCAGCGGCCCCTTATATAGGCTAGGGGTCCGCTCCGGTATTCTGCGGCCCCAGGGACCGCTCTGGCATTTTGCGGACCCATATGAGGGTCCGCTCCGGCATTCTGCGGTACCCCCATATGGGTCCGCTCCGGTATTCTGCGGCCGTGTTAGATTTAGAATTGACCAAAAACGATGGTTATTTTATTAATTGATTTTTTAAAAATGGTATAAATAAAAATTTCGGACGTTTAAGTTCATGATAAACACTATGTGAGAGTATCTTATTCCATTGTTGTGACACTACTATCAAACATAATTTAGTATGATATTGTATCAAAAGAACAAAATGTAATTATTTACAATAAACAAAATATTGTTTTTTTAAAGTTAGTGACAAATTGATTTGTCAACAATATATTATTGATATAAAGAAAAAGGTTTATTTAATTTACAAGGAAAGATGAAAAAATTGCCGACATTTTTATTAATATCCAAAGTTAATTAGAAATTAATAATTATACCCAGAACCGATGGGTTTTGCCAAAAATATCCAAACCGGCCACAAAATGGCCGGTTTCCTCTTCCCAAGAGGTCGACTATTTTGTGGCCGGTTTTCTTTTTTTTTTACCCGTAATTAACCTATAAATATACCATTTTTTTCTCTCTCATCCACACAATTCACTCAACTCACAAAGAGAAAGGGAGGAAGGGACAGAGAGAAATAGAAGGCGATTATTTAGGCGAAAAGGCCGATATTTGAAGGGGCCAAAAGGATGAACAATAGCAACCTAGGTAGGTCGTCCAATCATGGCCTAGCGAGAGGAGGGTCAATTAGTGATCGAGGGAAAAATGAGGGAAAAAAGAACAGCGGTCAAGTATGCCATGATCCCCGGAATTGTGTGACATGTACGATGGAGAAATGGAGTAGACGGCCTATTCGGTATGAAATATCAGACGATGACTTTGTGAAAAATCCCTACGGCTTTGGTTTGAGAAAGAAGAAGGTTGATCCAGAGCCTCCAACATCGGACGATGAGTTTGTTCCGTGTACTTATACTGGTAAGGCTACCCTAACGGACTCAAAAGTTACACTGTTTTAAATTATAAGTACCCCACTGAATTCAACGAGGCTAATTCATACAAATAGTTTCTCTTACCATTAAAGTATTGTCACTACCCTAACGGACTCAAACTAGATCATTGAAATTAGATGAAGAGATAGTAAATCACAAAAGCATTTTGATTCAACAACAAGAAATCATAATCAACAGAAATATATATATCAAAACATCAAGAGTAACAAGGTTTACTGCCTAGCCCTAAGAAAATGAACTTAGCCGCGGAACGGCATTGTTACAAGCACTCCTCTCATCTCTCTTTAATCAAATCTAACCCTAATTACAAAGATAACTATTCCTTCTGCCCAGGGGCTTTATATAGGAGTGGAGGGACGTCTGGAGGTTGAGTAGGGGCTAAGAAACTGATCTGGAAACAGCTGTCGGCAGTTATTTCCCAAGAGACGCCTTCGGTTACGGACCGTATTGGGCAATACGGTCCGTATTAGGACCTTGACGGTTAGGATTTAATGCTTCCAACGCTATCTTTTGGTCTGTGCTAGGCCTGGTCCGTATCAGGCAATACAGACCGTAACAAAGACTTAGTCAATGAGCGTCGCTCATCCGATTGACCCGATTCTAGCTCCATTTGGTGTAAAATAGTCCCAAAACCTGTTTTCTGCAATAAAAGATAAAAAAGGGTGACAGTAGCCTTTTTCTCTAATTAATTAAACATAAGTGTGAGAAAATATGCAAAACCTAAGCCAAAACCCTACGTAAATCATCGTTATTTTGACTCTGATCAACATACCCAAGCAAGCCTTTTGCTTTGAGAGTGAATTTGGCTGCTTTGGCCCATGGTATGTAGTTTTTTCCATTCAGAGGCACATTGGTTAATTTTTGGGATGAATTGAAATCGGCATAATGCCTTTGTATTGTGTTGGTTTGATTTTGAATCTGAGAGGTTGGATCTGGTATATCAGTTGCCATTTTGACAGTATTTTTTTTTTTCAAATTTGGCTGATTGGAGAGATTATGCGGAAGCTTTCTTTGGATCAGATGTGTTCTGATACCATGTTAAAATTATTAAGGGTTATTTGAGAGCTTGATATGATGAATAGATTTCTATCTTATTACACTATCTCTGTTACAAGCATTATATAGCTCTGGAGACATAACGGTAATCTATCTCTGTCCGTACATGTTGTAACGGTACAATCCCTAAACAGAAAAAGAAAAAATAAATTGAAGTTCATGTACAATACAGTGAGCTCTTTATTTTTTCTAAACTAGACTATGATGGAAAATACCCTCACGGATCTGAGCCTATGATTATTCCCTTTCAACCTTTATTTCTCAACAATAACCCACTTGATTCAAATCCAAATGACCATAGAATCCATGACAAGCGGGCCATGCGGATCAGTTTGAACATGATTAGCCTATAACAACCAGGCTATCCCTTTCCTAAATTAATTTAGCTACAGGCATGCATGAAGCAGTTAACAAACATTTGTTTCTTTTATTTTTCCTTTTTTCTTATTTTTATATCTTAAAATATCTTTAAAGTTAAAAAATAAAAAATTTATATGTGTTCACGTAAATCTATTACATTTGAAACAGTGTTATCAGAACCGGACCGGACCGCCGGTTTACCCAAAAAAAATCGGAACCGGTCACATGTCTGGTTCGGTTCCGATAAAGAACCGCTTAAGCAGCGACTCGGTTAAAACCCATTTAACCGGCTGGGTTTTTATAAAACCGCCGAACAAAATCGAAGTAAAAACCCGGTTCAATACAGATTTCATAAATCAAGCAGAAATCGCGATTTGGCCTCCGATCCTAAAATTTTCTTCCTTTTTCTCAAATCGCCAAGATGGAAAGCACCTCCCACGACCTGGAAAGCATCTGGAAATTTGATCTCCTTCCTCCTACGACCTCCCAATTCTCAATTTGGCCATGCTCTTCAATATTGGCGATCTATTTATGTGTATTTCACGGTGGCACAAGTAGTTTGAAAGTTGAAACGAAATCGCAAAAGAAGTTGTCTACATCCAATACTGTAAGTAATCTCATTCAATTTATAAATTCAAATTTGTAAAATACGGGAAATGCTTGAATTTTTTAGTCAACTTTTATTGAATTGATGCATGCATTTTAAGTGTTTGATGAAATGCCCAAATGAAAATAGAATTTTAGATGAGAGCAATAGGGTTGCCAATGATTGCCAATAACTGGTACATAGGTGTAGGGCGCAGAAAGTTGCACAGCTGGTATGTATGGAAGGTGTGTGTGCATGTGTGTTTAAATGTCTCGTGGTTCAATGCTCTCTGTTGATTAAAGAACATCGAACTCGAAACATTCATTTATTTCTTTCTGCTATTCCTTCCGGTTCACCCTCGACTGACCTACGATTCATAATCAGTCAATCGAGAGAGTTTAATGATTGTGGGGACGTTTAACTCCCAGCGGGCGCAAGCCCCCGCTGTTAATTACATCAGATGGCCCTTCCAAGCCATGCTGAATACCTCGTTCATTCCAGGATTTATGCCTATTTGTTGTGAATTGAATAAAGGGGCTAAAAGGGGCGAACTCATGTACTTGGTCTTTTTGTGTTAATTTGATTATCATTGTTTTAGGTATTTAATTAATATGCATGCACAAGATACAATGAATGTTATTAAAATACATTTATTTATTTTAGAAACATATTTGTATTTGAGAAAATATATTTGTGCTTTATTTATATTTTTATTTAAGAGGAAATGATTTAAACATGAAGAAAAGGGTATTTTGGTCATTTGGCGGGTTGTATGTTGTTTGATTATGCTTCATTTCGATTTAGAAATATGAAGGATTTGATTTGGGTTCATTTAGAGTTGGTTTGAGTTGATTTGGATTTGAAATAAAGAAGTTATGGCCAAAAAGGGCTGGAAAGGGCTTGTTTGTGAAGTTTCATGTTTTTTTAGGGACTTATTTGCGAAGCTGAAAGGATTGAGATTTGTAATTTGAATTTGAGATGAAGTTTGGGCTGTAAGTGGGATTTCCAAGGACTTTGTTTGAGAAGTTTGCAAGACGTCAAGGACTAATTTGTGGATGTTGAAGGACTGCGCTTGTGACTTCTTTTGTCATAAGGGTCTGTTTGAAAAAGGTTTCGATTCTTTGTTATTCGGGGTTTTTAGATCTGCATTGATCCTTCAAGGTTTGTGTTGAAGGCCTCTTGCTATTGCTGCCTTCATGTTCTTCGTGGTTTCGGTTAATTCTTTCGCGAATTGGATTTGTAGAGGAGTAACTCTTGCCAGCTTTCGACATTGTTTTAAATGAACGTCAACGACTCCTTTTTCATGGGATTTGATCATATGATGGCATGGTTTCAACCTGCAAGTATGAAACATTAGATCTGGAGGGCATATGAGAATTTTAGCACATTATTTCTGGGTCTTAAGATTACACAAAGGCACGAGTGACATGGGAGCTGCTACTTTTACATGTGCAGTTTTTATCAGTTTGGTCAGTTTTTGAGACTTCGTATCTTTCAGTTCACGTGATGGTTTTAAATGGAATTTTTCCGTCTTGTACTATGATATCAGGACTATAAGTCGGCCAACTTTCATGATTTTTCATGGTGTTTAGCTATGTCAAACGAAAATTCCAAGTAGTGACCAGCAGTTTTCTGTTTTTCTGAACTGCTGAACTTCGAAGGTCGATTCCTGCCAATTGGCTACACCAAATCTTGTATCCTGCATATGAAAATGTTTGTTTAGTCATGATCTATATGCATGTATAGCAGTTTTGCAAGACTCTATCCAGAGCTATGCCAAATGTGTGTTTTCGTGCAGAGGTGTCTGCTGATAGATGGAGCAGCGGTTTTCTGTTTTACTGAACTTTGAAGACCATTTCCGACAAATTGGCTAAACCAAATTTTGTATTCTTTATATGGTTCTACAGAGGGAAATTCAATCTATAACTCTGTGGAATTTCATGGGATTTTGTGTTCTTTTTCTATGCTTAAAGGCCATGCAAAAGGCAGGGGTATCTGCTGGTATTTTATTTTCAGCTGCTGTTTTGCTATTCTGATGACAAATCTTTAAAGATTTATTCTGGACAATCTACAAAGCCAAATTTTTGGTTCTTTTTATGAGAGTGTAGAGGAAAGTTTACTCTATACGCATGCCAAATTTCAAGATCTTTGCACTTTCCTAACCATTTTTAACAGGTGCTTGAATGCAGAGATAGACTGGTAAAAGATGCAGTTTTTCTTTCTACAGTTCTTGTATTTCCATTTTGAGAAGCTGAACTTCAAAAATCCATATTAAATCGAAATAAAATCTAAATAACATGATCTTTGTGTCCAACTTGTGTGTTTTGAAGTTTTTTACATCTTGGTGCAGTCCATTTTGCATTTTAGCCTTTATTATGGTCTAGATTAATCATTTTACCAGAGATGGTCATTTCAGTCCAGCACCAGTTTCGTTTACTGACAATTATTTTTGTAAAATTTGTACAAGATAGATTACAACTCCGATTTGAGTGTTCTTGGTACCAAAATCTTCAGGAAAGCACGATCTATATCCTCAAAAAGGTTCAAGAATTTAGAAGGCCTAAATCTATTTTTAATTTGTGATTTTGTAAGAGGCATATTCTGGGACAGCAAGCTTATTTATCAGTTTTTCGTATTTTTGGAAAGCCAACTTTAAAAATAGCTAGTAAATCGTGTGAAAATGCTATAAATGTAAAGTTTGAGTCTAAATTGTGTGTTTTTGAGTCCTCTATCTAACTGTGTATTTGTATTTCTGGTTTGAATTTCGTGATCAGTTCATATTGGCCGATTTGTGACAGCATGTCATTTTGAGACAACACAAACGGGTCTAAAAGGGAAGGTCATCGAAATATCCCAAGTTTAAAGCACAAATGACATATCATAGCTAAAGCTAATATCATTTAATACTTTAGACTTCAATTTCTCCCCATTTGCACATAATTTTTGATTTTTGCCAATATTCATGCATGTAAATGCACTAATTATTGACTAAATCAATCCCTTTGCACAAATAGGCCCTTTGATCATTTAGGTTGAGAGAATAATAGGGGAGACCTCATGGCTCAACCCTACTACCTCTTGTGTTTAATTTTTTTTTATTGTCACTTTATTATTCTTTTAACATCCTCACAAAATAATTAATATAGTTTTCATATGAAGGGAGACCTCATGGCTCAACCCTCATACTTCTACTACTTAATTATTTTTAGAAGAAGCTAAAAGGAATTTAGAGAAGGAAAGAAATGGAAAAGAAAAGAAGAAAAGGGAAGAGGAGTAAGATAGTCACAAATATTTACATGCGCATATATTTATTTAGAATCATAGGCTTGAAAGCTAGCTATAAGAGCTACTAAAGCCTCCTCTATTTCATTTGTCATTTTTAAACCTTTTAATATAATATTTGATTATTATATAAAAGGGGTTTATTTCATTTACATGATTTCATGCTTCTAAACTCATTCATGTGAGTTAGAAGCATTCAATCTTCATCAACTTCGAACATAAGAAAAAGAAAAAGAAGGAGATTAAAAGGGAGAGATTAACAAATAAAAGCTCCAATTGCATAAAAGGAAAGAAAGAAGATCTCAAATCAAGAACATCTTTTTATTTCTTCATGATTAGCTTACATGAACATCAAGCTCCATTGAGCTTTTACATTGCAAAATCTCTACCTATTTCTATTTTGAGTTTTTTTAGAGGAAGAAGAAGAGGGTTTCGGCCTTGGAGGGTTTTTTGTGTGTTTTTGTGTTGTGTGGTGTATATGTTGTGTATGGTGTGGCTTCTATATATATACTCTTCTCTTGTATATATTCTCTTCTTGTGGTGTGTTGTATATATTGTGCCTCTCTTGTATGTTGTATATATTGTGTTCTTGTGGTCTCCTCCTTCTTCTTCAAATGAGGGGTTTATATAGGCTATGGCAAGGGGTAGAGCCTAGGGTTGAGAGGAGCCTTGTTGGCATGATCCCCACCACTCTTTTGCATTAACTCTCATCCAAAGGTTTAGATGCATCCAAGTGTCATGCTTATCCCTCATGTTTGAAGAGAATATTCATGGCATCTTAGCATCTTCAATGGTCATGTGACATGTGTCCATGGGAGCAAAAATATCTAGAGCATATTCTAAAGCATCTTTATCCCTCCTATTTGGCATCTTCATTGACCATGTGACATGTGTCTATGGGAATAAAAATATCTAGATCATATTCTAGAATATATTCTTCCCTCCTATTTTGGCATCTTCATTGGTAAAGTGACATGTGTCCATGAGAATAAAAATATCTAGAGCATATTCTAGAGCATCTTCATTCTTTTAGGCCTTGCAACAATTGGGCTAGCCTATTCATTTAAATTCGGCCAACTCCGGCAGCCCCGATTTTTGATTCGGCCACAGGCCTGATTTTTTATTTCACTTCAATTGGAGCAGCACATTTCGTTGCCCCTTTAACTTTCGGCCAATTAATTCATTTCTTCGGCCAATGCAACCATGTATAATTTAAGTCAAATAATTGAACTCAAATTATCATAGCAGCTTCAAGTTTCGGCCATAATTAAATATATTATTTTCTTTGTTATTTTGATTTGAACTCAAAATCGTGAGCTTCGAATCATTTCATCATTTTTAAAATCCCGACTTTTTCGGGTCAAACAATAGGTATTAGTTTGGTTATCCTTTAAACAATTCATAGAGGGATTAATTTTGTTTGATATCAGTAATTTTTTCTTGCTTAGTTCTTGTTGTATATTTTTTTCTTGCCGAGTCAGTGGTATTTGCCCGCTATAGGGTGATTGCCAAATAGTCACGACTTATATAATTATATTCACATTATATTCACATCTAGCTGCATACACTCTAGAAATTGGACATCCATCAACACCCTGCTTAAGTAAGTGAATTTTGAAACAGGTGACAGGCAGTTTTAGAGTCGGTGACAGGCAATTTTGAAACAGGTGACACCCTGCTTAATCTGTTCTTCTGCATTTATTTGTTTCTTAATATTTTGAACTGATGGTACTGATTCCTGACAATTATGTCATGAAAAAAAAATCAGTAATTCATTTTATGTTGCTCGTTTAAGTACTTCTTGATGTTTTTAAAATACAATTTAATTAGCAAACTTAGCGAGATTCTGACCCACTATTATTCTGGTGTTTATGTTTGAGAATAACTCAAATTCAGTTTAGTGAATAAAGTTTTTGAATGAACCTAATCATTGTTGTTGTACAGAAATCATGTCGGTTATTAATCTTGAAGCAAGTGGATCTGTCCCACCTTCTTCTCCGAAAACTGCCACAAGAGGCAAAACAGATCCGGCTTGGGGACATTGTACTGAACGCATTATTGCTGTGAATGCTAAAAATGTGAAGGTCACTGCATGTCTCTATTGTGATAAAATATTTCAAGGTGGTGGTATTAACCGGTTTAAGAAGCACCTAGCCGGTGTAAAAGGAGATGTTGGACCATTACATGTCTTTATTATTTTCTCTTTATTTTATTTTTGTTGTTGTTTATTACTTATGGCAGAGTATGTCACTTCTTTTGCCCTTGTTGCTTGTTAAAAAGTGTTGCTAGTCAACTGAAATTAAGGGAAACAATAGATGCTAATTTCTTTGTATGATGATGCGATCATGGGAGTAGTTAGAGAGGAGTAACAGCATAGTTTGATACTGTAAACGAAGTGGGATGGCAATGGAATAGTAGAAGGGTCAGCGAAGGCAAGGAGGAAGCTACTGGTAAATGGGGGATCAAGGAAACGAAAATGGATGGTACTGGTAAAATAGTACTCATATAAATTTTGATTGTTTTAGAAAAAAATCAGCGGTTGAACCGGTCGACCCATCGGTCGGACCAGTGAACCGTTGACCCGAAAGTTTACCGGGTCGATGTCCGGTCCGGATCTGATAACATTGATTTGAAAGGCTTCATCAAATAATTTAAAATTGACTTAAATTTAAAACATGTTCTATTAAATAATAAAGCACGTATATATGATTTTACCTTTTTTTATTATTAATCATGAAAGTTATATGTAAACTAGACATATCCTTTTAAAAATTGATGCACGCAAAACTATGATTCTAAATAATAATTAAATATTGGAGAGTCAGTCTTTAATCTAGTGGCACTGATAATATTTTTCGTGTGGAATGGTTGTGAGTTCAAAATACGAATGAGAGGTCAAGAATATTAATGGAAGTTAGAAGACTAAACTAAAAAAAAACTAATAATTAAATATTCAAAACTTTAAAACAAAAATGCTCAAAGTGGCTAATCTTGTTGTATCATAATACTTAACAAAACTTTAAAACTAAAATCAACGGCTATGTCAAAATATCTGGTTTAAAACAACTAACAAATTCAGAACAAAATGCACACTCTAAATTTGGAAAATGTCATCCTTCTTTTATTTTCAGCAAAAATAATTTGTAATTAAGATTAACTACGTCCATTAATAAAAGATAAAGTCTTGTTTTTATTTTATTCTTAACAAAATTAGTTATGCCTGTACAAAAAATCTACGCATAGCAATTATCAGCTTTCAACAAAATCACAACAGTACAACCACCATACATGTATCTAATATTTGCAGTATATATAAATTCATATTGCTCATTCCAAAATTTCAAACCTAAGACGATCTAGCAGAGTCCAATTTGAAATTTTCGAATATACAATATGGAGTTTCAACCATCATTTAACCTGGCTTTTCTATCAATATTACTATTATGTTTTTCAGTAAATAATAGTATGGTGTCTGCTTTAAGTTTGTGTGGGATGAACAATGATGGTATCACTGCTTGTTTGCCATCGGTGAGAGGCTCCAATCCGCCACATCCAACACCTAAATGTTGCAGAGCCGCAAGAGGGGCCAGTTTCAAATGCTTTTGTTCTTACCAACACTCCGTCTTGATTCGTTTACTGGGAGTTAATGTTGATCAAATTAGAAAATTGCCGGCTAAATGCAGTATTGCTCGGCGTTTATACTATTGAAATCTCAAGATGTACACTAGTACAAAAAAACCCTTCACCGACGGATGAAAAACCCCTACACCGACGCTTATGGAGGCGCCAGTGAAGCCGACGTAAGTACAGGTTACCTTTACTGACGGGTAAAAATCCGTCAGTGTTGAACACCAACACTGACGGTTTATACATAACCGTCAGTGTTGAAAACCAACACTGACACCTGAAAAACCGTCAGTGTTGGTGCTCAACACTGACGGTTTTCACGGCATCAGTGTTGGTGCTCAACACTGACGCTTTAGGAACCGTCAGTGATGGTGTTCAACACTGACGGTTTTTCAGGCGTCAGTGTTGGTGTTCAATAGTGACGGTTTTTCAGGCGTCAGTGTTGGTATTAAGAACGTCAGTAAAAATATTAAAATTTGGCGTAATTCTATTTGTATTTGGGCTAGCCTCCATATTTTTGCTAGCCATATATATTACTATTCAACAACGATAAACAAAATATCATACAAATAATTTAGACAACATATATTCATTCACGAAAAACACACAAGATAATATATTCCTTTACCATAAACACACAACATAATATGTACAAGTCAACAGCATTTTCTTACTAATAGTTTGCAAAAAAGATTTGCTTTTCCGTAATTACATGCACTATTAGTTGACAGTACGTATTACACAAGTTTGAACCTTAAGCTTGGTTATATACATTTGATTCCTATTTTCTTAACATATGTAAGCTTTTTGTTATCTATCCTCTGATATGAAAAAGGGGTGGGATTGAACATTGTGACATCTTGTTGGTCCATCTGATAATTGACACGATAATTTGTTGCCGGTACACTTGTGCTTGCAAAACCCTGTAAATTATCCCTGCAGAGATAACCATATATAATGACTATATGTAACAATTATAATTTATAGTGACATAGTGAAAAAATTAAATATTTCTAAATTTTACCATTGATATGAATTAATCGTGAAGTGATCAGGATAACCAGACTTCTGTTGCTGTACGATGTGTACCTAGATAAAGAGAAGCAAATGCATATCAAAGAGTGCAATTTCATCTTCGATTTTTAGCGTTGTATCACATAACACTGCAGTACTATTGTTGCTCATCAATTATATACATTATTCATTCAGTAATTAATTAATCGATTCTTGTGTGATACGTAGTCCTGACCTCAAACAAATTTTGAATTAATTTAACACGACAATCCTAGGAACTGCATGCACAGTCAATCTCTGTATGTAATCCTGTGGTTCTGTAAATCTTTATCTTTTGTTTTTAACATCTGAACTCCTAGTGATATGTAACTGAGAAAAGAGGGGATGGAATTTACAGAAAAAACACGACACATTACCATTTCATGTTCATATTTTGACAATAACACCACGATAGAACATTCCATCGCTGTGAGTTCATCAAACTGCTCCATCGCATCTATTTCTTCGATGTTTCTGAATTATACAAAAGAAGGTTAATTATATATATAAAAATTTATGAAACAAAAATATAAAAAGATTTTTGGCGGCTAATTAATTGAACTGGATATAATGATATCTAGAAAGGGCTTGGTCTGATAGCGGTTAACAAATCAATATTTGTTGCTGTTCTAATAGGGCACAACAGTTACTTAATTTTGTTACCTTTTGAAATAAATTAAAACTTCAAATTATAATAAGTCTTAGAAACAAACATTAACAGTACCAGCATAAAAAGAAGAGGGAATTTATTCCATACAGCAGCACATAATGCATCCCAAAAAAACTATATTTCATAAACAACATAGTTAAATGTTAATCATACAAAGCACAATACACATGTAAGCATGAGCCAAATATTTCTAAAAACTCGAGTACTAGGGAATCTCAAATTTCTGCATAAAGGCCGGTGATTTCAAAACAGCTGAAACAAAAGCACATAATTAGTTACCTTAAGCTCAAAGGACTTGAGATCTCTCACAAGCTGCCCTGCATTAATCCCTTCCCATGCAAGCAATCTAACCAAATTCAAAATCATTTCCTAAGCAGCACAAATACCCAATAACAAATCTCGAAAGAAATTAGTTTATATGTCGTAAATTGCAAATCACACAAATTCACAATTACAAAAAAATTAGGTTTTGATTTTGGTACCGAACGAGTGGCAGCAGTGAGTTCCTCAGGCCGCGCACTCCTCCTCCGTGCACAACGCACTCCTCAGCGTCGCTCCAGCACAATACTTAAATACTGAACCTTAATAGATTAATGCACAATACTTTTGATCAATGCACAATACTTAAATAAAAGTTTAAAGTTTAAACTGAACCTTAATAGATTATTTCAATTAAATTACCTGTTTAAACTGAACCTCAATAGATTAGTTCAGTTCTGAATTTCCTTATTCTCTTGTATCATTGTTGTTTCCTCTTCATCCTTCAATTAATCTCTACTGAAAAAAAATCAGGTCTGTTAGGATACCAGAATCAGTCCAAAAATAAATCAAATCCTTCCTCTTTAGGGCCCTTCTTCTCTGTCTTCAGAAAATTGGTAAAGGATTTGACTCAAGGTTTAGAAATATTAGAAATAACATAATTAGTTTTCTTTTCCTTTGAATTGAGTTTTAGCTCGGTCCCTTTTTCTGTGAGCATTAATCCCCATACTTTGGATTGTGTTTTAGCTCGGTCCCCCTCCTCTTTCTGATTTATATTTAACCAAATTCACACCATTACAATCAGAACAACCAGTATCAAAACACACAAAAATCAGATCGGCGTGTCATAAAAATCTCCAATTTTGTTAAAAATTTTAACACTTAAGCGAATTTGTTTTAACTCTGACAATACTTAAATTGTCGAATCGAAGTATAACTAAAAATGTGACAAGATTTTTAAGGAATAAAGTAAAAACAAAAAAAGGCATGAGAGGGGGGCCTGATCCCTCATTTAGCAACTCGTCAAATTCCCAAAGAATTCATATACGCGCCCGATCAAGCACAAATCAGTGAGCATTTCGATGCCCTCATGTAATCACAAAGCAACACAGAAAATATTCAAAGAAAAATAGAGATCATCAGTGTACCAAAAATTTGCTTCCAATAGCAACTAGGGTTATAGTTGGTCGATACCTGAGTCCTTGAGCACAAACACCTAGAGAGAGAGTGCGGCTCAGCTAAGGAGAGAGAGCGTTGAGAAGTGCTTGCTAAAGAGAGAATGGGAGTGCGATGCAGCAATAGAGAGAGAGGGAGTGAGGGTTTGGATTTGGGTGCAGTGCTCGGCGAGTGAGAGAGAGCAGGAGAAAGAAAAGCCGGGTTTGGATTTCAGCTAGATGTGAGGGAGGACGAAAATTTTGGAGAAGGTAGGGTTACAATTTCGGCTAGTGAGAGCGAGAATTTTTAGTTTGGAGGCAGACTAAATTTTGGAGCTAGATTTGGAGAGAGTTTTTGATTTGGTAGCAAAATAAAGGGCGCGGGCGCAAGTGTACAGCTAGAGAGGGAAATGAAAATTTTGATGGAGGGTGGCGGAAGGACTTGGTTTTGAAAATTTCAATAGCTAAAATGGAAAAAAATCACTGACGGCTCTAAAAAAAGCCTGTCAGTAAATGAGGAAACACCGACGGCTCTGAGAAAACCCGTCAGTGAAAGTATGAACACTGACGGTTCTAAAAACAAACCGTCAGTGTTGCCTCAAATATTTATCTTGGTCGTTAAAGTAATGACTGGTTCTTAGATTGCAATAACTTGTTGTGCGGTACTTATTTATTTTATAAAGTGATGAGTATTAAACTTTTTACAAGATTGTAATACGTAACAAGTGATTATTTTTTTCTAGAAGATTTTATTCTCTATGATCTGGTAATTATGAAATTATAGTAATTATGAAATTATAACAATAGAGACTTGACCACACCGTCAAAAAAAAGGGAAAAAAAATCCAAGTGAACTCACAAATAACAACTGATCTTCCTTCACAAATAACAAGAGATATTCGGACAGTGCTACGGTGCTACGCGTAACATAGAGGCCTTCGTGCTACGGCTCAATTTTTTAGTTTTCAAAATCCTAATGGTCGATCTGAACCGTTCAACATGATCTCCATATGAATATGTACTTGCAAACCAAATTTTACATTTTTTGGAATTTGTTTACTATTTATTAAGCCACTTTGAAAAAAAACTAATTTGTACACGACAGTAAACTTTTCTGGACCATTGGATCAGTGATTTTCAAAGTGGCTTAATAAATAGTAAAAAAATTCTAAAAAATGTAAAATTTGGTTTGCAAGTACATATTCATATGGAGATCATGTTGAACGGTTCAGATTGACCGTTAGGATTTTGAAAACTCAAAAATTGAGCCGTAGCACGGAGGGGCTCTATGCTACGCGTAGCATATTAGCAAAATCCGAGATATTCAACCAAATTAAAAATGTTTCTTGTATGATTTTTTAACAGAGGATCGAGGTTGTACGTGGATGTGTTGTCGCTTAATTAAGCTACTACGATTAAAAAAGAAGATATTGAGGCAGAGATATTTTGTTAAGGATACATAACTATTAGAACAAGGTCATATATATTCAGCTCCTTTTGTTTTCTCTTGCAAGATTCTAACTCCATAGCGCACCACAATTCATAATTCTCTTGAAAAAGAATCATTGACGGCTCCAAAAAAAAACGTCAGTGAATGATGCAACACTGACGGCTTTGAAAAAAACTGTCAGTGAAGGTATGAAAACTGACGGTTCTAAACAAAAACCCGTCAGTGAAGGTATTACAAAATAAATGACAATAAAAATCAATTTAAAATAAAGTTTGAAATCGGACTGTTCATTTTCACGCTGGAAATCAACGGTCGATATGCAGTGAAATCATTCCAAATCTTTTTCAAAATGATCAAGGGAGAACAGTAAGTAACCAACATAAAAGTACGAAAGTTTTATTATGTATGAGTTTCGATCCAACACGAAGTGTTTTATGGCCATACGATGCTTCAATTTTCAGTTAACTAGATGGATGAGTAAATAAAAACAAATTTTGACCAAACTTGAATACGAGACAATAGATGCAGTACTCTTTAATTTAAACGGTTCCGATCGACCCACGGACGAAATATTCCCGTGCGTCTTCATTAACTCACGAAACAAGAGTTTATGTTTCTTGTTCATGAATAGAAGATGTGAGTCATATATGCAACATTCATGTAATGAAATTATTTTTTTTTTTGTTAAAATCACTTAATTAAGCAATAAGCATGTTATAACATTAATTATTACATAAATATTACTAATAAAATTTTCATTACAAAATATTTTCTAAAATTAAAGTCAAAATTTAATGTTAATTGTCTAAATTTCACTAATCACGTAAATTACTAATCATACTTACTAAATATAATATGTTCATTCTAATAAACAAGCATTGCAATTTTATTCTCAAATAGTTATAAATTTTTATTCCCGTGTGTCTTCATTAACTCATGAAACAAGAGTTTATGCTTCAAGTTCATGCATAGAAGATATGAGTCATATAAACAACATGCATGTAATGCTATATAAATTAATGTGTTAAAATGATTTAATTAAGCAATAAACATGCTATAAAATTAAATATTGCATAAATATCACTAATAAAATTTTCATTACAATTTGGTTGCTGAAATGCGAAAAACGAAAAAAAACAAACATATTAATAGCTGGAGTTGGGTACCTTCAATGATGGTTCAATTGAAAAAACAACCAGTGTAGAGTACCTACATTGACGGTTTTAAAAACCCGTCAGTGTAGGTAACCAACACTGACGGCTGTCAAAACCGTCAGTGTAGCATACCTACACTGACAGCTGTCAAAACCGTCAGTGTAGGTAACCAACACTGACGGTTTTGACAGCCGTCAGTGTTGGTTACCTACACTGACGGGTTTTTAAAACCGTCAGTGTAGGTACTCTTCATTGACTGTTTTTTAGAACCGTCAGTGTAGGTACTCTACACTGACTGTTATTTAATTGAACCGTCAGTGAAGGTATGAGCAACACTGATGCTTCCGCTAATAAAACGTTAGTGTTGGTAAGTTGCTCAACACCGACTGTTTAGATAACAGAACCGTCGGTGATTGAGGGTCAGTGAAGGGCTTTTTTGTACTAGTGGTAATTGATCATAATGATTTTTATCAATGATGCATGTGGTTGATTTACATGCATATAAAGTGTAAATTTTAATTTGTATAATTGTGAAATAAAGATGTGCATCATGTTGTGTGTTTTGCTCAAATCATTGTAAAAAAAAAACAGTTTATTTTTTTAGCTATGTTGTAATAAATTCTAAGTTGATATGTTGAACTCTAATTTTTGGGTGAAATGAAGTCTTAAATCCTTTTGGAATGTCAACTTTCTTCTCCTTTTATTTTATTAGAAGAATTCATGACAAATAAAATTTAATTATAAAAGACATGTATTCGTTGAATTATTTTTAAACCTTTTGTAATCATAACACTGAAGTTTTTAATTTGATTATAGCCCTTCCATTGTTGTCACAAATGAGTTTAACATTGTACAATTATCACTTAGAAAATTAATTAATTCTTCACAGACATCCTAAACAGAAGTTATTATTTAAAATCTGACATTTTGAATCAAAACATGGATATATATGAGAAAATAAAACACAGCATGAAAGAGAGATACCCATAAACCACGCTATGCGCTCGAGAGAGAAAGAGTCACACGGAGCTATATATCGATTCAATCGCAACAGTCAGTGCGAGAGAACTTATGTTTTCCTTTCTTTTTCTTTTTTTCTCTTTTTTTTTCAGTTTCCTTTTCCTTCTCTTTTCTTTTCCCGTTTTAGTTGTTTGTCTGTTTTTTCTTTTCTTGTTTCTTATTTATTTTTCTTTCTTTTACGGTAGACAGAAGACCAATTAAGAGGGATATTAAAAGTGGGGTGGTCACCCAGCACAGGCCGCATGGCCTTAGTGCCACGTTGGTCATTAATTTTTTTTTTTGTTAATTTGGTATTTTCATATTATTAACTTTTAACTTTTCAAATTTTGTAAATCAGTCCAAATATTTAAAAGAAAGTTATAAATATTTTCAAGTATTAGTTTTCTATTACATGTATCAATTTTAAATTTCAAACATTTGTTTCTAAATATCTCATTATACATACTTTATCTCAGCTAAATTGATTTTCAAATAATCTATTTATCATATTTAACTTTAGTTTCACTCAATTATTTTGCTCGTTTGTTCAGAAAAATACTATTTGTTCGATAAATGTTATCTATTTAATTTAAAAAAAAAACACATTCAAACATTTTGTAAATTACTTTCAGTCATTAATTTCATATACGTATTTTGATAGCGTTACATTCAGTCAGTTTGAATGGTTGTTTAAATAAGCCAATTATAGAGAAGTGCGTCGTTAAATAACCGTTTACTGAGTTTTGTAGCGGACCCCATATTGTTTCTGTTTGTTATTTTTGTTGCGTTGTAGGTTGATGGGATGAAGGATGGATATGAGGGTGCCTTTGTTGTCATGTCCCCAGTCCAACAGCGGGGGTGTAACAATTTTGGTATCAGTGTTTTTTTTGTAAGAACCGTGTATATATGACCCTTGTTATTATACACTGTTATTATGACTGTGTATAAATTATCTGTCTTAGCGCCTTTTATTTAGATCTGACACAATTCATTTGTAGGAACTCGGTTCCGCAACCGTGTACAATGTATTGATCTTAATTTTCATACACGATACGCGCAGACACGATTGCGGAACTGTGTGACATTAGCTTTTTTTAACCATCTATATTGACAACATTAGTATGTTTCTCAAAAAGAAAAGGAAAAAAAAAGATCTTGAACAATATAATTTTAAATAAAAAAATGAATGAAATCGTAAAACCATTCATTTATTTGCCAACTTTATTTCTATTTTTACTTTACTCCTAAAAAAACGCATTTTCATAAAATTTCTAATTAAAAGAATGAAAAAAAAGCCAGAAGAGCCAAATACATGTGTTACGCAAGCATAATCTTTTTTTACCTTGAGCTAATTATATAATTTAAGAGGAATGAAACCAATCGGAGAACTCCAAACAGTAAGCTTGTTCCTTTTTCCAGTTCTTTCTATCTAAATGGATGAGCAAAATAATGCTTATCCAAACTTTCAAGATTATCATGTACTGCTGATCTCTCCAGCCGTAATTTCATCATCTAAAAAAGTAGTTTCCAAGAACAAGGAGGAGGTTAACAAAGATTCGGAAAATGGATGGTCGTTCCTGCCAACTGATTTGCTCAACTTAATCATGACACATCTAAGTTCCATGGCAGACTTCTCGACCTTTCGTGCTGTCTGTCCGACATGGCGCTCTCTAGCCTCTCTTTGCCCTGAAAATTTGGCTTACCAATCGCCCCTACTCTTGCTTACATCTCCAAAGAAAGATATATTTGGGTTGTATGATTTTACACGTAAACGTCTCTACAACATGCGTCTCTCCATACGGACCCAACAAGAGCCAGAAAAGCCATATTGCATCGACTATTGGACGTGTCTCTCCTATTCACATGGATTCCTTGTCATTGCTAATATGCCAGGATTCACAGAGATTATGCTTTATAATATATTTACTGGTAACCGCATAATGTTACCGGCTGTCAAACAGATAGAAGGTAATCTTCAATTTATATTTTCCTCATCCCCTGCCTCTCCTGGTTGCTTGGTCGTGATGTTCACACGTGGTTCGTGCTCTTTCCACTTCTGCTGTATTGGCGACGTCGAGTGGAAGTGCCATTGCTTTTACAGATTACAATTGATTGATGATATGATCTTTTATTATGGGAAACTTTATTTACTAGTTTCTCTAAACCAATTTATTTCTATTGATTTTGGCTGTTGCCTTCAGCAGATTCGTGTAGAAAAAGAGAAGTGGCTTTCCAGGACGCTACTTAACGAGCATTCAATGCGGTTAGAATCGCGTCTCGCTCAATCTTGTTCTGAGCTACTGCTGATTCAGCAAAGGAAAGCTTATATTTTTGATTATATTAAACTCAAATGCCCCAATAGGTTAATTAGTATTTATCGCTGGGACTTTAGTGCCGGTGCTTGGACAGAAGTTTCTAGCCTTGGTGGAAGGGCTCTTTTCTTTACTGACAGTTTCACAGCATCAGTTCCTCCCACATGCTTCGGAGTACAGGCAAATAGCATCTATTATTATTCAGCCGGTTACTACCCTGAAACTGGAAAGAAGAAACCTATAATCTGGTCAGAGGTTTCCCTGGAAGACGGTCACGGAACCATTCGAACTGTGTACCATGAACCACCTAGCAAAGAGTTGAGTTCTGCTGTGACATGGATCCTACCAAGCATGTCATAGTTCCAATTTTGAAATTTGAATATTCTTTTAGCAAGGAAATTTATGTCTGGATTTTGTTCCTAGAACAAATTGCTTTTTTTTGTGACTTGTATGACTTTTCTTAAGAACATACAGGTGTAGTTTTAATTAGTTCTTATGAGGCATAAGTCTCTACATATGGACTGAGATAAGTTCAGTTTCATAGCATACTGCTACCAGCAGAATTAATTTCTATCTCTTTCAGGTGAACCAGGAGAACTTGCTGAGTGTTGAGTACAAATATATCTGCTTTTAACAGAAGCATAATTAGTTTCTATTTTTCTTTTCTTATTGTAGCTCAATTATCAACATGGCTTCACGGTTGCTTGCATAATTTTGTTTAGAAGAGAAAATATTTAAATTGTTATTTACCAAGTGAGTCTACTGAATTATTTAGTCTATTTTTGCCCGTGCCAAGAAAACACAATTAAAAAAATATATAATAATCTAAATTAAATGCCAAAGTATTAGTACTATTGGCCCTAACATGTGAAACCTTTAATGTGCACTTCAGAGAAGGGGAGCGAAAGGAAGGGGAGGGGAGAGAGGCTGAGTAAAGTGTTTACTTTCTCTACACTCCAATTTGAGATTTACAAAATTTCAATAATTGGTATATAGAGTTGATCTCCTCTTTTTTTCCATTCCCTTCTCTTCTCCTTATAAAAAAAGGTAATTATATCTTCCCCCATCTATTCATCCCCCATTTCATTCCCCAACTAACTAACTATCTCTTCTAACTATAATTACAAATTCTAACTACCTAATGGCCCTACAAATTAATTATCCAATTTTCTCCCTTTATTTCTTTCCTCTTTCTCCCTCCCTCTCCCACCTCTCCCACCTCTCCCTCTCCACCTCCACCTCCACCTCCCCCCCGCCTCTCCCACCTCTCTCTCTGCACCTCCGCCCGCCTCTCCCACCTATCCCTCTCGGCCTCCGCCTCCCTCTCCCACCTCCGCCTCTGTCTCTCACCTCCGCCTCCCACCTCCCACCTCCCACCTCCTTCGCCTCTCTCTCCCACCTCCGCCTCCGCCGGGTTAGATCCATCACTGTCGACCGCCGAGTCAGATCCGTCATTTCTATGTTCCTCTTCCTCATGCAGAGCGAGTTATTTGCAAAGAACAAAGTTTCATTAATGGTGAATTAGGCCAGTGCGTACTAAGTACTAAGAAATGACAGAAAAACAAATTTTGAAAAAATTATAGGTGTATGAATGAATACTTGATGTTTTAGAGATGAATACTTCAACGTTTATGGATGAATACTTAATATCTTAGGTATAAATACTTTAACTTATATGTATGAATACTTGATATCTTATGGATGAATATTATTCGGCTGCTCTTGTAAAATTAATCGAGGTATGCACATATGTTTGTAATACTCTTGGTACATTAACTATTTACACGACGATGATGAATACTTGCTCGATGAGAGATGAATACTTGTGCAACGAACAACTCGAAAGTATGTCATCATGGATCTCATTTGAAAGAGAAAATTGTGTAGAAGACGTTCGTGGTTTTAGATTTGCAAAATTCCTCACAGACCGTCATAAATATTGGTTAGATTGAACGGAGAAAAAAAACCCATATCTAAAAACGTGTAAAAGATGAGTGATTGATGTGTCCAAATATGCTTCTATTGCAAAGATGAATACATTCATATAGATGGATGAATTCTAGTTGTGTTACAGATGAATACGTTTTTGCAAATTTCTAAAATGAGCTGAAGGTTATGCGGTCCCCCCACTTAATTAATGCGCTGACGGTTATGCGGTCCCCCACTTAATTAATGCTCTGACAGTTATGCGGTCACCCACACATGTTGTTTGTGGTCCCCTACTTTCTTATACACTGAATGTTGTAATATATCCAAATATGGTTCTATTGCAAATGTGAATACCTTCATATAGATGGATGAATACTAGTTGTGTTACATATGAATACTTTTCTGCAAATTTCTAAAATGCGCTGACAGTTATGCAGTCTCCCACTTAATTAATGCAACTGACGGGGATGAAACAGGAGATGGTTGACGGGGGATAGCTAGGCTCTCCCTAAAAAATAATGCTGTGATGTGGAGCAAGTAAACAAGTGATAGTAGTGCTCCTAGTTTAATGATGAGATTCACAATCTTACAAACCTTATTTTGAGTAACAAAAATAATAATAAAGATGAGTACTTTTTACATATAATATTGTCATTACATACGGAAATTCTCACAGTTTGATGCAGGAAGTCATTCGGTGAGCCAACCACATAAAAATATCAAACTTAAAATTTGCTAGGGAAAGAAAGATGAGAACAAAATAATCTATTTGGATATTCAATTCCAAGTTTACATACATATAGTTTCTTATGTATGACGGGTCAAAATATGATTGGATACGACCTTAATCTTTCATAGGTAATGGACTCAAAAGCCTCATCTTAAAGCAAAAATCAAGCGCAACAGCAACAAATAGAAAAATGAAAAGGTTCTCAGAAACAGAAATTGTCCCTGCAATTAATGGAAGAAGAAATCAAACCATTGGTGCTTAATTCCAGAGAATTCTCAGCCTCAAATCCAGCTAGACCTACACAATGTGAAAAGACAACAAATTGATCTATAGATTATGATCCCATAAGAAACGTATACAAGCAGATAATACAAGCTTAGTGAGAAATTGTAAAGACCATCCAATCCCCTTGCCCTTGAGAAATGCATATATAGGTTCCATATGCCACCAGAGTCAACCCAGGAAACCTTGTGCAGTGGAGAATTGCATAGGTTCCATTAGTAACTAGAGCAAACCCATATCCAAAAAGCCTTGTGTAGTGCCAGCAACACCAATAAATCTTGGAGACATACCTCGTGAAGAAACTGCTCCTTGATTGAAGTTCTGATATCCAGCAGGAGCAGAATTAGAAAATTTAAATAGAGGTAGTTAAACTATAAAATACATAATATGTGAAAATGTAAAAATAATGTGATCAATTTCATAGAAATTGAACACAAGAGCTCACAACATCAAGCAAAATTCTAACCACTAGACTACAATTAAGCACACAACATTTATCATTTTATGAGGGAAGCTAAACTATATACAAATTTTAAAAACAAAATTTTTTAATTAAATTTTAATATACATGATTAAGATTTAAAATCGATGAGTGGTTCAGCACCTCCTGACATATACATAGATCTGCCCCTGACATCCAGACATGACTAACTGAAAAAAAATAAAAAACCTGGCCAATAATCCCTACCACCAAAACTATATACAACGAAACCTGGGCAACGGTATATAGTTGTCCATGCCATAGGATTAATTAGACATATAAAAACTAAGATTTATATAGAATATGCATATGGTAATGATTTCTTGATCGATAGCTGCTTGCAGGGCTATTAACATAACAAATCCCTCCACGTAACAGAGCAACTGTTGGCCTTCTGATGCAGGTTGTGAAGCCTGTGTGCAGGTAGAAGCTGGGTTGCCTGTTTCCCCGCCAAGTAGCTGTTCATTTGTTCGAATCTACACAGGGCAGCGATGGTACATATGATATATGTACGTCCAATTAAACTATTGAAAATTAAACACTGAAAATTCGGTTATGGTTAATTAAATTTAGATTATTTTTGTTTAGCTTGACTTGCTCTGTGCTTACTAGAGGGTATGACAACTGCAAATTAAACACAGTCGAAAAGTTACTATGTTATGCTGGTTACTCCACGTACATTTTATTGTGACCATATTAAAATTGTACTGGTACAGACGTATTGTCATGACTTGTACTCGTAATTAAATCCAGTTACCAAACAGACAAAATTAAGGAATATATCCTACAGGAAAACTTCTTCCAAGTGCTTTGTAACGGCTCAAAATCTGTATGTAGTATTTACTTCATGATCTACTTGCATGCGTATCTTCAATAATTAATTATGTAGTTCACAAAATCAAAAGAAAAAGACGACAAAACAGTCAAAAGAAAAAGACAACAAAACAGTACCCAGTTAAAAATTTTGAATTGTACAAAAAAAAGAAGAAGAGCCTAGCTATCTTCCGAGATCCATCCCTCATTTCATCCTCCAATCAATAACTACTTGAGTAACTACTAACTACTTGGGGGACCACTTACTATTTGGAGACCGCCTAATATTTGAAAGATTTTACAACTGACGTGCACAAGTATTCATACATAATATATCAAGTATTCATAAAATTCCAAATGCCGAAACACAATATCTAATATAAGATAAACGGGTCGTTTTTTTAACAAAAATAATGTTTTATTTTGTAACAATAAAAAGGGACATACATGCAATATTCTGGATTTCATATGTATATCTTTGAATTAATTTGAAGAAAATATTTCCATTAAGAGGTGATATATGCATCATTAATGCTTATGGTCTAGTGGTCTACTAGTATGTTGTTATATTAGTTTCCTTTTCAAAACATGGATGTAATGGTTCAAATAAAAAAAATTCTCTCATCATCTGATTGCTGCATTGAGTCATTTTTTTGTTGTTAATTAAAATCCGCACCCGAAAAAAGGATTGGCTTAGAAAGGAAAGGTTACGTCCGAGGATTCTTTAGTTATTAAGCGCCTCTTAATTAATTACCGTTTTGGTCCTGGGTATACTTCCTTCGCAAGAGAGCGAGGGTGGGACAGTCAAAAGGTCTCTCGCCAATATCTACTCATTAATGAAAAAGATTCAAGATTCAATATTGTCTCTGTTGACCACCGTCGGATCGATCTTTAGTCTGTCGGGTGTGTAAAGTGTATATATATATATTTTGCTTTGAAATGCCCGTAGACCTGATATATTTCATACCATAAAAAGTTACACTGTTTGCAACTTACAAGCACAATCACAGAGATCATATTCAAGAGAACAAGGAATATGTAAATCCAATATATCTGAATCTACAAGACCTAGCCAAATTTGATATGTAAACTCCGTTTTTTTCAGTTTAGAAGCCACTGTCAGGTAAATTGAAACGACACAAAAATTTACATCAACGACAAAATATGACCATTTCGTGTTAAGAATCGCAAACTTATAAAAATCAAAACAAGCACGAAAATATATCTTCACCATTTGATCGGGTTCAATCAAGTGGTTATAAATCTTTTTAAAAACTATTTTTTTTAGTCTAGAAATCCATAACAAAAGTACATATAATGCTTAATGCTGCGGGATCAGCACAAACACCAAACTTTTGTTTTTCAACACATTTATTGTTCAATATGGTTGGCTCAATTCAAAATTTGTGATGGAAGATACATGTTCCACGAAATATAAATGCACATTTTTTGTTTTGACAAAAGTGGGATGTCCCACCTGTTTCATTACCAAACCAAATAGTTCATTCAAAAGTCGAAACAAAGCATAAAAACAGATGATCAAAACAATACATAAAAGCAGAACTTAAAACCCTAAAAACAAAAGACCTATACCAGCATAAAGTTTTGCATAGGACATAGGGAAAATTACAAAACATAAATGATAGCAACAACAACTAAAGATCTAACGACTTGCACTAAGCATAACAACACTAGCAGATCGAAGAAGAACTAGTGTCATCTGAAACTGAAGCAGTAGGCAGAAGACCTGCAGCCCTATCAATTGCATCAATTTCCACTCGGTCCCTCAGATAATCCGACAGGTCCGACCCGTCTAAACCATGTCCAGGGTCGTCGTCCTATCCCAACAGCAGGGAGTTTACCCCTTCTTGGGTATCTGTGCCCGATAGGACTAACATCCATAGGAAGAAATAAAGTTAATTTAAAATAAGAATTATCCATCCTAGATTTAGACTAAAAAGAAGTTAACGCTATAATAGAAGTAGCAATAGAACTAACAGTAGGTATAGAGGCATTTTGAAAACAAATCTTATTAAGTGTAAGCCATACAATCCAGTTGGCCTAATAAATTCAACAAGTAAGGAGTCTTTTAAAGGTATCCAGTAGTCAAATTGCCGCAAGTCACTAACTATAGTGCAATTAAAAGTAAAATTATTATGAATACCAATTCAAGACCAAATACGAGAAATAAAGGGACATGTTACAAAAAATAATCTGTTGTCTCAGGTGCTCCACAAAAAGGGCAATCTATACTACCCTGTCATCCTCGAATTCAGATCTTCCCCGGTACCGTAATAAGGGAATCTTTTACAATTAATTACTTGATCTGGACCGTTCTTTTTAACTTGGCACGAATCTCAAAGCCCAATAATACTGCCCCTCCATCAGCCCGAATCTCAAAGCGGCTGAGAGTTAATCTCAAACTGTAAAGTGAAGGGAATATTTTACAGTAATGGAGAGAATGCGTGTCCGCCATCCTCTATGTTGAAGGTTAAATTTAGTAAGAATCATATTTTGTCTAAATAACCAAACAAAAGCTTTAATTTTAAGGGGTATCTTGGTCTTCCAAAGTGTTAAAGGTAGTATCTGGAATCCCTCCAAAAAAAGTCAAGTATATAAGGATTTAACAGTACAGAAACAAGAGGAGGTTTAGGGTTTAGGGTTTAGGGTTTAGGGTTTAGGGTTTAGGGTTTAGGGTTTAGGGTTTCAATCCTGGTTAATGACCCAATAGAAATGGAAATTATGAGCCCGCCACCTGGGTTCGAAGCTTCACAACACAGTAGCAGAGAATCACTTCGCAGGAGCCCAAGACTATTTGATAAAATGGGAGGTAGATATATTTCGGCAGAGGAGAAGGCAAGGGCAGTACTGGGTGCTGACTTTGTCTCGGTCTCACCTAAGCGTATCAAGAGAAGGAACAGTACCATCGAAGAAATAAAACTGACTTACCAACAGTCCCATGACCCTCTCACAGCCACTCAAGCCGAGGTTTTGATGAACACGGCGGGAGTTGAATTTGAAGGCGACCTTCGACGTATGATCGACACCATCGTCACGGCAGCAAGTCCGGTGGCCTCGGCCACACAGGACATGGTCTGAAAATCGGACCGAGGTAGAAGCTCGAGGTCGAAAAGTGCTCAAGCCCTTTAATGATTAGTTTTAATTATCGAATTAAATTGGGTATGTGGTCGGTTTTAGGAAGGTTAGTAGAAGGAAGGAGTTTCTGTAATAGGCTTATTTCGGCCTTGAGCAAGGGTTGTTTCTTGTATCCTGTTAGTGAAAAAGTTGGAGTTCTATTGATTAATGAATTGCAAAATTAGCATCAAATTTTTATCTTGGAACGTTCGTGGTCTAAACGAGAGAAATAAGAGACTAGCGATACGGCAAACCCTATTACTTGAGAAACCGGATTTGATATGCCTCCAGGAAACAAAACTTGCAACACTAGATAATCGAACCCTCAGAGAAATATGTGGTAACAGACTGACAATGCATGAGACCCTCTTGGCACAAGGCACAAGGGGTGGCATTATTGTGGCTTGGACCCCGATAAGATACACCTTAGTGCAATCATCAATCAGAGCATACAGTGTAAATGTGCTTCTCAAAGATAACTTAGATGGCACCAAATTTTGGTTCTCCGGCATATATGGTCCATCAACGGTAACCGGTAGACCGACCTTCAAAGAAGAGTTACTCTCAATAAAACCTACTGATGACACGTCGTGGGTCGTGGGAGGAGATCTAAACATCACACTCGCTTTGGAGGACAGAAACAGTAACAATCAAGCAGAATGGCGAACAACACTTCAGTTTGCGAACCTTATCTCAACACTAGGTTTGATAAACATTCCTTTGCACGGAAGACGCTTCACCTGGTCAAATGAAAGACAACAACCGCACATGGCACGGCTAGATCGTTTCCTGGTTTCCGATGAATGGAATCAGGCATATCCCAACTCCTCGCAAAAAGCTCTCCCCAACACGTCATCCGACCACTGCCCGATTTCACTCACAGCATCAACAAGGTACAAAAAATCTAGATTTTTTAGATTCGAGAATTGTTGGTTGCGATTCCGCCAATATAGTGAGTTGGTCCAACAGACATGGCAACAACTGGGTTTAGCGCACACACCGGACCAATTACACAACAAACTAACCGCGATCCAACATAAAACAAAAGACTGGGCCAAACAAAGAATATCCACTACGAAGGCACAAATAGACACATGCCGAGACTATCTTGGTTGGCTTGACCAAGTTAAAGAAAGAAGACAAATAAATGAACTAGAGAAATTTATTGCGGCGCTAATTAAGAAGCGATTTACGGACTTATCCGTACTCGAGGAAGACGTGTGGCGTCAACGAGCACGCACAAAATGGGAATTGCAAGGGGACAGGGGAACCAGATACTTTCATAACATAGCATCCGCATCAAAGAAATCCAACACAATCTTGGAGATTGAACATCAAGGCTCTACCTGCACAAATCAACGAGACAAAGCTAAGGCTTTCTTCCAATTCTACACCGAATTGATAGGCACGCAATCCGCAGCAGTACCTCACCTCCATTGGCCAAATCTATATCCCAACCCAACAGAATCTCTGGAATTTCCCTCCCTAATAGAACCCTTCACAATAAAAGAGATACACGACACTATCAGACAATGGCCAAAGAATAAAAGCCCTGGACCCGATGGCTTTTTAGGAGAATTCTACAATCATTTCGTCGACCTCATCGCTCCCGACCTTTGTATGGTTTTTCAGCACATTACAACACGGAACATATCCCTAGCGCCACTAAATTCATCATATATAGTGCTCCTACCCAAGAAAGAAGCACCGACGACAGTGCAGGATTATCGGCCAATAAGCTTACTTCATGGAGTACAGAAGATCCTGTCCAAAATATTAGCAAACAGGCTTCAGGACAAGTTGCCTCAACTGCTACACAAGGCTCAGACAGGTTTCATGAAAAACAGACACATCTGCGAAAGCTTCATCTATGCACAGCAGACGCTTCATGTAGCACGAACGAGGAAACTCCCGATAGCATTGTTCAAAGCAGATTTCACCAAAGCCTTCGACACGGTTAGTTGGGAATTCATCGTTCAAGTCATGCGCGCGCAAGGAATGCCGACGAAGTGGCTATCCTGGATTCAACACTGCATCTTAGCTGGAACATCTCAGATTATGATCAATGGACTGCTAGGTAGGAAAATAACTCTGCGACGTGGAGTGCGACAGGGAGACCCTCTCTCCCCGCTACTATTCATAATAGCAATTGACTTCCTGGCAAGGTATACTCAAAACCTAGCAGACACGGGGGCTTTGAGACTACCTTTCACGGATATGACTCCGTGTTTGTTATATGCGGACGATGCAATGTTCTTCATCAAACCTGAAATACAACAGCTACAAGTATTACAGATAGTACTAACGGTGTTTAAGCAAGTATCGGGCCTATCAGTGAATCTCTCCAAGTCGGAACTCCTTATAACTGAAGCAACACAGCCCCGAAAACAGGAACTCGCCGCTGTACTAGGATGCAGTTTGGCCACTATGCCCTTCACATATCTCGGACTTCCCCTATCGAACAAAACACTCCCAAAATCAGCTTATTTACCACTCATCCACAGAATGAATAAGAGACTGGGAGGCTGGGCAGCAAAACATCTTTCCATCGCAGGAAGAATAGTACTGGTAAATTCGGTGCTGTCATCGCTACCGACATACTTCATGTCATGCTTGCGGTTGCCCAAATGGGTCATTAAAAACATAGACAAGATCCGCCGATCCTTCCTATGGCACGGAGTGGCGCCGAACCAAAAAAAGCTAAACTTGGTAAACTGGAACTTAGTGTGCACACCTAAGGCTTTCGGAGGCCTCGGGGTTATGGACTTAACGGTTTTCAATCAAGCCTTGCTCCTCAAGTGGTACTGGCAATGGGCTCGGCCTCACAACACCTTATGGAAGCCAACAATGCAAGTCAGCATAGGCCATGATGGTCTACCGGTTTCACCCCTATTCACTTCAGCCATAAAAAATCAGAGCCAGTTTTGTCAAATGTCCTTCACACACACGATTGGCAATGGTGCAAAAATACAACTCTGGAACCATAAATGGGCAGGAACCCTCCTACGCCATACACTACCGAATCTGTACTCGCACGCAATAGACCCGAATGTCACCATTCAGGAAATCAAGGCCTCACCTTCACTCACAAGTTTTTTCAACCTAATCTCATCCGACTTGGCCCTTACGGAACTCGCGGCACTACATCAGCTACTGACGCAAACCGACGTCCGATCAAACGCATTAGATGACATCAAGTGGATTTGGACGGAGTCGGGACTCTTTACAGTCAAGAGTGCATATCGTATAATGAAAACCATCCCGCAGCCAACCAACCACGCACATAGAGTCTGGAAACTCAACATTCCACCACGCATGAAAGTGTTTGGGTGGCTGATGTCGCTTAATAGATTACTTACCATCGACAATCTAAACAAGAGAGGTTGGTCGTTGGTCAATAGATGCACACTTTGCAAAACGGCACTCGAATCCGTCAACCACATCATGGACGTCTGTCCATTCTCACTAGCCGTATACAATGCGGTAGTGCTACGAAGACCGGACAGGATGGCATTGTTAGACAACTCAACACACTACACGGAAGCAATACTAAGCCCACGGATTCCGAAAGCCCACAGAGCTACCATTCTAATCACGCAGTTCATCATTTGGAGAGAACGATGCTCACGCACCTTTCGAGAAGGCAGCAAGGAGGTCGAAGAACTAACGGATGAGGTCTTAGTGCAGTTGCAATTCGGATATGACTGAGATACACAATTTCGGGAAAATAAAGGACTAACATGCTTAATTGCCCAAAGAGATGAACTACTAGCAAATTGCCACAAGATTGAGGGTATTGGCAACAGTACAGCCAATTCACAAATTTTCTCTCAAATTTTACTTAGGCTTTTATTTTGCAATTTACACATTTCGTTTTCATTTACTTTCAGCTCAACTGTTTTGAGCTACATTGTGTTTATTTTGGTGGTTACCACTCTTGTGTAACGGAACCTTTTTTTTAATATATAAATGTGGGCATGACCCTCATTTTTACTCAAAAAAGAAACAAGAGGAGGTCCACCTCCACAATATTATATCAGGGGTATTAGTGAAAAGAACAGCTGGATTTGAAAAAGACCTAAGAAGAAGATGCCATTTTGTAAAAAGAATACCAGTTAACTGCTTAGTAAATTGTAAGGTTAAAACATTATTAGTGAAAACCTCATAAACTGTAATTGTGGGATTAGAGACAATTCTGCATAGATGTGGATAAGAACAAGATAAAGGACAATCTCCCTGCCATCGATCTAACAAAAAAAAAATGCACATTTGTCGATCTTATTTCAAGGTTTAACATATAAAGAGAACAATTAGAGCACCAATATTAGATATAAAATATAATCAATATTAAACTCATCATCATACTCTTAAAAGCTCTATTGACATGTACAATAATACGCGACGCTATAATTTGTGTAGAAAGATATACCCGTTCAAAAAATAAAAATAAAAACTATTCACTGTATAATTTATATAATTAAAATAAGTAAGAGGAGCTCCACAGAAAAGTTCAGATCTTTTTTCCCTCTATATCAGATTATTTCCAACCTGGTATGAATGTCAGAAAAATTTGAATCGATCAACATAAATCGAACAGTCACTAGTGCTATGTGATATTGTGATTCACCCAAACAGAATATAAATAGAATCCAACGAAAGCACACGGACTCACGGCACACTTAACTTTGCAGACGGTAGCAGCAACTAAAACGAACTCCATCCATTCGAGAAAAAAAATGCTGAAACTCGTTCCATGTATGTTTACGTGTTGTTGAAGAAAATATGTACAAAATATTTTGGCCATAAGAGTTCTGCCGCAGAAAACTTCAGGTCAAAAAACGCACTATTATCCGCGTGTATTTCGCATCCTCTGAGATATCTCATGTTGTGCGTGCCTTTCTGGAAAATCACAACCGTTCAAATACGTTCTGCACGAATCTCAAAGATGAAATTATAATGGCATTGCGCTATCAACGAATAGGCACCGGACACGTCGGTCTATGAGATATCTCAGAGGATACGCACTCGTCCGCGTGGTTCTTCCCTACGGGAGCTGCTTGGGGTCCGATGCCCGTCGGACCTAATTTGAGTCCGACAGGCAGCGCTACCATCTGATTTCATCAAAATTTGATTAAAGGAATCGCCCACTTTCAGAGCTGTGAAAAAAGAATTTAATTTATCCAAATTTTTGAACCCGCTAACTGATCAAACCCACATTGATCTTCCAACTTTTCATCTCCTCTTGCTCTCTTCACTGCGTCGCCGCCTGCTCGCTCTCGCACGCGCAAACTTTGCCGTCTCTCGCGCGCTACCACCTAGTTTGCGCCTTATCTCTTTCTCTCTCATTCTCTCGCAATGGGGAAGAAGAAAGAGCTCATGTAGTCAGCACCATGGCGCGGAGACGACGACGAGGAATCAGAAATATTTAAGGATGCGAAGATGAAAAGTCACGAGGCAACTCGGATCCGACGCCACCATGCACGTTCCTGGCAAGAAATCTTTGTTGTACAGGTACAATTCAGAGATTTTTTTTCAACTTCCTTTTATTTTAGTTTAGCTTTTTCTGCACCGGTCAGAATCAAAATCATACCAGTAAGGGTAAGCTATAATTTACTCTAATTTGCAATATAACTAACATGTACCTGATCGTCTCTGCAATTGACTTGAACTGTAAAGTTGACATGAAATTTAATTAAGCTAAATTTTGCAATTGTGATTTCATTAAAATTGACATTGACCTGTTAATCAGTTAAAGTTTTAGCAACTTGAATGCAATTCTGTTTTGGATAGTTTCATGCCAGTTAAACATCAATTATTGTTACAAGGGCAATGCAGAAAAAAAAAATAGCTTCCAGTTTCACTCTATATTCTAATTCTTTTTTCAGATTATTATGCTTATAGTTCAATTATTAAGGAATTTTACTTTCGCAAAGGATGTGAGATCCAAGGTGCAGCAAATGTTGTAAATGTGCTTGTACTAGCAAAAATAATTATATTGTTATGGTGTTATTTTGGTTTGTATTTGCAACTTATGCTAAAAAAATATAATTGTATTCGCATGCACATGCTCAGTCTCATTCCGAAGGGCCCTGACATCTCAAACATGGATAACTTGAGACAGCACCACCAAACTATCACCGAAGCATGGTGGGAGGACAGAGCACAGACCTTGCCACAACTACAAAATTTCAGAGACACTGTTTGGATAGCAGGGTGTTGGACGCTTTAACGAGAAAGGAACATGCACACATGTTCACATGGAGTCAAAAGAGCATCGCTATCCTTATTCACGATGCACGTCAAGAGATCCGCACCTGGTGTGCTAATTGTTAAAATTTCAGATAAGAGGCGCAGGGAGACTATTGTGTTCTTTTATCTTGGGTATTTGTATTTGCATACTGATGTATTCATAGGATAGAATTGAGATGTAATATGTTAGCTAATTAGGATACAAGGACAGAGCATCTGTAAATATTTTCTCTCTTTTTTATAAATATATATGTTGGTGAATCAGTTATCACCAACCTACAAAAAAAAAAAAATTGTAAAGGCTTTCGTTGAGTCAGATTGGTGTTTGTATGATTTCAAGTTTAATTGATTTATGATAACAATATGATTGCTTGTGTTGTAAAACTATTAATTAGTGATTATGAACTGATTTCTGGTTGTTATATCTATGGTTGTCACTGTTTCAAGAGTATATTTCTTAAAAGAACTAAAACATCATAATGCAAAGAGCAAAAACAATCGTACATAAAGTAAACATCATACACAATTCATCATACAAAATTATAAGCACAGTGATAGAACTAAAGCATCATAATGCAAAGACCAATCCATTACAGGAAGGGCAATGTTGTCATTAAAATAATAATGTCACATATCTTTCGTAAGCATATCAGAAATAGTTCTTAATTACAAGCGTACAACATACATCACTTTTAAGCATAAATCTCTAAGAGTACAAAGCATACAAGAGAGAGAGAGAGAGAGAGTTGCGCGCGCCAGAGCGAGCAGGCAATGCGGCGAGAAGAGAGTGAGAGCCGAGAGGAGATGAAAAGTCCCAAGATCTATGTGGGTTTAATCGGTTACCGGGTTCAAACTCTGGAATTAATAAAATTCGTTTTCTTCAGCTCCGTTAACTATTGGTTTGATATAATTAGACGGTATCGCTGTCCATTGGACTCAAACTAGGTCCAATGGACATCGGACCCAAGCTGCTCCCCTTCCCTAGGCAACACCGGCAAAGCTAAAGTAAATCAGCTCAACTTTACTCGGCAGTCGGCAACACAGTAACAAGATTCGTGAACATTCGGATTTGAGCAGTTAGTGAATCAATCCGCGTATTAATTCAGTATATATCCAAATTATTCACAAATTTTACAAATTATTTATAAATTTGAATCATATTACTCCTTAATTATTCTTTAATCTCGAATTTTTAACTCCGTCAAATTTTTTCCGAATCATTAAGTTGTCACTGTGGTCCGCAGAACACTAATTTCAACCTGCTTCATGATAATTGCAGAGAAACTGCTTCATGATAAATTACAGAGAATCCGGAGAAACTAGAAAAAACGACAAAAGGAGAATGAAATGTCCTGAAATACCTTTAGTTTTATTGATAGTAGGCCCAATTAAAGATTCATTGCCATAACCAACAAAGACTTATTGGTCTAAATTGAGCTGCATGATGAGAGTATTGGTCGGACGTGTGTTTGATGATTTTAATTCAATCTCTTTGATCAGATTATAATTTAGCGTTGGTTTCGAAATGCCTTAATCGTTTATTATAATATTATAATTATTTTTTTTGGCTCCAACGAAGAAACCTACATTTTATGAAAATAATTCATGAAGTAAATGGCCCATTGAAGTATATATATACATAAGACAAAAATTATTTTACTTTATGATGTGAAAATAATTCATGAATATCCTGACAATTCTGTAAAATATATTATTATCAGGCAAAAAACAAACTATATAAAGGTCCACGTCCGTGTTCACATCATAATTATATTCCTGGTATATGGTAAGATGTATGTGAATATTAGTTTAATTTTTGGTGGCACAGTTATCGGTGCTAGTATTGATTTAGATGATATTCGATGACATGAATTTTTCTATTAGTTTTCACATTATTTGTAGTGTTGATCACTACAAATGGTAGTTTTGAATGGTAGTTTTGAAATTTTTAATTTGTTTTGATTAAAACTGGAAATTTTAAGGATTCAAATGGTAGTTTTGAAATTTTTCTGGACAAATAATTCGTAGCGTTGATCACTACAAATGCAATAACCGATGGTTTCATAATTTGTATCCAGCCTAACTTCAGAAAGAAGAAAAAAAAAAAAGGCCATTAAAACAACCACTGTACTGTTTTGTCATTATGATTCTCACTATCAATTATCGGGCCTGAAATTGTTTTTAAGCCTATAAAAACAAAACAAAAAGTACATTTACAGATCAATTAAGACTCAGTTAAAGAGTTTCCATTGTTTCCTCTTCAAAGAGTTTTCCAACCAGTTTTTCAATATCTTCTGGGCTATACTTTATGCAACTCTCTAACATATGCCTGCATATGTTATAAATTATATAACCAATAAAACATTAGCAGGATGTTTGAAATTTTAAAAGAAATTATAGACACCAAGGAATATGCTTGTTTTCAGATATGCACTTGTTTGCTCAGTACACTTGAACTAACTAAAATAATAAGGTTCTTGAAGAAATTTTAGAGTTCTATTATCATGATTTTCCCATTTTTGGTTACTGATGTATGCACCTTTCTTTGGCTTTTCTTTTCTTTCCCCTTTGCTTAATTAAAATAATCCAATGGTATTTGCAAAATTCCAAGCCAAATGTATAAGATAAGTTATGCAAAAGTTTAATTTTAATACCCGAATTGTTGTACGAATGATCTGTAAGCAGGAACTAGAAAGTCGGCCACAGAAAGGCGAACAGATTTGCATAACTTTCCATAAACTTTCCATAGGCACTGCTTAAGATACAGCTTCTCAAATTGTGCGTTGAAGCTTTCAAACCTGCCAAGAAAAAACAAAATTAACTCACTTCTATCCAAAATTTTTTTTTTGAAGTAATTTCTATTTCAAAATATAATTCACGGGACCTGATAATAACCACCATTACCATTTTGTGAAAACTAAATTGAACATACAATAAGAGGCCTGGACCTGTATATATTGAAAAAGAAAACAGGTGGTATGAATTATACCACTTTTCTCAAAAAAGAAAATAAAAAGAAAAGAAAAAAAAAACTTTACCTTTCTCTGACAACATCCTTTGAATCAGTGCTTACAACATTTTCCATTGTGTTAATTGATCCTCCAGTGGACAATACAAGGCCTGGACTTGATACACTCTCCAACACCTACATCTAATTATGTCTTAGAAATTGTACTGGCCTAGTTTGTAATTTTCATCTACTAATTTCACCCGAATTTGCAGTTCAAGTTGCTCATTTTGCTTGTCAAGATTTTAATTGTAAATGTTCAAGAACAGCGGTGCAATCTTTTAAAATTGAGGATCAGAGGATTAACATGTTATAATTTAGGGAACTTTTACATACTTTACCGACAAACATCTATTCCTTACTTTCGTGTCCCTAAAATGTGTGTAATTACATTTTCGATACCACCCCTTTTTATATCTTCAGAACATGTCGATACAAGATTTGCATAATATTCTCTTTATAACAGCAAGACAATAGCATACAAATTTTCGTAAAAAACATAAAAATTGTAGATCATTCTTCTTAGTTTCACTACATTTTGTGAGCTATGTTTAGTTTCTCTGTAAAAGCATAAAAAATTGAGTTTTTATTGGAGGAATACATGAAAAATTTCCAAAGAAGAGATGTTTGTAAAAGAAGAGCAAGACCTTAGCCCATGAAATCCTTTTATATTGGTCTGCATTCAGTTGTACAACTCTTGTTTGCGTCTGTATCCATTCATCTCCCACCAATTCCTTTGCTACCTCAGTTCTATAAAAAAGCAAGAAAAGGAATGAAATATATAAAATGCTTATGTGACTCGATTTGAATGTTTCTGTTTTCTTTTTAATATAGTAGTTGCTTATTTTTTTATTTGCACTCATTTACTAAATGAAGATTTTTTTTTTCCAGGTACTTCATTGCTTATTTTTATTTCATAATATAATTTTTACTTGCGTGCACACAGAAGTGACCAGGTAGTGGAAATTATTCATCAAGAAAATATGGGATTGACCCTGATCTGTGTAATCTTTTGAAATTTTTTCCAGGTTACTTTGAAGGGCATCCAATATTAGCAAAATTATGGATCCAAACTGAAAACCTTCCTCCTGATCGTCTGTCTTGTATTCTAGAAGGAGTTGTGTCAGTGTTGCCTGACGACTGCCAAATAAAGAAATAATAAGAATCACCTTACAAATTGCAACTCAAAATATATTTTATAAGTATATAAAAATTGAAAAGGTTAGCTCTGTATTGTTAAATGACAACTGGGGAAGGAAACAGAGATGAGGTAAACAAAAATTCAGAAACAAAATAAACTGGACTTTGTATCTCCCAAAATTCGATAATAAATGCAAACTCTTGACAAACCAAGAGTTTGACCAAGTGAAAATGTTCCAAACCATCCTTGCTCCTTTAGTAATTTTTGCTTACCCGAGAATAACCTTGAGGTAATTCATGGAGTAGATAGACAGAGGATGGATGCATTTATCGAAACAGGGGCCAGTAGTGGTTTCTTTCACAGCCAGTTCTCCAAACCCCAAAAGTATCTTGGCTGACACATCAACCAGCTGTGTCCTCATAAGAAACCAGTCCTTCATTCCGTTGTGTTCATTACTCCCAACCATTGCCTCCATCTAAAAATGTCATATTTTTTTTTCATTAGTTACACTTTTCAAGTATATAGACGCAAAAGATTTGGTTTATTGTTGTAAATTTATATGCGTCTTCCTCAATTCTGGTTCTTATTTGCTGTTATCTCACTATCTCAGTAGATTCTTTTTATCAAACTGTATTTCTTGTCAGTGTTTATTAATTAGTCCTTAAAAAGCATGTTTATGATAAACCCAAGTTTATAAAGCCTTCTAAATTAATTAAAGAATGCTTTGTACCAATAACTAACCTCTGGTTGGAGTTCCCGCATAATCTCATACGCATCAAGTAAAGTAAACAATTTATCAGGAGATTTTTCCACCTTTACAATAACCTTCCCAAAGCTTAGAACCATTGCGAGACTACTTGAGATAACTTCCACAAAATTTCGATCCAATAAAGGTTTGTCAATTCTTTTGAGGACCTCATCGCATAATTTGCGCTCTCCAGCAAAAATCTGCTTAACCTAATTTTTTTTACAGAAATAACGATGCATATATTATAGACCAAAAAGTCCAAAAAAAAAATGCATACTTATGTCAAGAACATTTGTGCACCATCTATGCAATAAGCCTAGCCAATTAGAAATTTGTACAAAACTGAAATTAGCAAACTTACAAGAATTGGCATCAAATCAATCCAATTGGACAATTTTGTCCTAATAAGCTCCCATTGCTCTCCTAAGTTTGGTGGAGGACGGAGGAAAATTGTGGCCTGACTCTGCTGTACAGCAGTAGCGCGTGCATCTCTGTTCCAACAACAAAACCAAGAACAAAATTAAAATCTTTAATTGAACCTAATGTCCCTATGAAACTAATTGCATCAGTTGAAAATATATACCTATATAATTCTAAGCACTCCTTATGGTGCCCAACAAGTACCAATCTCACGACAAGACTGTTCAATAGAGAAATGTGTTGGGGGGTGATGAGTTTCGGCCATTTGTACACAGATGCCTCTTGCATGGTACCGGTCCCTGATTCATCTCTTCTAGATGAGTTACTCGGGTCGTCAAGATCTGATGTGAGCACAGCAGATGTGTTTGCTCCGCGTGGTAGACCACCATGCAGGCTCTTTAGATCCATCGGCTCGCTGACAAAAGAAATTAGAAAATTCAAGCAATATTTTACATTAGTTGTAAAACCTAGAGCGAGGTTGTGGTACTATGCATAACGCACATTGGTTCATACTATGGATCAATATCTTTATTTTCAAAGACCGAACAGTCGATTTGAACGGTTCAACAGATCAAATTTTACATTTTTTAACTAATTTTGTTTAGTTTAGGTAGAAAAACAATTGATCTAAAAATTCTAGACCATTCAAAAGTAGTGATTTTCTACCTATCTTAAAACATAGTAAAAATAAATCTAAAAAATGTAAAATTTAGTATGCAGGTACATTTTTATATGAAGATCATGTTGAACGATTCATATCAACTATTTAAAGTTTGAAAACGAAGACAAAGATCCATAGTACGGGCCAATCCGCGCTATGCATAGCCTCACTCTAAAATCTAATAACAAACTTAAACAAATAATATCGGATCTACTCATATAAAGTGATTGATATATAATATCATATATATGGTTTCTATTTTAGGCTAGTAATACAGTCCTAGTACTCCATTCAAATTAAAAAAGAAAGAAAAAAAAAAAAAAAACTGTTCTTGTTTTATACAATGTTTCTTGTGATTTGTAAAAATAAATAAAAGATAAACCTGTGAGCAGTCAAAATTTTCTTGAATTCAGTTTCGGCCATTTTTGAAGCATCATCAAGCAAACAGTTTACATGCAAAATGGTGCTCTCACTTGCTTTATAAATCCGGTGGGAATTGAAGAACCGTGAACTTTCAAGCAATTGGTCCATTGCTTCTATAAATCCAGCAAAATCTTCACTTGGCCTCCCCTTAGATATTACTGCCTCAGCCTGTATTAACATTCATTAATGACAACAAAGATTTTTTGGATATATGTTACTAATATGATATGATTCAGAAATTTTCTATTTTACCTTGTGAATACGATCAAACTGGCTGATTATCAATTCTATTTTCTCTAAACACGCGCCGACATTGTCACGGGCTCTTCTCATATCACACATTACGTCCTGTGATTTAACCATTGTTGAAAAAAATTATATAAAATTCAATCAATTTGAAACAAGGACTAAATAGATTGATCTTTACTGGTCCATAGATATAACCAGAAAACCTGTATTTTTTAAAATTTCATAAGCGATTTGAAGCTTTTTTTCTTGTGAATATAAGAGTTCGTTGTTTAAATTGTACAATTTCAGCGAATTGAAGCTTCTCAAAAATAGTAAAATAGTTTCAAAATTATATCAAAAAAGGAAAAAGAAAAGAAGAAATCTATCTTTTGCTTTCGGTTTTTTTACCTGGATGGGACGAATGATCGCAGCATCGCATCGGCCTTGGAAACCACTTACTTCCGCCACCAAAGAACTGGAAGTAAATTTCATTTTTTCTACTGTTTCTATCAATATCTTCGTTTCCTGTATTAACGAATCCATTTCTGTTTCCTCTTTTAAGGCATCCATTTTTTGTTATATGAAAGAAGTGTTCTTTCTGCTAACACTACTATACTAGTACTACTAGCTTCGCTTTTTTAATTGGAACCTTCTAGATGATACTAATGGTAACAGAATATTTCATTTTAGATCTGACTGTCCGATCAGAATCTGCACTAAAGGTTCCTTTGCGTTCCACCTTGAGATATTGATCGGACGGTCATAATATAAACAGAAATATTCTGTTACCTCAGAGAATTTCTATCACTAGGACTATAAATTCCACACCTGTTGCAAAATAAAATTTATTAGGGACCGAACGGGTAAGATGGCATGAGACCGAATTATGTCCGACCTAAATCCGGACTGTTCGATTCGAGATTTGCACAATCAGTTTAAATTTAAAAACAATTTATACTTGGTCAAAATGAATCAGACAGTTCTGATCATTCAAGACAGCATAGTAGGTTCGATGGGCTCCCGTCCAATACAATTTAAGATTCATCCACTCCGCTTTAATAGTCGTGCGCATCTGCATTAATTTTCGTGCATATGGATCTTAAGGCGGATTGAATAGTCTTAGAGCTTATTGAAGCTAAAAGTAGATCAGATAAGATCCAAGATTGTCCGATGTGCTTTAAAATCCATACGCTCTGCTTTAATATTTGTGCGTATCCGCTTCAATTTTGTGCACACATATCTTAAAGCAGATTAAACGGTCTTAGAATCCATCAAAGCAAAAAAAGTACTCCGCTCGATCTGATCAAACGATGGACTGAACTAGAAGTGTGACTCGCTTTGCTTCGATAATGACCGTTCAATTTGAAGGAAAAGTGTATGGAAAGTCTTCATAAGAAAATGTATAGAACAAAATTTTATACATGATGGACAGGAAGAATCATAATATAAAGTTGAAATGGTGTAGAGACCAAAAACTTTACGGCTTTAAGTATTATATTGCTGATCTACGTTTAAGCCGAAATTTTTATTTATACCATTTTAAGAAAATTAATTAATAAAATAACCACCGTTTTGCTGACAATTCTAAATCTAACATGACCGCAGAATGCCGGAGCGGACCCATATGGGGGGTACCGCAGAATGCCGGAGCGGACCCTCATATGGGTCCGCAGAATGCCGGAGCGGTCCCTGGGGCCGCTATATGCCGGAGCGGACCCTTTTTTTTATTTTAGAAATACGAAATTGTAATTTGATAAGGGTTATTTATTTAGTTTCGAACGTGGTTTAAATTGATTTTTGGTCGTATCGTATTTTAGATATGTCGTTCGTTTGAAATATTTTAGATATGTGGTTTCTTTGAAATTCTTTTGTGTATTCTGAGATAATGAAATCAACAAAATAAATAAATAACAACAAAATCAAACAAAAAAGAAACTAATCAACGAAATAAATAAGTATCTGACAAAACATCTACTAATACTACAAATAAGAATCTAACAAAACATCTAACAGTACAACAAATCAAAATCTAAGGCTCTGGACTAAACACCGTCCTCGCCTTCTTCTTCCTAAACCCCCGACCCCGCCTGTAGAGTGGCGTCTCGTCAGTATCTGCGGAGGATGCAGAGTCGTCTGCCTGGACATCCGTAGACTGAACCGGCTCCTGGCGAACCTCCTCAATCTCGGATGTCTGCTGGACCCCAGGACCAAAAACTGTGGTCTGTCCAGACTCAGCCTGCGTGAATAAAAACGCTTGTCTAGCAATGGGGTCATCGTGGAGGGAAGGGTGAGGTACCTGCTGTGAGGACTGGCCAGGGAACGGCGGAATGGGGTCTGTCTGAACATACCCTGGCTGATAGGCAGGAGGTGCTGTCTGAGTGGGACTGTAACCCGGGGAATACAATCCATCTCCCTCTGTGCCATAATCAGCGGAGATATCGAAGCCCAGGTCCTCCTCGTGTCCACCCTGTAGTAACTTACAAATTAGATAATGTATTGAATAAGAAAAAAATCACACTTATGTATTTTAATTTAAATTATACCTCGGTAGGCATCCTAGCCTGGGATCCCATGGGGTCCTGTGCGGCTCGGCGCATCAACTCGGCACCTCGGTCGAACGCCTGACCGACCGTCTCAGCGCCGTGGACGGGTGCAAACACGTCCTCATCACCAGTGTAGGGGACATAGACATCGGGCTCGTCAGATATGTCGTCCACTGCATCAACACCGCCTAAGCCAGCGCACCTCAGTAGAGAGTCGAGGCGCGCCCTGTACCCACACTGGCACACCGCAGGTACGTTGTGCTTGAGAATGACCTTCCCGAGCCTCTTCCATCCCCTGGTGACGGTCATCGTAGCCCCTATGACGCAACTCTTGACAAGATATAATGCCTGAAAATTGAAAAAATTATGAAGTAGTTGTACAATTGTAAATATTAATAGTTTTGAATTTGAAACTTCAAATTAAAAATATCGTGGCTGCGAAAGGTGCGCCGACGGGGATAATACCGTGGATCTGTCCCATACGATCCCTCGGCTTTGGTACCCCGCTCATGCGGGTTGTCGCCGATGCATCCCTCGTGAAATATGGTGTACGCGCCATGATCCTGGTACCAATCTCTGTAAGGTCTGTACGGATTACAACAAATGTTAGATATTCCAATCAAAAAACTATAGTTGAAGTTTTGAATTAATAAAAAAAATTCTTACACTGGCGCGACATCCATCTGACGGTCGGGCTCGGCCAATGGGGGATCTGCAGCTCCTGTCTCGAACACGTAATCTGCACGGGTAATCCCCCAGTCCTTGCCTGCAGTGGTCTCCCTGGGATGGTGCAGCCATCGCCAGACCTCCTCGCTGATCGGTGCCGGGGGCGGAGCAAGCTGGCGCATCCCGAACTGTCTCATGACCCGTCCGGGGTAATGGTGCTCGATGATCTATATATTTTAATACGTTAGACTGTTTTTATTAAATTAAGTCGCTTGTGTAAATAACTAGCATAAAGAAATTACGGTACCTGAAAACATATGAGTGGCACCTCTGCACGCCAGAAACGCTCCTGCTGACGACATCGCTCCGGCAATATCTCAAGATATGACCGATGTGCGCTATCCACCTCGACCTGGAAGTATAGATTTAATATCATATATCAATTCGAACTGGAAAAAATTTAAATCAAAATAAAAAACAGAAGTAAACTTACATAATCTTTGTAGGGCTCCCAAGTCACAAACTCGGCATCATCCCTGAGGTGCTCGATCTCCTGTCTCCAGAATGTGATGCCGAGAGACGCGCCATGCCCTGCACCCACCCAAATCTTGGGATAGCAGTACTTGGCGGCAAATGCAGGGCAGTTGTCCGGCTCTGGCTTGCCCCACTCCGGCACATCTGTCTTGTTGGCCAGGACTGGACGGCCAACAATCAGATGTGCGTAGGACCAGTGCTGTAGTAACATGCACGGTCCAATGAAGGTCTTGTTCTTCTTCAGACAGGCTGTGTTAAGACCCCTTTACAATTTACAAAGTCAGTGTTACTACACTACGATGTATAATATTTGAAAATATTTATAAGAAGGTGTTTCTTACCTATATAGGCATGCCAGCGTGGCACCTCCCCAGTTGAACATGCCCGCAGTGGACAGGTCACGCAGAAGCTCGAGGTAGCACAGCCGCACCTGATCTCCATGCGAATCTGGAAACAACCGACAGGTGATCATCTCCAAAATATAGGCGCGCAGGTGTCGGTCAACAACCACCTGTTATAGATTTAAATTAGAACATTACTCACAAGAAAATAAATATAATACTATTTAAATTAAATCTTGTACAAGCAAATACCTGATCGGTCGATCCGGAAAATCCTTGAATCTCGCCCGCAGCTTTGCCAAGCTGATGCAGCTGGGCGAGACCACGGTCTTCTCACCTCTCTTCTTCTCTTTCTGGAGATCCTCGTGCGGGATCCCCAACAGCTCCGAGCACAATGTCCGGAAGTCTCCGTACTCGACGCCCGTGATCGGCTCCCCGATAATAGTCATACCCCACAGGTAACTGACGTCCTGTAGGGTGACTGTCATCTCAGCATGGGGGAGATGAAAGATGTGCGTCTCGGGACGCCATCACTCAACGAGGCCAGAAGATAAACCCTCGTCAGCATTCTCCTCGGCCATCTGGGATATCTGGTACAATCCCATCGAGCGTAAACCCCCCCCGTACGCCGGCTGGTACCGTAGATGAGTGCGGTTGTGACGAACCGTAACCGCATCCAAACCCTGCATTTAATTAAATAATCAGATCAAGTTCATTCATCAAAAATTCGGATGACAAATTTATAAATATGACAAATTTACTTACCCCAGTGGCAGCCTCTAAAATCCGATGCTCCACATTCGGGTACCACAAGAAGTCGCTGACCCTGTCGGTGCGACTCCGGATACCCGGAACATCCGCTAATGCTGTCTCGATGTACTGAGACATCTCGTATGGCGTGGCTGTAGGGCCATGCTGTGTACCCCTACTGGAGGATGGTCTATCTCTACTGGATGTCATGCTGTATTGGATAATTTTTGGTCAAATATGAGAGTTTGGTAAAAGTCCGGTTTAAATTTGGGTACAATTCTAATTAAATTTGGGTACAATTCTAATTAAATTTGGGTACAATCTATTTAAATTTGGGTGCAATCTAATTAAATTTGGGTGCAATCTAATTAAATTTGGGTGCAATCTAATTAAATTTGGGTGCAATCTAATTAAATTTGGGTACAATTCTAATTAAATTTGGGTACAATTCTAATTAAATTTGGGTACAATTCTAATTAAATTTGGGTACAATCTAATTAAATTTGGGTACAATCTAATTAAATTTGGGTACAATTCTAATTAAATTTGGGTACAATTCTAATTCTAAATCCTAAATTAATATCTAATTCTAAATGCTAAATCTAAACTCTAAACCTAAACCCTAATCCTAAACCCTAAACCTAAACCTAATTACTACTCTACATTAAAAATTAAAACTAGAGAAGAAGAAGAAGAAAACTTACCCGAGGTCGAAGGGATTGAAACTTGAAATGAAATGATATGAAATAGGAACCCAGCGGCCCCTTATATAGGCTAGGGGTCCGCTCCGGTATTCTGCGGCCCCAGGGACCGCTCTGGCATTTTGCGGACCCATATGAGGGTCCGCTCCGGCATTCTGCGGTACCCCCATATGGGTCCGCTCCGGTATTCTGCGGCCGTGTTAGATTTAGAATTGACCAAAAACGATGGTTATTTTATTAATTGATTTTTTAAAAATGGTATAAATAAAAATTTCGGACGTTTAAGTTCATGATAAACACTATGTGAGAGTATCTTATTCCATTGTTGTGACACTACTATCAAACATAATTTAGTATGATATTGTATCAAAAGAACAAAATGTAATTATTTACAATAAACAAAATATTGTTTTTTTAAAGTTAGTGACAAATTGATTTGTCAACAATATATTATTGATATAAAGAAAAAGGTTTATTTAATTTACAAGGAAAGATGAAAAAATTGCCGACATTTTTATTAATATCCAAAGTTAATTAGAAATTAATAATTATACCCAGAACCGATGGGTTTTGCCAAAAATATCCAAACCGGCCACAAAATGGCCGGTTTCCTCTTCCCAAGAGGTCGACTATTTTGTGGCCGGTTTTCTTTTTTTTTTACCCGTAATTAACCTATAAATATACCATTTTTTTCTCTCTCATCCACACAATTCACTCAACTCACAAAGAGAAAGGGAGGAAGGGACAGAGAGAAATAGAAGGCGATTATTTAGGCGAAAAGGCCGATATTTGAAGGGGCCAAAAGGATGAACAATAGCAACCTAGGTAGGTCGTCCAATCATGGCCTAGCGAGAGGAGGGTCAATTAGTGATCGAGGGAAAAATGAGGGAAAAAAGAACAGCGGTCAAGTATGCCATGATCCCCGGAATTGTGTGACATGTACGATGGAGAAATGGAGTAGACGGCCTATTCGGTATGAAATATCAGACGATGACTTTGTGAAAAATCCCTACGGCTTTGGTTTGAGAAAGAAGAAGGTTGATCCAGAGCCTCCAACATCGGACGATGAGTTTGTTCCGTGTACTTATACTGGTAAGGCTACCCTAACGGACTCAAAAGTTACACTGTTTTAAATTATAAGTACCCCACTGAATTCAACGAGGCTAATTCATACAAATAGTTTCTCTTACCATTAAAGTATTGTCACTACCCTAACGGACTCAAACTAGATCATTGAAATTAGATGAAGAGATAGTAAATCACAAAAGCATTTTGATTCAACAACAAGAAATCATAATCAACAGAAATATATATATCAAAACATCAAGAGTAACAAGGTTTACTGCCTAGCCCTAAGAAAATGAACTTAGCCGCGGAACGGCATTGTTACAAGCACTCCTCTCATCTCTCTTTAATCAAATCTAACCCTAATTACAAAGATAACTATTCCTTCTGCCCAGGGGCTTTATATAGGAGTGGAGGGACGTCTGGAGGTTGAGTAGGGGCTAAGAAACTGATCTGGAAACAGCTGTCGGCAGTTATTTCCCAAGAGACGCCTTCGGTTACGGACCGTATTGGGCAATACGGTCCGTATTAGGACCTTGACGGTTAGGATTTAATGCTTCCAACGCTATCTTTTGGTCTGTGCTAGGCCTGGTCCGTATCAGGCAATACAGACCGTAACAAAGACTTAGTCAATGAGCGTCGCTCATCCGATTGACCCGATTCTAGCTCCATTTGGTGTAAAATAGTCCCAAAACCTGTTTTCTGCAATAAAAGATAAAAAAGGGTGACAGTAGCCTTTTTCTCTAATTAATTAAACATAAGTGTGAGAAAATATGCAAAACCTAAGCCAAAACCCTACGTAAATCATCGTTATTTTGACTCTGATCAACATACCCAAGCAAGCCTTTTGCTTTGAGAGTGAATTTGGCTGCTTTGGCCCATGGTATGTAGTTTTTTCCATTCAGAGGCACATTGGTTAATTTTTGGGATGAATTGAAATCGGCATAATGCCTTTGTATTGTGTTGGTTTGATTTTGAATCTGAGAGGTTGGATCTGGTATATCAGTTGCCATTTTGACAGTATTTTTTTTTTTTCAAATTTGGCTGATTGGAGAGATTATGCGGAAGCTTTCTTTGGATCAGATGTGTTCTGATACCATGTTAAAATTATTAAGGGTTATTTGAGAGCTTGATATGATGAATAGATTTCTATCTTATTACACTATCTCTGTTACAAGCATTATATAGCTCTGGAGACATAACGGTAATCTATCTCTGTCCGTACATGTTGTAACGGTACAATCCCTAAACAGAAAAAGAAAAAATAAATTGAAGTTCATGTACAATACAGTGAGCTCTTTATTTTTTCTAAACTAGACTATGATGGAAAATACCCTCACGGATCTGAGCCTATGATTATTCCCTTTCAACCTTTATTTCTCAACAATAACCCACTTGATTCAAATCCAAATGACCATAGAATCCATGACAAGCGGGCCATGCGGATCAGTTTGAACATGATTAGCCTATAACAACCAGGCTATCCCTTTCCTAAATTAATTTAGCTACAGGCATGCATGAAGCAGTTAACAAACATTTGTTTCTTTTATTTTTCCTTTTTTCTTATTTTTATATCTTAAAATATCTTTAAAGTTAAAAAATAAAAAATTTATATGTGTTCACGTAAATCTATTACATTTGAAACAGTGTTATCAGAACCGGACCGGACCGCCGGTTTACCCAAAAAAAATCGGAACCGGTCACATGTCTGGTTCGGTTCCGATAAAGAACCGCTTAAGCAGCGACTCGGTTAAAACCCATTTAACCGGCTGGGTTTTTATAAAACCGCCGAACAAAATCGAAGTAAAAACCCGGTTCAATACAGATTTCATAAATCAAGCAGAAATCGCGATTTGGCCTCCGATCCTAAAATTTTCTTCCTTTTTCTCAAATCGCCAAGATGGAAAGCACCTCCCACGACCTGGAAAGCATCTGGAAATTTGATCTCCTTCCTCCTACGACCTCCCAATTCTCAATTTGGCCATGCTCTTCAATATTGGCGATCTATTTATGTGTATTTCACGGTGGCACAAGTAGTTTGAAAGTTGAAACGAAATCGCAAAAGAAGTTGTCTACATCCAATACTGTAGGTAATCTCATTCAATTTATAAATTCAAATTTGTAAAATACGGGAAATGCTTGAATTTTTTAGTCAACTTTTATTGAATTGATGCATGCATTTTAAGTGTTTGATGAAATGCCCAAATGAAAATAGAATTTTAGATGAGAGCAATAGGGTTGCCAATGATTGCCAATAACTGGTACATAGGTGTAGGGCGCAGAAAGTTGCACAGCTGGTATGTATGGAAGGTGTGTGTGCATGTGTGTTTAAATGTCTCGTGGTTCAATGCTCTCTGTTGATTAAAGAACATCGAACTCGAAACATTCATTTATTTCTTTCTGCTATTCCTTCCGGTTCACCCTCGACTGACCTACGATTCATAATCAGTCAATCGAGAGAGTTTAATGATTGTGGGGACGTTTAACTCCCAGCGGGCGCAAGCCCCCGCTGTTAATTACATCAGATGGCCCTTCCAAGCCATGCTGAATACCTCGTTCATTCCAGGATTTATGCCTATTTGTTGTGAATTGAATAAAGGGGCTAAAAGGGGCGAACTCATGTACTTGGTCTTTTTGTGTTCATTTGATTATCATTGTTTTAGGTATTTAATTAATATGCATGCACAAGATACAATGAATGTTATTAAAATACATTTATTTATTTTAGAAACATATTTGTATTTGAGAAAATATATTTGTGCTTTATTTATATTTTTATTTAAGAGGAAATGATTTAAACATGAAGAAAAGGGTATTTTGGTCATTTGGCGGGTTGTATGTTGTTTGATTATGCTTCATTTCGATTTAGAAATATGAAGGATTTGATTTGGGTTCATTTAGAGTTGGTTTGAGTTGATTTGGATTTGAAATAAAGAAGTTATGGCCAAAAAGGGCTGGAAAGGGCTTGTTTGTGAAGTTTCATGTTTTTTAGGGACTTATTTGCGAAGCTGAAAGGATTGAGATTTGTAATTTGAATTTGAGATGAAGTTTGGGCTGTAAGTGGGATTTCCAAGGACTTTGTTTGAGAAGTTTGCAAGACGTCAAGGACTAATTTGTGGATGTTGAAGGACTGCGCTTGTGACTTCTTTTGTCATAAGGGTCTGTTTGAAAAAGGTTTCGATTCTTTGTTATTCGGGGTTTTTAGATCTGCATTGATCCTTCAAGGTTTGTGTTGAAGGCCTCTTGCTATTGCTGCCTTCATGTTCTTCGTGGTTTCGGTTAATTCTTTCGCGAATTGGATTTGTAGAGGAGTAACTCTTGCCAGCTTTCGACATTGTTTTAAATGAACGTCAACGACTCCTTTTTCATGGGATTTGATCATATGATGGCATGGTTTCAACCTGCAAGTATGAAACATTAGATCTGGAGGGCATATGAGAATTTTAGCACATTATTTCTGGGTCTTAAGATTACACAAAGGCACGAGTGACATGGGAGCTGCTACTTTTACATGTGCAGTTTTTATCAGTTTGGTCAGTTTTTGAGACTTCGTATCTTTCAGTTCACGTGATGGTTTTAAATGGAATTTTTCCGTCTTGTACTATGATATCAGGACTATAAGTCGGCCAACTTTCATGATTTTTCATGGTGTTTAGCTATGTCAAACGAAAATTCCAAGTAGTGACCAGCAGTTTTCTGTTTTTCTGAACTGCTGAACTTCGAAGGTCGATTCCTGCCAATTGGCTACACCAAATCTTGTATCCTGCATATGAAAATGTTTGTTTAGTCATGATCTATATGCATGTATAGCAGTTTTGCAAGACTCTATCCAGAGCTATGCCAAATGTGTGTTTTCGTGCAGAGGTGTCTGCTGATAGATGGAGCAGCGGTTTTCTGTTTTACTGAACTTTGAAGACCATTTCCGACAAATTGGCTAAACCAAATTTTGTATTCTTTATATGGTTCTACAGAGGGAAATTCAATCTATAACTCTGTGGAATTTCATGGGATTTTGTGTTCTTTTTCTATGCTTAAAGGCCATGCAAAAGGCAGGGGTATCTGCTGGTATTTTATTTTCAGCTGCTGTTTTGCTATTCTGATGACAAATCTTTAAAGATTTATTCTGGACAATCTACAAAGCCAAATTTTTGGTTCTTTTTATGAGAGTGTAGAGGAAAGTTTACTCTATACGCATGCCAAATTTCAAGATCTTTGCACTTTCCTAACCATTTTTAACAGGTGCTTGAATGCAGAGATAGACTGGTAAAAGATGCAGTTTTTCTTTCTACAGTTCTTGTATTTCCATTTTGAGAAGCTGAACTTCAAAAATCCATATTAAATCGAAATAAAATCTAAATAACATGATCTTTGTGTCCAACTTGTGTGTTTTGAAGTTTTTTACATCTTGGTGCAGTCCATTTTGCATTTTAGCCTTTATTATGGTCTAGATTAATCATTTTACCAGAGATGGTCATTTCAGTCCAGCACCAGTTTCGTTTACTGACAATTATTTTTGTAAAATTTGTACAAGATAGATTACAACTCCGATTTGAGTGTTCTTGGTACCAAAATCTTCAGGAAAGCACGATCTATATCCTCAAAAAGGTTCAAGAATTTAGAAGGCCTAAATCTATTTTTAATTTGTGATTTTGTAAGAGGCATATTCTGGGACAGCAAGCTTATTTATCAGTTTTTCGTATTTTTGGAAAGCCAACTTTAAAAATAGCTAGTAAATCGTGTGAAAATGCTATAAATGTAAAGTTTGAGTCTAAATTGTGTGTTTTTGAGTCCTCTATCTAACTGTGTATTTGTATTTCTGGTTTGAATTTCGTGATCAGTTCATATTGGCCGATTTGTGACAGCATGTCATTTTGAGACAACACAAACGGGTCTAAAAGGGAAGGTCATCGAAATATCCCAAGTTTAAAGCACAAATGACATATCATAGCTAAAGCTAATATCATTTAATACTTTAGACTTCAATTTCTCCCCATTTGCACATAATTTTTGATTTTTGCCAATATTCATGCATGTAAATGCACTAATTATTGACTAAATCAATCCCTTTGCACAAATAGGCCCTTTGATCATTTAGGTTGAGAGAATAATAGGGGAGACCTCATGGCTCAACCCTACTACCTCTTGTGTTTAATTTTTTTTTATTGTCACTTTATTATTCTTTTAACATCCTCACAAAATAATTAATATAGTTTTCATATGAAGGGAGACCTCATGGCTCAACCCTCATACTTCTACTACTTAATTATTTTTAGAAGAAGCTAAAAGGAATTTAGAGAAGGAAAGAAATGGAAAAGAAAAGAAGAAAAGGGAAGAGGAGTAAGATAGTCACAAATATTTACATGCGCATATATTTATTTAGAATCATAGGCTTGAAAGCTAGCTATAAGAGCTACTAAAGCCTCCTCTATTTCATTTGTCATTTTTAAACCTTTTAATATAATATTTGATTATTATATAAAAGGGGTTTATTTCATTTACATGATTTCATGCTTCTAAACTCATTCATGTGAGTTAGAAGCATTCAATCTTCATCAACTTCGAACATAAGAAAAAGAAAAAGAAGGAGATTAAAAGGGAGAGATTAACAAATAAAAGCTCCAATTGCATAAAAGGAAAGAAAGAAGATCTCAAATCAAGAACATCTTTTTATTTCTTCATGATTAGCTTACATGAACATCAAGCTCCATTGAGCTTTTACATTGCAAAATCTCTACCTATTTCTATTTTGAGTTTTTTTAGAGGAAGAAGAAGAGGGTTTCGGCCTTGGAGGGTTTTTTGTGTGTTTTTGTGTTGTGTGGTGTATATGTTGTGTATGGTGTGGCTTCTATATATATACTCTTCTCTTGTATATATTCTCTTCTTGTGGTGTGTTGTATATATTGTGCCTCTCTTGTATGTTGTATATATTGTGTTCTTGTGGTCTCCTCCTTCTTCTTCAAATGAGGGGTTTATATAGGCTATGGCAAGGGGTAGAGCCTAGGGTTGAGAGGAGCCTTGTTGGCATGATCCCCACCACTCTTTTGCATTAACTCTCATCCAAAGGTTTAGATGCATCCAAGTGTCATGCTTATCCCTCATGTTTGAAGAGAATATTCATGGCATCTTAGCATCTTCAATGGTCATGTGACATGTGTCCATGGGAGCAAAAATATCTAGAGCATATTCTAAAGCATCTTTATCCCTCCTATTTGGCATCTTCATTGACCATGTGACATGTGTCTATGGGAATAAAAATATCTAGATCATATTCTAGAATATATTCTTCCCTCCTATTTTGGCATCTTCATTGGTAAAGTGACATGTGTCCATGAGAATAAAAATATCTAGAGCATATTCTAGAGCATCTTCATTCTTTTAGGCCTTGCAACAATTGGGCTAGCCTATTCATTTAAATTCGGCCAACTCCGGCAGCCCCGATTTTTGATTCGGCCACAGGCCTGATTTTTTATTTCACTTCAATTGGAGCAGCACATTTCGTTGCCCCTTTAACTTTCGGCCAATTAATTCATTTCTTCGGCCAATGCAACCATGTATAATTTAAGTCAAATAATTGAACTCAAATTATCATAGCAGCTTCAAGTTTCGGCCATAATTAAATATATTATTTTCTTTGTTATTTTGATTTGAACTCAAAATCGTGAGCTTCGAATCATTTCATCATTTTTAAAATCCCGACTTTTTCGGGTCAAACAATAGGTATTAGTTTGGTTATCCTTTAAACAATTCATAGAGGGATTAATTTTGTTTGATATCAGTAATTTTTTCTTGCTTAGTTCTTGTTGTATATTTTTTTCTTGCCGAGTCAGTGGTATTTGCCCGCTATAGGGTGATTGCCAAATAGTCACGACTTATATAATTATATTCACATTATATTCACATCTAGCTGCATACACTCTAGAAATTGGACATCCATCAACACCCTGCTTAAGTAAGTGAATTTTGAAACAGGTGACAGGCAGTTTTAGAGTCGGTGACAGGCAATTTTGAAACAGGTGACACCCTGCTTAATCTGTTCTTCTGCATTTATTTGTTTCTTAATATTTTGAACTGATGGTACTGATTCCTGACAATTATGTCATGAAAAAAAAATCAGTAATTCATTTTATGTTGCTCGTTTAAGTACTTCTTGATGTTTTTAAAATACAATTTAATTAGCAAACTTAGCGAGATTCTGACCCACTATTATTCTGGTGTTTATGTTTGAGAATAACTCAAATTCAGTTTAGTGAATAAAGTTTTTGAATGAACCTAATCATTGTTGTTGTACAGAAATCATGTCGGTTATTAATCTTGAAGCAAGTGGATCTGTCCCACCTTCTTCTCCGAAAACTGCCACAAGAGGCAAAACAGATCCGGCTTGGGGACATTGTACTGAACGCATTATTGCTGTGAATGCTAAAAATGTGAAGGTCACTGCATGTCTCTATTGTGATAAAATATTTCAAGGTGGTGGTATTAACCGGTTTAAGAAGCACCTAGCCGGTGTAAAAGGAGATGTTGGACCATTACATGTCTTTATTATTTTCTCTTTATTTTATTTTTGTTGTTGTTTATTACTTATGGCAGAGTATGTCACTTCTTTTGCCCTTGTTGCTTGTTAAAAAGTGTTGCTAGTCAACTGAAATTAAGGGAAACAATAGATGCTAATTTCTTTGTATGATGATGCGATCATGGGAGTAGTTAGAGAGGAGTAACAGCATAGTTTGATACTGTAAACGAAGTGGGATGGCAATGGAATAGTAGAAGGGTCAGCGAAGGCAAGGAGGAAGCTACTGGTAAATGGGGGATCAAGGAAACGAAAATGGATGGTACTGGTAAAATAGTACTCATATAAATTTTGATTGTTTTAGAAAAAAATCAGCGGTTGAACCGGTCGACCCATCGGTCGGACCAGTGAACCGTTGACCCGAAAGTTTACCGGGTCGATGTCCGGTCCGGATCTGATAACATTGATTTGAAAGGCTTCATCAAATAATTTAAAATTGACTTAAATTTAAAACATGTTCTATTAAATAATAAAGCACGTATATATGATTTTACCTTTTTTTATTATTAATCATGAAAGTTATATGTAAACTAGACATATCCTTTTAAAAATTGATGCACGCAAAACTATGATTCTAAATAATAATTAAATATTGGAGAGTCAGTCTTTAATCTAGTGGCACTGATAATATTTTTCGTGTGGAATGGTTGTGAGTTCAAAATACGAATGAGAGGTCAAGAATATTAATGGAAGTTAGAAGACTAAACTAAAAAAAAACTAATAATTAAATATTCAAAACTTTAAACCAAAAATGCTCAAAGTGGCTAATCTTGTTGTATCATAATACTTAACAAAACTTTAAAACTAAAATCAACGGCTATGTCAAAATATCTGGTTTAAAACAACTAACAAATTCAGAACAAAATGCACACTCTAAATTTGGAAAATGTCATCCTTCTTTTATTTTCAGCAAAAATAATTTGTAATTAAGATTAACTACGTCCATTAATAAAAGATAAAGTCTTGTTTTTATTTTATTCTTAACAAAATTAGTTATGCCTGTACAAAAAATCTACGCATAGCAATTATCAGCTTTCAACAAAATCACAACAGTACAACCACCATACATGTATCTAATATTTGCAGTATATATAAATTCATATTGCTCATTCCAAAATTTCAAACCTAAGACGATCTAGCAGAGTCCAATTTGAAATTTTCGAATATACAATATGGAGTTTCAACCATCATTTAACCTGGCTTTTCTATCAATATTACTATTATGTTTTTCAGTAAATAATAGTATGGTGTCTGCTTTAAGTTTGTGTGGGATGAACAATGATGGTATCACTGCTTGTTTGCCATCGGTGAGAGGCTCCAATCCGCCACATCCAACACCTAAATGTTGCAGAGCCGCAAGAGGGGCCAGTTTCAAATGCTTTTGTTCTTACCAACACTCCGTCTTGATTCGTTTACTGGGAGTTAATGTTGATCAAATTAGAAAATTGCCGGCTAAATGCAGTATTGCTCGGCGTTTATACTATTGAAATCTCAAGATGTACACTAGTACAAAAAAACCCTTCACCGACGGATGAAAAACCCCTACACCGACGCTTATGGAGGCGCCAGTGAAGCCGACGTAAGTACAGGTTACCTTTACTGACGGGTAAAAATCCGTCAGTGTTGAACACCAACACTGACGGTTTATACATAACCGTCAGTGTTGAAAACCAACACTGACACCTGAAAAACCGTCAGTGTTGGTGCTCAACACTGACGGTTTTCACGGCATCAGTGTTGGTGCTCAACACTGACGCTTTAGGAACCGTCAGTGATGGTGTTCAACACTGACGGTTTTTCAGGCGTCAGTGTTGGTGTTCAATAGTGACGGTTTTTCAGGCGTCAGTGTTGGTATTAAGAACGTCAGTAAAAATATTAAAATTTGGCGTAATTCTATTTGTATTTGGGCTAGCCTCCATATTTTTGCTAGCCATATATATTACTATTCAACAACGATAAACAAATATCATACAAATAATTTAGACAACATATATTCATTCACGAAAAACACACAAGATAATATATTCCTTTACCATAAACACACAACATAATATGTACAAGTCAACAGCATTTTCTTACTAATAGTTTGCAAAAAAGATTTGCTTTTCCGTAATTACATGCACTATTAGTTGACAGTACGTATTACACAAGTTTGAACCTTAAGCTTGGTTATATACATTTGATTCCTATTTTCTTAACATATGTAAGCTTTTTGTTATCTATCCTCTGATATGAAAAAGGGGTGGGATTGAACATTGTGACATCTTGTTGGTCCATCTGATAATTGACACGATAATTTGTTGCCGGTACACTTGTGCTTGCAAAACCCTGTAAATTATCCCTGCAGAGATAACCATATATAATGACTATATGTAACAATTATAATTTATAGTGACATAGTGAAAAAATTAAATATTTCTAAATTTTACCATTGATATGAATTAATCGTGAAGTGATCAGGATAACCAGACTTCTGTTGCTGTACGATGTGTACCTAGATAAAGAGAAGCAAATGCATATCAAAGAGTGCAATTTCATCTTCGATTTTTAGCGTTGTATCACATAACACTGCAGTACTATTGTTGCTCATCAATTATATACATTATTCATTCAGTAATTAATTAATCGATTCTTGTGTGATACGTAGTCCTGACCTCAAACAAATTTTGAATTAATTTAACACGACAATCCTAGGAACTGCATGCACAGTCAATCTCTGTATGTAATCCTGTGGTTCTGTAAATCTTTATCTTTTGTTTTTAACATCTGAACTCCTAGTGATATGTAACTGAGAAAAGAGGGGATGGAATTTACAGAAAAAACACGACACATTACCATTTCATGTTCATATTTTGACAATAACACCACGATAGAACATTCCATCGCTGTGAGTTCATCAAACTGCTCCATCGCATCTATTTCTTCGATGTTTCTGAATTATACAAAAGAAGGTTAATTATATATATAAAAATTTATGAAACAAAAATATAAAAAGATTTTTGGCGGCTAATTAATTGAACTGGATATAATGATATCTAGAAAGGGCTTGGTCTGATAGCGGTTAACAAATCAATATTTGTTGCTATTCTAATAGGGCACAACAGTTACTTAATTTTGTTACCTTTTGAAATAAATTAAAACTTCAAATTATAATAAGTCTTAGAAACAAACATTAACAGTACCAGCATAAAAAGAAGAGGGAATTTATTCCATACAGCAGCACATAATGCATCCCAAAAAAACTATATTTCATAAACAACATAGTTAAATGTTAATCATACAAAGCACAATACACATGTAAGCATGAGCCAAATATTTCTAAAAACTCGAGTACTAGGGAATCTCAAATTTCTGCATAAAGGCCGGTGATTTCAAAACAGCTGAAACAAAAGCACATAATTAGTTACCTTAAGCTCAAAGGACTTGAGATCTCTCACAAGCTGCCCTGCATTAATCCCTTCCCATGCAAGCAATCTAACCAAATTCAAAATCATTTCCTAAGCAGCACAAATACCCAATAACAAATCTCGAAAGAAATTAGTTTATATGTCGTAAATTGCAAATCACACAAATTCACAATTACAAAAAAATTAGGTTTTGATTTTGGTACCGAACGAGTGGCAGCAGTGAGTTCCTCAGGCCGCGCACTCCTCCTCCGTGCACAACGCACTCCTCAGCGTCGCTCCAGCACAATACTTAAATACTGAACCTTAATAGATTAATGCACAATACTTTTGATCAATGCACAATACTTAAATAAAAGTTTAAAGTTTAAACTGAACCTTAATAGATTATTTCAATTAAATTACCTGTTTAAACTGAACCTCAATAGATTAGTTCAGTTCTGAATTTCCTTATTCTCTTGTATCATTGTTGTTTCCTCTTCATCCTTCAATTAATCTCTACTGAAAAAAAATCAGGTCTGTTAGGATACCAGAATCAGTCCAAAAATAAATCAAATCCTTCCTCTTTAGGGCCCTTCTTCTCTGTCTTCAGAAAATTGGTAAAGGATTTGACTCAAGGTTTAGAAATATTAGAAATAACATAATTAGTTTTCTTTTCCTTTGAATTGAGTTTTAGCTCGGTCCCTTTTTCTGTGAGCATTAATCCCCATACTTTGGATTGTGTTTTAGCTCGGTCCCCCTCCTCTTTCTGATTTATATTTAACCAAATTCACACCATTACAATCAGAACAACCAGTATCAAAACACACAAAAATCAGATCGGCGTGTCATAAAAATCTCCAATTTTGTTAAAAATTTTAACACTTAAGCGAATTTGTTTTAACTCTGACAATACTTAAATTGTCGAATCGAAGTATAACTAAAAATGTGACAAGATTTTTAAGGAATAAAGTAAAAACAAAAAAAGGCATGAGAGGGGGGCCTGATCCCTCATTTAGCAACTCGTCAAATTCCCAAAGAATTCATATACGCGCCCGATCAAGCACAAATCAGTGAGCATTTCGATGCCCTCATGTAATCACAAAGCAACACAGAAAATATTCAAAGAAAAATAGAGATCATCAGTGTACCAAAAATTTGCTTCCAATAGCAACTAGGGTTATAGTTGGTCGATACCTGAGTCCTTGAGCACAAACACCTAGAGAGAGAGTGCGGCTCAGCTAAGGAGAGAGAGCGTTGAGAAGTGCTTGCTAAAGAGAGAATGGGAGTGCGATGCAGCAATAGAGAGAGAGGGAGTGAGGGTTTGGATTTGGGTGCAGTGCTCGGCGAGTGAGAGAGAGCAGGAGAAAGAAAAGCCGGGTTTGGATTTCAGCTAGATGTGAGGGAGGACGAAAATTTTGGAGAAGGTAGGGTTACAATTTCGGCTAGTGAGAGCGAGAATTTTTAGTTTGGAGGCAGACTAAATTTTGGAGCTAGATTTGGAGAGAGTTTTTGATTTGGTAGCAAAATAAAGGGCGCGGGCGCAAGTGTACAGCTAGAGAGGGAAATGAAAATTTTGATGGAGGGTGGCGGAAGGACTTGGTTTTGAAAATTTCAATAGCTAAAATGGAAAAAAATCACTGACGGCTCTAAAAAAAGCCTGTCAGTAAATGAGGAAACACCGACGGCTCTGAGAAAACCCGTCAGTGAAAGTATGAACACTGACGGTTCTAAAAACAAACCGTCAGTGTTGCCTCAAATATTTATCTTGGTCGTTAAAGTAATGACTGGTTCTTAGATTGCAATAACTTGTTGTGCGGTACTTATTTATTTTATAAAGTGATGAGTATTAAACTTTTTACAAGATTGTAATACGTAACAAGTGATTATTTTTTTCTAGAAGATTTTATTCTCTATGATCTGGTAATTATGAAATTATAGTAATTATGAAATTATAACAATAGAGACTTGACCACACCGTCAAAAAAAAGGGAAAAAAAATCCAAGTGAACTCACAAATAACAACTGATCTTCCTTCACAAATAACAAGAGATATTCGGACAGTGCTACGGTGCTACGCGTAACATAGAGGCCTTCGTGCTACGGCTCAATTTTTTAGTTTTCAAAATCCTAATGGTCGATCTGAACCGTTCAACATGATCTCCATATGAATATGTACTTGCAAACCAAATTTTACATTTTTTGGAATTTGTTTACTATTTATTAAGCCACTTTGAAAAAAAACTAATTTGTACACGACAGTAAACTTTTCTGGACCATTGGATCAGTGATTTTCAAAGTGGCTTAATAAATAGTAAAAAAATTCTAAAAAATGTAAAATTTGGTTTGCAAGTACATATTCATATGGAGATCATGTTGAACGGTTCAGATTGACCGTTAGGATTTTGAAAACTCAAAAATTGAGCCGTAGCACGGAGGGGCTCTATGCTACGCGTAGCATATTAGCAAAATCCGAGATATTCAACCAAATTAAAAATGTTTCTTGTATGATTTTTTAACAGAGGATCGAGGTTGTACGTGGATGTGTTGTCGCTTAATTAAGCTACTACGATTAAAAAAGAAGATATTGAGGCAGAGATATTTTGTTAAGGATACATAACTATTAGAACAAGGTCATATATATTCAGCTCCTTTTGTTTTCTCTTGCAAGATTCTAACTCCATAGCGCACCACAATTCATAATTCTCTTGAAAAAGAATCATTGACGGCTCCAAAAAAAAACGTCAGTGAATGATGCAACACTGACGGCTTTGAAAAAAACTGTCAGTGAAGGTATGAAAACTGACGGTTCTAAACAAAAACCCGTCAGTGAAGGTATTACAAAATAAATGACAATAAAAATCAATTTAAAATAAAGTTTGAAATCGGACTGTTCATTTTCACGCTGGAAATCAACGGTCGATATGCAGTGAAATCATTCCAAATCTTTTTCAAAATGATCAAGGGAGAACAGTAAGTAACCAACATAAAAGTACGAAAGTTTTATTATGTATGAGTTTCGATCCAACACGAAGTGTTTTATGGCCATACGATGCTTCAATTTTCAGTTAACTAGATGGATGAGTAAATAAAAACAAATTTTGACCAAACTTGAATACGAGACAATAGATGCAGTACTCTTTAATTTAAACGGTTCCGATCGACCCACGGACGAAATATTCCCGTGCGTCTTCATTAACTCACGAAACAAGAGTTTATGTTTCTTGTTCATGAATAGAAGATGTGAGTCATATATGCAACATTCATGTAATGAAATTATTTTTTTTTTTGTTAAAATCACTTAATTAAGCAATAAGCATGTTATAACATTAATTATTACATAAATATTACTAATAAAATTTTCATTACAAAATATTTTCTAAAATTAAAGTCAAAATTTAATGTTAATTGTCTAAATTTCACTAATCACGTAAATTACTAATCATACTTACTAAATATAATATGTTCATTCTAATAAACAAGCATTGCAATTTTATTCTCAAATAGTTATAAATTTTTATTCCCGTGTGTCTTCATTAACTCATGAAACAAGAGTTTATGCTTCAAGTTCATGCATAGAAGATATGAGTCATATAAACAACATGCATGTAATGCTATATAAATTAATGTGTTAAAATGATTTAATTAAGCAATAAACATGCTATAAAATTAAATATTGCATAAATATCACTAATAAAATTTTCATTACAATTTGGTTGCTGAAATGCGAAAAACGAAAAAAAACAAACATATTAATAGCTGGAGTTGGGTACCTTCAATGATGGTTCAATTGAAAAAACAACCAGTGTAGAGTACCTACATTGACGGTTTTAAAAACCCGTCAGTGTAGGTAACCAACACTGACGGCTGTCAAAACCGTCAGTGTAGCATACCTACACTGACAGCTGTCAAAACCGTCAGTGTAGGTAACCAACACTGACGGTTTTGACAGCCGTCAGTGTTGGTTACCTACACTGACGGGTTTTTAAAACCGTCAGTGTAGGTACTCTTCATTGACTGTTTTTTAGAACCGTCAGTGTAGGTACTCTACACTGACTGTTATTTAATTGAACCGTCAGTGAAGGTATGAGCAACACTGATGCTTCCGCTAATAAAACGTTAGTGTTGGTAAGTTGCTCAACACCGACTGTTTAGATAACAGAACCGTCGGTGATTGAGGGTCAGTGAAGGGCTTTTTTGTACTAGTGGTAATTGATCATAATGATTTTTATCAATGATGCATGTGGTTGATTTACATGCATATAAAGTGTAAATTTTAATTTGTATAATTGTGAAATAAAGATGTGCATCATGTTGTGTGTTTTGCTCAAATCATTGTAAAAAAAAAACAGTTTATTTTTTTAGCTATGTTGTAATAAATTCTAAGTTGATATGTTGAACTCTAATTTTTGGGTGAAATGAAGTCTTAAATCCTTTTGGAATGTCAACTTTCTTCTCCTTTTATTTTATTAGAAGAATTCATGACAAATAAAATTTAATTATAAAAGACATGTATTCGTTGAATTATTTTTAAACCTTTTGTAATCATAACACTGAAGTTTTTAATTTGATTATAGCCCTTCCATTGTTGTCACAAATGAGTTTAACATTGTACAATTATCACTTAGAAAATTAATTAATTCTTCACAGACATCCTAAACAGAAGTTATTATTTAAAATCTGACATTTTGAATCAAAACATGGATATATATGAGAAAATAAAACACAGCATGAAAGAGAGATACCCATAAACCACGCTATGCGCTCGAGAGAGAAAGAGTCACACGGAGCTATATATCGATTCAATCGCAACAGTCAGTGCGAGAGAACTTATGTTTTCCTTTCTTTTTCTTTTTTTCTCTTTTTTTTTCAGTTTCCTTTTCCTTCTCTTTTCTTTTCCCGTTTTAGTTGTTTGTCTGTTTTTTCTTTTCTTGTTTCTTATTTATTTTTCTTTCTTTTACGGTAGACAGAAGACCAATTAAGAGGGATATTAAAAGTGGGGTGGTCACCCAGCACAGGCCGCATGGCCTTAGTGCCACGTTGGTCATTAATTTTTTTTTTTGTTAATTTGGTATTTTCATATTATTAACTTTTAACTTTTCAAATTTTGTAAATCAGTCCAAATATTTAAAAGAAAGTTATAAATATTTTCAAGTATTAGTTTTCTATTACATGTATCAATTTTAAATTTCAAACATTTGTTTCTAAATATCTCATTATACATACTTTATCTCAGCTAAATTGATTTTCAAATAATCTATTTATCATATTTAACTTTAGTTTCACTCAATTATTTTGCTCGTTTGTTCAGAAAAATACTATTTGTTCGATAAATGTTATCTATTTAATTTAAAAAAAAAACACATTCAAACATTTTGTAAATTACTTTCAGTCATTAATTTCATATACGTATTTTGATAGCGTTACATTCAGTCAGTTTGAATGGTTGTTTAAATAAGCCAATTATAGAGAAGTGCGTCGTTAAATAACCGTTTACTGAGTTTTGTAGCGGACCCCATATTGTTTCTGTTTGTTATTTTTGTTGCGTTGTAGGTTGATGGGATGAAGGATGGATATGAGGGTGCCTTTGTTGTCATGTCCCCAGTCCAACAGCGGGGGTGTAACAATTTTGGTATCAGTGTTTTTTTTGTAAGAACCGTGTATATATGACCCTTGTTATTATACACTGTTATTATGACTGTGTATAAATTATCTGTCTTAGCGCCTTTTATTTAGATCTGACACAATTCATTTGTAGGAACTCGGTTCCGCAACCGTGTACAATGTATTGATCTTAATTTTCATACACGATACGCGCAGACACGATTGCGGAACTGTGTGACATTAGCTTTTTTTAACCATCTATATTGACAACATTAGTATGTTTCTCAAAAAGAAAAGGAAAAAAAAAGATCTTGAACAATATAATTTTAAATAAAAAAATGAATGAAATCGTAAAACCATTCATTTATTTGCCAACTTTATTTCTATTTTTACTTTACTCCTAAAAAAACGCATTTTCATAAAATTTCTAATTAAAAGAATGAAAAAAAAGCCAGAAGAGCCAAATACATGTGTTACGCAAGCATAATCTTTTTTTACCTTGAGCTAATTATATAATTTAAGAGGAATGAAACCAATCGGAGAACTCCAAACAGTAAGCTTGTTCCTTTTTCCAGTTCTTTCTATCTAAATGGATGAGCAAAATAATGCTTATCCAAACTTTCAAGATTATCATGTACTGCTGATCTCTCCAGCCGTAATTTCATCATCTAAAAAAGTAGTTTCCAAGAACAAGGAGGAGGTTAACAAAGATTCGGAAAATGGATGGTCGTTCCTGCCAACTGATTTGCTCAACTTAATCATGACACATCTAAGTTCCATGGCAGACTTCTCGACCTTTCGTGCTGTCTGTCCGACATGGCGCTCTCTAGCCTCTCTTTGCCCTGAAAATTTGGCTTACCAATCGCCCCTACTCTTGCTTACATCTCCAAAGAAAGATATATTTGGGTTGTATGATTTTACACGTAAACGTCTCTACAACATGCGTCTCTCCATACGGACCCAACAAGAGCCAGAAAAGCCATATTGCATCGACTATTGGACGTGTCTCTCCTATTCACATGGATTCCTTGTCATTGCTAATATGCCAGGATTCACAGAGATTATGCTTTATAATATATTTACTGGTAACCGCATAATGTTACCGGCTGTCAAACAGATAGAAGGTAATCTTCAATTTATATTTTCCTCATCCCCTGCCTCTCCTGGTTGCTTGGTCGTGATGTTCACACGTGGTTCGTGCTCTTTCCACTTCTGCTGTATTGGCGACGTCGAGTGGAAGTGCCATTGCTTTTACAGATTACAATTGATTGATGATATGATCTTTTATTATGGGAAACTTTATTTACTAGTTTCTCTAAACCAATTTATTTCTATTGATTTTGGCTGTTGCCTTCAGCAGATTCGTGTAGAAAAAGAGAAGTGGCTTTCTAGGACGCTACTTAACGAGCATTCAATGCGGTTAGAATCGCGTCTCGCTCAATCTTGTTCTGAGCTACTGCTGATTCAGCAAAGGAAAGCTTATATTTTTGATTATATTAAACTCAAATGCCCCAATAGGTTAATTAGTATTTATCGCTGGGACTTTAGTGCCGGTGCTTGGACAGAAGTTTCTAGCCTTGGTGGAAGGGCTCTTTTCTTTACTGACAGTTTCACAGCATCAGTTCCTCCCACATGCTTCGGAGTACAGGCAAATAGCATCTATTATTATTCAGCCGGTTACTACCCTGAAACTGGAAAGAAGAAACCTATAATCTGGTCAGAGGTTTCCCTGGAAGACGGTCACGGAACCATTCGAACTGTGTACCATGAACCACCTAGCAAAGAGTTGAGTTCTGCTGTGACATGGATCCTACCAAGCATGTCATAGTTCCAATTTTGAAATTTGAATATTCTTTTAGCAAGGAAATTTATGTCTGGATTTTGTTCCTAGAACAAATTGCTTTTTTTTGTGACTTGTATGACTTTTCTTAAGAACATACAGGTGTAGTTTTAATTAGTTCTTATGAGGCATAAGTCTCTACATATGGACTGAGATAAGTTCAGTTTCATAGCATACTGCTACCAGCAGAATTAATTTCTATCTCTTTCAGGTGAACCAGGAGAACTTGCTGAGTGTTGAGTACAAATATATCTGCTTTTAACAGAAGCATAATTAGTTTCTATTTTTCTTTTCTTATTGTAGCTCAATTATCAACATGGCTTCACGGTTGCTTGCATAATTTTGTTTAGAAGAGAAAATATTTAAATTGTTATTTACCAAGTGAGTCTACTGAATTATTTAGTCTATTTTTGCCCGTGCCAAGAAAACACAATTAAAAAAATATATAATAATCTAAATTAAATGCCAAAGTATTAGTACTATTGGCCCTAACATGTGAAACCTTTAATGTGCACTTCAGAGAAGGGGAGCGAAAGGAAGGGGAGGGGAGAGAGGCTGAGTAAAGTGTTTACTTTCTCTACACTCCAATTTGAGATTTACAAAATTTCAATAATTTGGATATAGAGTTGATCTCCTCCTTTTTGACATTCCCTTCTCTTCTCCTTAAAAAAAATAATGTTGTGGACTGTGGAGCAAGTAAACAAGTGATAGTAGTGCTCCTAGTTTAATGATGAGATTCACAATCTTACAAACCTTATTATGAGTAACAAAAATAATAATAAAGATGAGTACTTTTTACATATAATATTGTCATTTCATACTGAAATTCTCACAGTTTGGTGCAGGAAGTCATTCGGTGAGCCAACCCACAAAAAAATATCAAACTTAAAATTTGCTAGGGAAAGAAAGATGAGAACAAAAGAACCTATTTTGATATACAATTCCAAGTTTACATATATATAGTTTCTTATGTATGACGGGTCAAATCATGATTGGATACGACCTTAATCTTCCATAGGTAATGGACTCAAAAGACTCATCTTAAAGCAAAAGTCAAGCGCAACAGCAGCAAATAGAAAAATAAAAAGGTTCTCAGAAACAGAAATTGCCCCTGCAATTAATGGAAGAAGAAATCAAACCATTGGTGCTTAATTCCAGAGAATTCTCAGCCTCAAATCCAGCTAGACCTACAATGTAAAAAGACAACAAATTAGAATCTATGACTTAATAGCATAAAAATAACAACCATTATTCCAAATAACTTTATTTCAACAATAATAATTTGAATAGAGTTTTCGATAAAGATTTTATTATTGTACTAACAATAGAACTAAAAATTTAAAAATTTAAAAATTTAAAAACTAGAAAATTCATTTAACTTAAGCATAGTAGTAACATTATTCTCAAAGATCATATTAAGATCTTCATTCTCGTTTACTGCTTTATTGACTTGAGGGGTTTCATTGTTGATGCATGACTTGTGTTTTTTCAATGCTTCCACAAGTTCAAATTTAGATGGATCTTATTTGGTATAACTTAATGTCTTTTTCTTTTTTGGTCGCCAAAGCTTGCGCCTGTTGTGTGGAACTTTTGGTTCGAGTATCAACTCATAATTGAACATAAAGTTGGAAATCAGTTCTTGAGCGGCTTTCTTTTTGTGAAGAGGCCATTGTTGATACTTGAATTGAAACTTATTAAATAAACTCAACATTTCATTAATTATCAACATCATTAGTCGAGTTGGGTGGTGGAGCATGCAAGAGTGATCTATCATCAATTCTCCATTGTGAATGAATCAAATCTAGCGATAACATTGAGTTCGTGAACTTCATTATTTTATGGGCACATGGAAGACCCATTGCCGCCTCAAAATTTCCCCTGCAAACGGAATTGAATGTTATGTTTTTTATCTTTTTATACTGCTTGTACAATTCTTTTAGAGCAAAAATAGAGACATTCATTAATATATATATTTTTAATAATAGAATATCACAACTATGCAAGATACGGATTTTTTCGCTTAAGAGGTTGACCTTTATTTCATTGAATTCGTTCTCGATTGCAAGAAATATTTTTTCTTTTATCCTTTGAAAATCATCTGTTGAAAACAAACTATATAAATATACTAACTTGCAGAGTACACAAAGATCTTAAAGCAATATTAATAATTACTAAATTTGTTATTTGGCATGAAAGGTGTTATATAGACAAGTCCGTAATTACATTATATTTTTTTCTTTTCTTTTTGATTTTTACTTCTTCTTGCACTTTCAACTAATTACTTTTATATATCTTTTAACTGTTAATTTTATCTTTTGACAACTCAACGATTTTGAGCCACACAATTATATTTTATCAAAGTTTATTTCATTTTGAAGACTTTGAACATTTCTCTTCTCATTTATAATATATAAATAAGGGTTTAGACCCTTATTTTTTTGAGGGAATTTCATATATTCCCTTCAAAAAGTTTAATAATACGTATTTCTTTTTCAAAAGTTTGTAATATTATATTTATCTTTAAAAATTATAGAAACTCATATATTTATCCAATTCATCAACTTCTTCATTAATTTTAAATCCATCATCCATCTAAATTTATAATTCCCATGTTACCCTTATTAGAATTAAAAGAAACTAATGCACAACTCCCACACATCTCTCCCACGTCTCCCCCACATCTCTATAATTTTCATTTTGTCTTGGTTGTTTGCATCTTTGCTTCTTAAATTCGTATTTACATTAGGAGATAAAACTGCTTGTATATATATCTGGTTTAAAATCAACGGGCTGTGTCAAAATATCTGGTTTAAAACAACTAACAAATCCAGAACAAAATGCACACTCTAAATTTGGAAAAATATCATCTTTTATTTTGAACAAAAATAATTAATTTGTAATTATGATTAACTACGTCCATTAATAAAAGATAAAGTCTTGTTTTTATCTTTTTCTTAACAAAATTAGTTATGCCTGTACAAAAAATCTATGCATAGCAATTATCAACTTTCAACAAAATCACAACAGTACAACCACCATACGGTGTATCCAATATTTGCATTATATATAAATTCATATTGTTCATTCCAAAATTCCAAATCTAAGACGATCTAGTAGAAACCAATTTGAAATTTTCGAATATACAATATGGAGTTTCAACCATCATTTAAGCTGGCTTTTCTGTCAATGTTACTATTATGTTTTGCAGTAAATAATAGTATGGTGTCTGCTTTTAGCTTGTGTGGGATTAACAATGATGGTATCACTGCTTGTTTGCCATCGGTAAGAGGCTCCAATCCGCCACATCCAACATCTAAATGTTGCAGAGCTGCAAGAGGGGCCAATTTCAAATGCTTTTGTTCTTACCAACACTCTGTCTTGATTCGTTTACTGGGAGTTAATGTTGATCAAATCAGAAAATTGCCAGCTAAATGCGGTATTGCTCCGCGTCTATACTGTTGAAATCTCAAGATGTAATTGATCATAATGATTTTATCGATGATGCATGTGGTTAATTTACGTGCATATAAAGTGTAAATTTTAATTTGTATAATTGTGAAATAAAGATGTGCATCATGTTGTGTGTTTTGCTCAAATCATTGTAAAAAACAGTTTATTTGTTTTAGTTATGTTGTAATAAATCATAAATTGATATGTTGAACTCTAATTTTTGCGTCAAATGAAGTCTTAAATCCTTTTAGAATGTCAACTTTCTTCTCCTTTAATTTTATTAGAAGAATTCATGACAAATAAAATTTAATTATACAAGACATGTATTCCTTGAATTATTTTAAACCTTTTGTAATCATAACACTAAAGTTTTTAATTTGATTATAGCCCTTCTATTGTTGTCACAAATGAGTTTAACATTGTACAATTATCACTTAGAAAATTAATTAATTCTTCACCGACTTCTGAAAAAGAAATTATTATTTAAAATCTGACATTTTGAATATATGATATATGATCAGATTTGCTTGTGTTCTGTCATTCATCAAACAAAGGAATTGGATTTTGGACAATTTTATTCAAACCCGGATCCAAACCGTCCGATCAGCTTTGAGATTTGTGAAAAAAAGACTTAAAATTAATTAATTTAAATGATCACATGAATCAAAATTGTCCTCATAATTTGTTACGCGGATCAAACATATTAGACATTACTTTAAATAAGACTTTGTCTTTAATTTGAATAAAATCTCAAACAAAATCCTTGTTATAGTACTACATATTCAGTTCCACCTACTCTTTTAATTTTTCAAAGAGAGGAAGAAGAGCACAGGAGAAGAGGAGAAGAAAAAGCGAACTGCTTGTCTTGGAGAATAAAACCCCTTATAATGGCAAGAGAGATGAGACAGTGCCGAAGTGAAGAGCGATAGCCAGTTTCACACCGAGAATGATAACCAAATCAACTAGACAGAAGCACCTCTTAGGACAGATTGAAAAAGTGGAGCAAAGAGGAAGAGGTGAGGTGGGGAGAGTGAAATGGTGAATGAGCATAAAATTAAATCAAGATAGTGTCCGGCCGGTTAAATGGTATTGGGCCGAGATTATGTTTAAAAATTCAAGACCAGGCCGATTAAGAGCAGAATAATCCGGACCATTCGACCAGAATCTTTAGAATGATCTGGCCCAAGTTGAAACTTTTATGAAACCTCTGTAATATCCGTGCCAATGCGGATTGGATGTGATCCGAATTATTTTTAAATTGTTGCAGACTATACGAATTCATTCCAACTATAACATTTGCCATTTGGTTTATAACTACAATCAAATTTGGGGTCAAAGAAACCATCTGCATGGGCGTTTTGGATTAAATAACAGTATAACACTATCTTGAATCCTTAATTAATTCATACATTAATTTGAGTATTTTAATCTTTTTTACTTGATCAAAGTCATTTCATAATTGCCCATACGGCCATACCGGCCGGGTTAGCAATTAATGTGCTGGGATTAATTAGTCGACTAGAGATTGAAAGAACAAATACATAATCAATAAAATATGGATAGACATATTAAGTATGAAACATATATATATCAAGTTTATTAAATTAATATATGAAACATTAACTTCACAATTCTAGGAGAAATTTACTTACAGTGGCATCAAGACTTAAAAGAATTGTAAAGAGAGCTTCTTGAAAAGCAGAACTAGGAATACTTTCTACTCCTTTAACTAAACAAGGTGTGGTACACAAAGCAAGATAGCTTATACAGAAATAAGAAAAGACTACTACTACCAATCAATTAAAACCGACATAATAATTCATTCAATCCTCTTCCACAGGCGGAGGCAAATTCAGATCAAGGCACAAGTTGCTCATCTTGTTCCTCTCGTGAAGACTCTCGATGCACATCTCTCGAAACGACCGACCTGACATCTGCATGAGGATCAATGCCGCATTGGTTACCTCATCTGATATGTGGACCTCCCAGTCTTGCTGCTTCTGCCTCGGCTTCGGTTTCGGCTTCTTGTTCATTCCACGCCACTGCCGTTCAGGGTGGCAGCGCATGTGCCCGAACAGCGCCTTCCACGTGTTGAACTGTTTCCCGCACTCGGAGCACGGCGAGACATTATTGGTTTTGAAGATGGAGGTCTCAGTGCTAAGGTTAGGGTTAGTGTTAGGTTTCTTCTTTGTTCGCTTGGGCTTGAGGGGTGGTGTCTCACCTGAGGAAGCAGAGAGAGAATAGAGAGAGAGGTGAAGGTTGCTCATATTTGTTTTCTTTTTCTCAGTACGTAATGAACAGTAATTTTGCTCTAACTAGACATTGATTAGGGCTGAGAGATTAGGGGTATAAAAAAAAAAGGAAATGTAGAACTTATCTGGAGAGGTGTAGTTGTAAGTTGTAACTAGTGAGGTATGTGGGTGGTTACTGGGGGACAACTGGACGGGTGCTTCGAACAGGCGCCCTTTTCTTTTTTCATAAGTTTGTAAATATTTAAGTTTTCTCTGTTTCATCAAAATGGAGAGTTCCGTTTTGTTTCGTCCGGGTGCTTGATGTATCAAGTTTATTGTGAATTCCTAGCTCTGGTGCCTCCTGTGCGGTGGAAATTGCGAGGGTAGAAACAGAGTGGAGAATGGAGATCATGGCATTCAAGAAAAAACTTGGAAAAATTTAATGATCAGTAGGTTCATTAATTGCTCTATTTTTGTACTTTACGCAGTTTGTTAACAAAAGAGAAAATATGTAGTGATAACAAAGGACAAAAAATATTGGAGATCATAGGTTTAAAATTCGAATAAGTGATTTTTTTTATATTTTTTAAATTAACAAGTTTGACCTATTTTTTGTTTTAAAAATAAAATTGAGAAAATATAAAAAAGCATTAGCAGTTTAGCACGTTATTTTTTTTTTAACTGCAGCGCATTGGTGTGAATTTTCAGATTCAATTATCACAAAGAGGTGTAGTACCGGACTTTTAATAGAAAAAAAAAACATTATTACGCCTTTTTCTAATTAACTGTGTTTTCCCAGGTTGGGGCTAGATTAATATATCAATATATACAAAATATTTCGAATTAGGTCACAAATGGTTCCATGGTCTAGCGGTTAGGACATTAGACTCTGAATCTAGTAACCCGAGTTCAAGTCTCGGTGGAACCTCTTTTTTTTTCTTAACAATTCCTTTTTAACACTTTACAACTTCACCACCCGTTATTAGCACTTCCTTTTTCCACAAAATCTCTCTCGCCAGTAACCACAACTTCACCTCCCCCCTCTCCAAACCTTTCATCCTTAGCCTAGGCTCTGAGCTTAACAATGGCTATTTCTCTTCTTTCGCTCACTCCTCCTTCCCCAATTTGTCCCTCCCGTTCCTATTCTCCTTCGCGCTTTCCTGCTAGAACACAGCTAGGTAGACGAAGATTCTTTCTTTGCTCTGCTCTTGAGACCTCCTCGGTTGTGACTAAAGAGGAGGAGGTGAGAGAAGAGACAAGCGGTCCAAATATGGAAGACCCTGGTTTCAGGTAATTGTTATATATTATCTCGTTTCAGTCTAATATTACATGTGATATGTGAGAACTACAAACATTTACCCCAATTGGGAACTGAAATCTCTCAATGGTAAATGCAGCACAGTATTAATTCTGTCAATCGCGCTTTGTTTTAAATCAGTCTATTGCCCCTCATTACCTTAGCACCAATGGAATTTCACATTACTATATTTTGATATACTCCATTTACTTTATTACTTAAATTTTTTTGGAATTAACTGTGTGAGAGTGAGTTAACCCTTAATTATTTTCATGAATTCTCAGACAAGCAAAATCTAAAAATGGAAAGATAGTTTATTAAAATAATGTTGAATGTTGTTAAATTAATGTAGAATAAAATAACAAATGGTCCATATAATATCACATACTCACCCAAATTGGTCCCTAAACTTTTGTACTTGTAACTTTTATATGTACATTTTTTATTAACAAGCAAATGGTCTCATTAATTTAAATACACAAATGGTTTATCTTTGGTACCTGGTCTCATTAATTTTTGTTAAATTTATTGATACAAATTAGTCTGACTTGGTACCTAGGTACCAGATTGCCGCAAATACTGGCATCTCATTAATAATCTGACACTGGGCTATCTTCGGTTCCAACCAGTACCACACTTATGCAATGCAAATTTACAAGCAATCCCACTGAGAAAATTAGACAGTTCAATCTGCTTGACTGCCTTTATATTTCTGTGTCTCAAAGTCTCTTATATCCTTTGACTTCTCTTGTTCATTATTTTCTGTACACCTCTGCATTTCCATCCAACCTCCGTCTGTCTCATTCTCCTTCCCAGACTGTGCTGCGATAGTAAATTGCTTTATATAATAGGATTTTGCATTGCTGTTATTTAAATAAAAAATATTGTGTTTAATCCAATTGCTTTTAACAAACTTAGTGTATTACTATGTTTTGAAAATGACTTATCATTCAGTAATGGATGGTATTGAGATTATATACAGTATGAAATAATTACAGGACAGTTGAGAGGAAAATCTTCAGTTTGGGATGAAAATAGTTCTTGTGGAATAACACGCTTCTTTATCACCATTGCTATAGAGGTGTATATTCTTTATCACCAATAACAAAAACAAAATACAGAAAAATCTCATTCCTGGCAATTGCATAAATGGAATAGGATTCACTGGAATCAACTATTTCTGTATATCTCAAATGGCAAAAACCAGACGCACCAACAATGAAAGACTTTAACCCTCCTCTCTTTTTTAACCACCCCCCCCAAAAAAAATAAAAAAAAATAATAATAATAATAACTGGCAGTATAAATGGAATTTGATGGATATTAGAAGCAATATCTACCAGAATATGAAATTGATCATATTCGAGGAATCATTTATGTAATTTACTCTAATAGCAACAAGGTACTGAAATGATATATTATCTATAATAGGGGATGTAAAGCTTGCGGAAAAGAGGAGATAGAGAGCGGTTGCAATGGAGAGGGGAGGATACAAGGAGGCATAGCAGCAGTGCCTGGGTTCGGTTGGTGGCCCATAAAAGCCTACCGGCCATGCCCTGGCTTTGTGTCATCCGGTGGCCGCTACAGGCGCCAGGGGCAAACCATGGATGAGGTTGTTTCTGGGAGTTCTAGAAAAGTCACTTCAAAGGACAAATAAGGATGGAATAGATGTAAGTCATATGAAACTATAAATGAGGCTATGGTACTATGCATAGCGCAGATCGGTCCATACTATGGATCAATATTTTCGTTACAAACTCCAAATAGACGATCTAAACCGTGATCTCCATATGAAAATGTACTTGCAGACTAAATTTTATATTTTTCAGAATCTTTTTTACTATTTATTAAGATTGGTGAAAATCACTACTTTTTGAATGGTCTTAGAATCTTTAGATCAATTGATTTTCTACCTATCTAAAAAAATTGTAAAAAATGAAAAAAAAATGAAAATTTTGATTTACAAGTACATTTTGTTATGGAGATCATGTTGAACGGTTCAGATCGATTGTTTGGACTTTGAAAATAAAGATATTGATTTGTAGTACAAACCATTATGAACTATGCATAGTACCATAACCTCCTCCATGAAACTATAATTTGTTTTTTGTAAGTAAAACAGAAAAACGGAAATCACTTTTACCACAGAACCTTGCCAATATGCACAACCCATCTAATATACTGTTTCCACACATAATACAAGTCTTTAGGTTGTCTTGAATATGTAATCTCGTACGTATTGCTGCTAGAATTTTTTATTTATAGAATATATTATAGGGAAAGAGAAGAGTACCTTGAAATTTTCATGCATAGAAGGATTGGTAAAAATTTCACGATCCAAAAGGTTTTTTTTTCAGTTGCCTTGGATCCTCTGAGGCTTCCATCATGTGGAGAAAAAAAAAAGTTTGGAGTCGGAAGAAAGTTGCTACAGAGAATCCCAAGAAACTGGAAAAAAAATCACTTTGGATCTGTAAAAAAATTTCCGATCCAAAGTTTGGATCAGGAATAATTCAACCAATCCTTCTATGCATCGAAAAATCAAGGTACTCTCTTCCCTCTATTATTTTATAATATTTTCTATAAATAAAAAATTCTATTGCTGTCGTTTTCCTATTCTGTATATTGTTTTGAACAGATATCATATTTACTGCTTTTTTATAACTGGACTGGTATTTTGGATCCCAAGTTTTCTCCCATTTTCAGATTAATTTCAAGATATTTCCATATTTTTTTCAGTGAGTCTTTGAAAATAGGGGTTTGTTCAAATGGGATTTTCTTGTTTAGTTTTACCAATTATCCACAGCTGTCATGTTCCTAGCAGGGGTTGCTGATATGGCATGTGAATTTGTGGGTCCCACAGGGAGGAACAATTAGATGGAACTTGGGGTGTGGGCTAGGGTAAAGACAGACAGGCAGTTATCTTTGTTTGAATGGTTGGAGGACTGTTTGAACAATTACAAATAGTAGAAGGACCAATTTGTAAAATGATGTACATTTACAATTTTTAACTTACCTGGTATGTGACTATCTAACTACTGCCAATGTAAACCTTCGATTTTGTTATGGGTTTGTTTCATTGACAGATAGCATATATGTCCCCCTTGATGCTATTAGGAGGTATCACTGCAAAGTGCAAATATGTGTTATTCGATCATTTTAACCCAACAATTCCTTCACCTTTTCTAATTCATGATCTTTTTGATGCAGAAGCAATGATTCTTAGACATGAAAAGAACAGAGTTGCCCTAACATGGCGTTGCTTTACTGCAATAGTTGTAGAAAGAATACAATAAGCTTAATTCATTCAGCGCCAATAGATGTGCATTTTGTGTGTTGATGTTCTTTAAAACGATGCTGCAAATTTGTGTCTTCATCAAGATCCAGTATGTAGATGTTCCTTTAAATTGTAACTAAAGCCAACAGTTCAGTGTTCTTTTTCCTTGAATTGCAAATTTTTAACCTGGAAATCGTGAAATATTTCATCCTTTCTTGTTGTTTTTTCGCATGTGTTTGCAATATTAAGCAAAGATGCACCGTCTTAAATTGCAAATTTTCCAAACAGAGAATATTAAAATGAGATTATTTTAACAAATTATCATGGATAATTCTGGCTAGATTCTTTTTTTTTGTTTCTTTCACGACCCGTAGGCCTATTGAGTACCATCTATTACATCAACATTTCCAGAATCCGAAAAGGCCCCTCCCTGAATTCTACCGTAGTTTGCCAGATTATGTGCCATCCTCAGACTGTCTTCTTCTCTGTTGCATTAAAGAGTTTTAAACTGCCCTTTCTGCTGTCCATGTATCAGCCATGCTTCCCACACTTCATTAGAGGATCTCCAGTCATGGTATATGGGTTGACTGTGTGCCAGTAAGTCTACAACTTCCTTCGAAACCGAGAAAACCACCCCTGTGTGACAACCCCAATCCTGCATCAGCCTGTAGCCATGTTATACTGCTATTGCTTCTGCTTGGGCGGGCCTCCTTGCTTGAACACTTCTTGCCACCCATTTTAAGCCGGCCTTGTCCTCTGTAGGTTAGTAGCATACCTACTCCAGCCCTGTCATCCTCTGACCACGATCTGTCTATGAAGCATACATGATCACTGATGGCCTGTTGTGGTAGTTGCTGATCAGTTGGTGCAGCAGTATTTGTCCTGCCTGCATGACTTGCAAAGCTGTTTATTTGGCACACCTGAGTGGTATCAGCATAGTATTAGTACCTCGCACAAGTTGCCATGTTCAAAGGCTTGCCCCCATAACCGCATCATTCCTTATTACCCTCCAGATACTCCAAGCGGTGCACACAAACTGTATAAAAAGTTTGGTTGGCATTTGAATCGCCTGCTGTAGTATATCTCTAAAGGTACCTTGCAAGAGTCCGGATCCCCTAAAGTAACCCAATTTTTGAGTTTAGACGTGTACGGTGCCTATTCGGTGGTAGCGCAGGGGGCCAGTATTATTTGTGGGGTCCAGGCTCTTTAAGATTCGTGTTAGAGCATCTTGGACGGTTTGGATCAAAACTAAAAAATTGGGTTAATGCACTGGATCTGAATTCACCTTGCAAGAGATCCGGCTAATTGACATGGAAAAATATCTAGGCTACATATCCTGACATGGAAAACATCTAGGCTAATTGACGAACCAAAAGTACACATATTTCAAACCAATCTGTCAGAAGATACGTTAGCTTCCTTCCAAAATCTCTTCCATCTTAAAATAATTTTAGATTGAATTATTCAGCTTGGATCAATGTTTTCTTGCTTTGGTACAAGTTGTTATAGCTGCAAGTTCTTTGGCTGCCAGAGCAAAAGGAAAATGACAAAAGAAAGATTAGAATGTTATCAGTGTTTTACAAAAAAAAAATTTTAAAAATAAGTTTCACAAGTAGCCTTATATAAAACATAATCTCATATAAAAACAAGTATTTTATAAAAATAAGTTTCACATTGCACACATGCTGACAAGGAAGATGTTCTAATTTTTTTTAAAAATTTTTCTATTGAAATATTAGAATTTTTTTATATTTTTTTGGAAAATAGATGGAGTACTATAGAATTGAATTTACTAGAAAGACTGCGACAAATAACTCAAATCAACATTTTTCAGGCATGATTTTTTGCAGCTGTAAAACAAATTAAAATATTTCTTGGTGTGTTATTGGAAAAAAATAAAAATGTTTTGAATCTTATTTATTGATTCCGGTTCAAAAATCACTTCTGGATAAATACAAAAATATCGTGGTTCTTCTAATAAATTCAAATTCTAAGGTACACCATCTATTTCTCTAGAAGTAATTTTAGAAAAATATTAAAATATTTAAAATATAAAATAAATTCTAGAAATATATATGGAGTACCTTAGAATTTAAATTTACTAAAAGACCACGATATTTTTTTTAATTACCCAAAAGTGATTTTGAACCAGGATCAATAATATCCAAAACATTTTTATTTATTTTTCCAGTAACACACCAAGAAATATTTTAATTTTTTGTACAGCCGCAAAAAATTTTGCCTGAAAAATATGATCCGGACCCTTTGTCGCAGTCTTTCTAGTAAATCAATTCTATTGTACTCCATATTTTCTAAGAAATATAAATATATTTCTTATATCTCAATAGAAAAAAAATTAAAAATCAGAACATTATTTATTTAAATTAAATAAAAAATAAGAAATCATATTTCCGCTGGATTATCCAACAGAAATAGGAAATCCAAATATGAGCTGGATTTCTCAGCGGATTGGCTATTTTTGAAAATTTCCCGAAAACATGTTTATTTTGTTTAAACAAAAGTCTTCTCTCTTTGCAGCTCCCAATATTTATGGGAGAATATGTTTAGAGTGCTTCTATTCTATTATTCAAATCAGCTGAAATTCAAAATACATGAACAGTGTTTCTGAAATTTTTGAAATTCTGAATCCAGCCGTTCAACTTTTTCTGTGCACGCATCTCGAAATAGTTCAACGGCTGGATTCTGAATTTCAGAAATTCCAGAAATAATGTTCATGTATTGGGATTTCAGCAGATTTGAATCCAACATATCATAGTATGTATGGGAGATAATACTCACAATAGGAACTAATCAAACTTGCTTTGTACTTGTACAGATAACAACAGAATGCTTATATTACATTCCTTTTCTCGAGAAAAGAGAGAGAGTACTTGCATTTCCAAGGTAAACTGACCGGGATCTATCTTTCATTAGCTGCTTCATTGTCAGCATTTATTTGCTCTACAAAACAATCAAATAAGTTTGTTATTTTACACCACATATTACATCTTATGCAACTGCAAAAGTACAACAACAACTTGAGCAAGGATATATCAGCTTTAGTACCAGTGAGCACTATATAAGATGATCATCATAAGTTGTATCTTCTATAATTCTTATTTTTATTGTCAAAGGCTTGATTTTGCAACAAACCATTAATTGCAAGTCATACTCTTCCAACAAGATTTCTAATTATGAAATATGTACGCTCAATTGAGATATGAATTTTCTATGTAGACAACCAAATAATCTACTTGCTGTGATTTAGTAGCTATTTAACCCCAAAACCAAGAGTTTTGCAATTTGTACTCATCCTAGCTTTAGTTTTCGAAAAGGCATCGAGGAGCAACACAACAGCATATGAGTTGTTGATATTTAATGCATTTTTTTTTTGTTTCTATTTTGTTCTCTCCTGTTGAGTAAATTTTCACAAGTGGAGTGTGCATAAGTTCTGAATTTGCTAGACATAAAGTGTGTTGTAATTTGTCAGCCCCTGTGCATAATAAGAACCCCTTTGGAGACCTTCCATACTTCATGTAGATCGAGCTTTACTTTTTCTGGATAGCTTGCACTCCTGTAAATTCTCCTAATTTGTGCTTTTGGTAAAATATTTTACAAAGCAAGAAAAAGAATAAAAACATACTGAATACAACTAATTTGTATTATAGAAATTTGATAAAGTAAAAGTATATCATCTCATGCATCATTTTCATATAAATATATATCTATATATAATATTTTATTTTAATAATTACTCTATAAGATAACAGATAACAAATTTTTTTATCTGTATTCTCACCCGTTATACTAACGAAAAAAATACGTTACCGTTGCCCATATATGATGAGTTAACGAAAAATAATCTTATCAATATCTTATCAAATACGGTACATATCAGGTAAATATATAAAAGGATGCTATTGACACCCCCACTGAGAGTGAGTTGATCCTTATGTTTTTTTTTGTATGTTGTTAAATTAATGAAGAACAAAATACACGAATGGTCCATATAATATCAACTCCTCACTCAAATTGATCCCTAAACTTTTCTACTTGTAATTTTATATGGAGGAGGGTTCCAATGCCTCATGCCTTTCATACCTCATCATACCTCATGTTCTATATCTTCATTTTCATAGTCTAAATTGTCGATCCGAACCGTTCACCATGATATCCATACTAAAATATGGTTGGGGATGAAATTTTATAATTTTTGGAAATTTTTTGCTATTTTTTAAGATGGGTAGAAAATCACTGTTTTTTAAACGGTTCAAAAACAGTGATTTTGTACCCATCTTAAAAAATAGTAAAAAATTTCCAAAAAATATAAAATTTCATCCCCAAGCATATTTTAGTATGGGTATCATGTTGAACGGTTCGGATCGACAATTTGAACTTTGAAAACAAAGATATAACGTATGAGGTAGATGAGGTATGAAAAATATGAGGCATTGGAACCCTCCTCTTTTATATGTATATAAAAAAATTTATTCAAAAAGTTGAATTTAGTATATTAGTCAACTTTGGATGTGAAATTGGAATTAGTCCTACTTGGTACCAACTACCAAGGATACCTGATTGACGCAAATGCTGGCATCTTATTACAAACGTTGGCTATCTTGGATTGGAGTCCGCATTGTCTGCATTAACTCAAAATAGCATCTTTTGAGTTAATGCATCTTGGTCGTCTGATTTTAAATAGAACCAATCCGGCTACAGTCTGTAATTCATGAGCTCTTTAATATTAGTGTAGATCTAATTCACAGAAATCTTAAAGCGAATTGAACAGCCAGATACATAAACTCAAAAGATTCTTTTTTGAGTTAATTAAGAGGATACGAATTCCTTGGATTGTGGATGGATCAATATCTGGATTCCAACCCGTGTCACACTTATCACTTATGCAATGCAAATTTACAAACAACCCCCCTAAGAAATTAAACAGTTCAATCTGCTTGACAGGCATTTATCTCTATTTGAATGGTAGGACGGCTGTTTAAATAATTACAAATAGTAAAAGGACCAATGTGAAAAATGGATGTACATTTACAAATTTTGTACAAAAACACTAATATGGAGGACCAAGGTACTAAAAGCGTAACTCGGCTATTTATGCAGCTTGTACCAGTAAAATTCCATTCCTATAGGAAAATCTTTGTTAATACATTAGCCAGAGGGGAGGGGACAACGATGTAAAAAAGCAATAAACCACAACATGAATAACAGGCTCAATGAATGTTAGATTTGAAAATAATCGTAGCAGTATCAAAAACTTAGATGTGTGAGCTGCGTAAATAAAATGGTACCACAGTAATATTAATATCTCATATATCAGAAATTAAGAAAAAAACTTGCAGAGAGAGAGAAAAAGCTGCCTAAAAATATAATATTTCGAGAAATTAAAGCTGCCAATTGACTTGTTACCTTAATAATCAGATTGCAAGTGAATCAAAAAGCCCATGTATTAAAAGCCTTAGGTACTATTAATGAGAGATGTCTCGGTGAAGACAATAATGATCTGAAAGAACTTAAGCGCACAGATATTCACATCCCAACCCCCCAACTCACTCCAAAGAATTAAGCCTAACCTAATTTTTTGGATAGCTAATTCAATAGCATTTTAAGCCCAGACTTTTGATCATTTGTCAATCTTGAAGGGAATTTGATATTAAACTTGATCCTGAGGTCACCCCTTCTAGAAGGTTCTTTTGGAATCGGCATGCCTTCTTTTGGCACCACCTCCTTGGACCCAGGACTCACCACCGCATTAATAGGAATTGCCAGATTTCTACCATCAAGAGTAGTCAGCTGGACAGTACAGCCAGTCAATGCCTCCGCCAGCGAGATCTTCTGTGTCATAACCAAATCGTTGCCGTCACGTGTGAAAACATCGTGTGGCTTCTCATCTATGTAGAAGATGATGTCTGCAGGGATTACATTTGGAGCCTCATTGCCTTTCTCGGGGAAGGTTATTTTCGTCCCTTTTTTCCAGCCTGGCTTTATCTCAATTGTTAGGATCTCCTCTACCTCGTTTATTCTCCTGTTATTGATAATGTTGAACAATTAGGCTACTTCTGAACAAACAACAATAAAAGAAAACGTGTTAGTTGACTTTCATCTTTCCCAGAATAATGTGTGCTATAATTAAAATATTTACTTTAGCAAGAAGTATAACAAACAGAAAACTCTTTTTGTTTAAGATGCTTAAATTAAACCCATCATTTCCCAAGGAGATGTCATAATGACAACAGATGGAATTTCTGTAATTTAACATGCTTCTGTTAAATGCATGTTATCGTTAGGGAATACTCTTATTCTTAAGATAAGACCATTGTTTATCTAATTTAATGGATAAATTACCAGTTAAATAAACGATAATTGATAAATAATGTAACTGAAGGATAGATGTAATCATGCCATTACCTTAAAACAGTCCAGGCAAATTCAAATATAATAACAATTTAAAAAAAATAATTACCCAGTACCATCAGCAACCTCCCGAGAAATTTTCATCTTCTTGGTGGCACCCGTATATAGATCCACAAGACTAACAGCAAGCCTTTTTTCTATAGGAGCCGCCTTGTGGGCCCGTTGTGCGCCTGCATCCCCTCCAAAAGCTGTGCGAAGTAAATGATCTGAAAAAATAGAACTTGGGTACCTAGACCCGCCACCACCCCCATCTCTCCCACTTCCCCTGCCAGAGAAACCAAATAACTCAGCGAATATGTCATCAGCATTTCTAGGGTTGAATTGGAAGCCTCCAGGGCGACCTCCACTGGAGAAGAAAGAGGATGACCCACCAGGACCTGTAGGGGGCACCTGGCCCTTAAGACCTTCTTCGCCATATTGGTCATAGACCGTGCGTTTTTGGGTATCACTTAATACCTAAACATGGATTGGAAAAAATTGATATCATACAGTTGATAGGATAGATGAGTTGGGCTATCATGCTTTGGGAAGTAAAGTGCTCCTTTTACTTCCCGCTCATATCTTCATTTTCAAAGTCCAAACATTCGATCTAAAAAGTACAACATATTCTCCATATTAAATTGTGCTTGGATACCAAATTTTACATTTTTGGAAATTTTTTGCTATTTTTTTAGAATTTTTTAAAATTGCTGTTTAATATGGTAAAAAAAAAGAAATACATAAATATAATGATGACAGTAGTATGCTGGTAAAAAAAATGTTGATGGTAGTCGGCAAACCAATACCTGAAAGGATTATTGCATGTCGACAGAAAGAAATGGTTGCACAAATAGATGTGCCTTTGATAGTACAGGTCTAAAAAGAAAATTATACTTCAAATTGAGCACCTGTCTGTGTTAGAACTCTGTAATTAAGATGAGTGACCAACCGTCGAAGTTGCCATTTTATTAACATCTAAGTAAATCTGACCTTTGATTATTTTTAAGTTAGTTCTAATGCATCAAATGACCACTTCATTATTCAGTAATACGAAAAGGATTAGTGTCAAAGAACCTGAATTCGCAGACTTATAGAATTTGGACCCTCTTGAATTTTAATTTATTTGCTACACAAAGTCTGTGATCCTGCTTTGCTGGCTGGTTCACAGCGTAGATATTGGGTACAGACACAAAAATAGAGCTGTTCGTATTTTCAAAACTGTCGGATTTGGGTGTCTGTTCCCATTGAATCTCAATTTCATATTATCAAATAAAGAAGTGTCAAATGACCTCTCAAGAATTGGTAGAGAAGCTAAATTCACTATTCATAATTGAAACTAGATAACAACATATTTCTTTGAGATTTAAAAATCAGCTTATGGATCATCATTGAAAAATGGAAATTAGTTAAATACCCATTACCATATTTATAATTGTGTTTGTTGCGGTAGAACAAGTACAGGACAAGTTGCACATATTAAGATCAACCTATGCTACTTCATAAGCTTAGAGGATCTAATGAATCTCTACTTATCTAAAAGCATGGATAAGAAAGGAAGACCCTTTTTATTTTCAGATTAAGATTGTAAGTATGCTAAGATACTCCAAAAACAAACAAACTGAATTTAATTTTCCACTGGCATTGGGTAACACCACACTCATATCTACCTAAACAAGCATCTGAATGTATGAACCCCAACTAAAAGAATAATAAGAATACATTGAGCAGCCAAATCTATGCCTCAATTTTTAATTGGCCAATTGAGGTAACTAAAGAAGATAATTTTTAAAGGACAGGCCTATTTCAATCGAAAAGTAATAACTTCGCCAATCTGCACTAAATCAGACCCAAAAATAAAAAATTCACCTCATACGCCTCAGAGATCTGTTTGAATTTAGCCTCCGCCTCTTTCTTATTTGACGGATTCTTGTCAGGATGCCACTTCATCACCAGCTTCCTATACGACTTCTTCAACTCTTCATCTTTCGCATTTTGATCGACTTGTAAAATTTTGTAGTAATCCAATCCCATTGCCTCCTCCTTCCTTGCACGGCCAACCACCCTCGTCCTCTTTAGTCTCTACTTGAGCTACAATTCGTTGTTTGCTGTTGTGTCTGGTTCTCCTCTTCGCGCTCTTCGGTTCGAGCGTTTCTCTCGAGCTTGTTTCCTTTTATTTTGGCGCTTATTAAATTTTTCTACTTTTTAATATATTTTTCTTCTCCTGATATGAGGTTTCAGTATAAGAGAGAGACGTGAACGAAAAGGCTGGGACCCGTGCGTAAAAGCACAACATTTCACTGACAGGAGGTCCTGTCGGTGGGACTCACTAGTCAGTGTCCAAGGTGTAACTAGAACTAGAAGACAATGGTGGTATTGGGTCGGATACGTTTAATTTAATGGACACCTGATTATAGGCGAGGAGTCTGGTTTCGGATTTCGACCCACTGATGACTGAGTCCCGCAAACTTCTAATAAACCTGGAGCTGATTGAAGCAGCAATGGGACCCACGGGCAGTGATTTGCGGGAGAGACCCTAGCAACAAATCAATAAGTGCCGGCCAGCGCCTATAGGCAGAGATGAAGTTAATTAATTTGGACACGGTCGATTTTATTTATTTATATATTTTTTTATTTTATAGTATTAAAAATAATAAATTAAATTGGTAACATTCTTTTCAAACATTTAAAAATAATATGATCATAACAATTCATCATTGTGACTCATAAACGTAATGAATGATTATAATATAACCCCACTCAAGTTTGCTGTTAATTTTTTTCCCTCCTTATGGCCCGCCCCTTTAAAGATATCTCATACATTCTATCTCGAATCAGATTAATTTAATTCTGATCTGACGGTCCGGATCTAAATAGCTGTTACCTCATAGGATATGGACTCTTGGCTTTCAAGGTCACCTCTTTTAGGCTACTTGTGAAAATAAATTGCGCCGCAAGTTAATTGTGCAGATGAGATTGAAATTTGAAATTTCTGAGTCCAACCATTTAAAAATCTCTTTTAGAAAGGAGAAATTTCATATATCCCCTCAAAAATCTTGAAATTACGAATTTCCCCCTCTAAAATTCATAATATCATATTTACCCTCCTAAAGTTCAAAAACTCAAAAATTTACCCAATCTATTGACTTTTCTATTAAAACTCATTTTAAATTTATAAGTTACTCATTTTACCCTTTATTAAAAGATTAAAATCTTCCCTCCCTTTTTTTCAAGACCAAAAATAATTTCAAAGCATTTTTGTTTCAAAACTGTCTCTCTTCTAAATTTATGTCACTCATTCAACACCCCATTCGACTCTCCAAACTCCTGAGATATTACTTATTTCATACTATAATGAATGTTGCTATAAAACGAACCGACGAGACGGGTTGATGCTAATGGTTGATGTGTATTTGCCACTTGGAAAAGAATTGAGAGAACAAATTTGACTCACTTGGAGAGCTTCACATAGATAGAAATTTTAAGTAGATTTTTTATTGATTCCATAGTGATGGATCCATTAATTACCAAAGAAAAGTGAATATATATCCATCTGCTATTTTTCTAGTTAGGCCAATGCCAATACGAGTAAAAAGTCAATTCACTCCTCACTAGCTTCTACATACTCAACTCAGGGAAGAAATAACTTTTCATATCATATGAAAAGGCAAAGAGTGCCAACACCCGATAACCTTTTATCATTTAATGAGCATCGAACGAATGACTTCCATCTTTGACGAGTGATGTTGGATGGTGGAGAAAAAGAAACCTTTGTTCCTGATACGGTCGTCTTTTATTTAAGAAACCATGCGTATTTTCATCTATGCGCTAACTTAATTAATTCAAGTAGAAATCTAATTAACTTTCATGAATTTATTATCCCAGCTTGTCACTGATGTAAATCTGGTTCTTTCGATTGAGGCGGTACAAGCAATTGGAAACCTAGTGGGATCTGCGAAATGTTCTCTGCCATGAAAAAACACTAAAACAACAAGCAAAGAAAAACAATGAACTGTATAGGCAAGGCAAACAAAATAGTTAAGAACAACTGGTAGCGATCAACTAATAGGCATTGGAAAAATGGAATAATCTGATGGGGAAAACAAGCTAGCTATCATATTACAAAGGGTAAAATGGATAATTTACAAATTTATCCAATTTATTGACTTTAAACTTTAGAAGGTTAAATATGATATTATGAATTTTAGAGGTGGAAATATGTAATTTCAAGGTTTTTGAGGGGATACATGAAATCCCCCTTCAAGAAAGTTTCATGCTTATGCTTATCTCATGGTGCTGTCTGTCAACATATCTGTCAGAGCTACAATAATATATTCTACTCTCTTCTCTTATTATTGTATCCTTTTCTATTCACATTGCACTCTTTGTCTATTATCTTTCTCAGATAAATTAGCGTGATGCCCATTGACAAATTTATATTTAACAGAAAGTTTTCGTATGAAAAAACGAAAATAAAGCAACTACCCAATATGTAAATCAATTAAATCCAAGTCTTACGTAAATTAACCTAGGAATGCAAAATTTAAATCATATCCAATGACGGATCGTGTTGTATCGTGATTTAATCAACTTTATCAACTTTTATATATTGTATCATGTCATGATCAAAATAAAAAAAATGTTCACGACATGTAAATGATCTTTGCACGCTATTCACCTCGTAACGAACAACAACCTAACTATTTTTTTTTAATTTCAAGTTTAATTGAGGAACAAAAAATAAAAACATATCAAATTTAGAAAAAAAATATAAAAAATTATAAAATAAAGAAAAGATGTTGAAAAAAAAAATTAGTTTGAAACTTTAATAATTATGTTGTACTTTAAACTTATGGGGTTTTAAACATACAATGAGAGTCAATCATATAAAATTTTCAAATAAAAATGAGATTAACATTACAATAGCATAACATTTTACACTAAACTATACACTAATATCATGTTTAAGTATTTTATTTTTAAAATAAATGAGATCAATTGACTCCATTTATCTAAGATGAATCTGTCTCTGATGTACTGCATCATTTTTTTTCGAAGAATGGTCACCAGGGACCGGTAGTAACAAGGAGAAAAAGGGGATAAGTCTCCCTTACAAATTAAAAATTTGGTACTTGGTCTATTAAACTTTAACATGAAAATTATGCCATACTAAATTTTTCATTCTCTTAATCGCAATTTTTTAGCGATGTGTAATTTACACGCACCTATTATTTTATGTATTTACTTATTTTTTGCCTGTTGCACTTGTTATTTTGGCAATTGCAGGTTAAAGTAAAATTATTAAAATAGCAAGGGATAAAAAATATATATAACAAAATTGCAATTGCACTTATATAACCATCTCTAGCTATATTTATACCATCACATCTTAAAATAGCAAGGGATAAAAAAAATATATCAAAGTTAAAACTTATTAAATAACAATGAAAGATTGACCTAAATCTACAAATCAATCAGCCATACACCCGAAAGAATTATTACATAAGTCAAACTAAATAAAAAATAACAAGAAGGAATGATGAGAAAACCTAACAAGGAATCTGTTCAGTGAACCAACTCATCACTTTGATCGGTAACTTGATCAGATCCACCGCCAAATTCGCGATCCCCGCACAGCAGATCAAGCACGGGCAAATGCAACTCAAAAATGATCTGCATTGAAACGATTACAAATCAAAAACCAGTTGAGATCTAAATCAGCAAAAGAAAATTCAACTAAATTTCTCATTTAAACTTACCCGATCAGCCACACCACGGCTCCTACAAGAGATAATGCCAATGCAACAATGGCGAAAGGCAATCCAATCAGAAAACCTAGCGGTCTACAGTCCCCCATTCTCTTTCTTCTCCTTTCTCTCTTCTTCTTCTTCCTCTCCTTCTTTCTTATTTCAATTTCAAAGTTTTCGTCTTTGCTCTGTTTTTTCTCGTCTTCTCTCCTCTGAATATAAAACTTAAATAACAACGGATTATAGAGATGGAACCGGTCATATGGTTTGATGAACGGACGTAAACGCCCCTGAGATTTAGCGAAGGGGTTTGAAATCAAGGGTAAATGTGGAAATTCGCTTTCAAAGCAGAGAATTGTGTTGACCCACATGCGTACTTAGCGTAGCGTAGTAACAAAGAAGGTTCAATTCCTTGACTCAGTTATATGCGCGTTTGTTGGTCTCTGGTTGCCTGATTCTCTGTTGTCAATTCCCTGTAGTGTATCATGTAGCGAACTGTTTCACTCAGGAATGAGGATTTGCTTTTGCTTCTGTCCAGACCTGCTTCATTATATAACATAAGATATGTAAAATCTAATTTAAGCCCATTTAAATTGTAGACAGCCTAAAAGCCCAAATTAATGACCCAACTCAGAAACGAACAAAAGGCCCAAGTAACTTGTAAATCAATTTAATCAATGAATAAGAGATAAAATGAAAATTGTCAAAACAATGAAAGTGTTTTCTTGTCATTTGCTCAAAGGACTTGCACAAGGAACCGTTCAAAAATAACAAAATTATCTTATTTCGGTACAACTGACATATTTGCATATACGTGTTTGGTGACAAAGGATGCTTAGGAAATGATCTTTTGATCTTTTCTTCAAAAAAATTCTGGAGGAAAATTTGTAAGATAATTTAAAAAAGCAATATATGTGATTTTTGTAGGGGTGTAAACGGAGCGGACACGGAGCGGATAATGCTAATATCAAATCCGTATCCGTCTTTCAATGAGCGGATACGAATACGGATACGGATACGGATACGGATACGGATACGGATACGGATAGTAAACGGATATCAAAATTTAAAACCATATCCGCCTTAAACGGATACGGATACGGAGCGGATAATTTACGGATACGGATTCGAATACGAATATAGAACGGATAATTGTCGGATATTGAGTTATATGAACTTTAAGATATAATTAATAATTAATAAAATTTAAATATGAAAATAAATAAATAATTGTAAGTTGATGGAGATATTAATATTGAAAAGATGGGAGATATAAGATATTCATTCCATTGATATAATATATAAACAAAATAAAGAAATAGTAACAAAAGATAGTGTGGTGTATGTTTGTAGCTTGGTTGCTTAGACTCTTACCTCACATGACATGGGTTCAAATCTCCTTGAAGGCAAAATAATTTCTTTTAATTTGTGGGTCCAAAAAAAATTATTGGGTTCCGGATAATCCGGATATCCTCTCCGTTTAGGTTTTACTATCCGTATCCGTATCCGTGTGAACAGTAGATAATTGATAAATTATCCGTATCCGTATCCGCAATATCCGTATCCGTTTAGATCCGGATACGGATTATATGCGGATTCGGAGCGGATATCCGCATCCGTTTACAGCCCTAGATTTTTGTATTAAAATTGTGTAAAATTTAATTGGTAAATAGACTACACATTTTTTTCTTTTCTAGGGAAAATGTTTCTGTTATAACCCCTAAGTTTAAATCTAATTAATTAGTCTACTGATCGAGTTTTGCAACTAATTAAATTTGGGTTAGTAAATTAACCCAAAGTGAAGATTAAATAATTAACCTGATGATGAAAATTTTATAAATTGATTATTTAAACCAAATTGTAGTTCTTCCAATTTTAAATTTAAATTTACAACTAAACAAATTCGAAATTAGAGGAAATTATAAAATAGCATCAACGAATAATTGTAGGAATTTTAAGACGTAAATTCTCGTTGAAATTTATTTGATTGATAAAAAAATTGTTGGTTTCGTTTAATCATGAAATTTAATTTTTGAATTTAAAATTTTCTGACTAGATGATTATGATTTAATTTTTTTTAAATTATCACGACTAACATCCGATAGATCCGTATAGATTTCTAAACGCAAATTAGAGCATCTCCATTGCTGCAATTGATTTGCAATTGCAAATACATGTCGGGAGTAATTGCAATTAATTTCGTTCTTAAATTTCAAAGATTATACATTCATGCAATTGCATTTAATTATTTTTAACGCCAGGTCATCTTCATGAGCGATTCGTTTCTCGAAAAATCTTCCATTTTCTCCGTGTACAATTTCTGGTTGATTATTCTGTGATTTGGCACGGCCCACAAACTTTTAAGGAAATTTTTTTGCGCACTCCATAAAACGTTTAAAAATACGAGTATATCACGAATAACATATACAAGATATTACCTGTCATGCTCCAAATTATTATATTTTTCAAAAATAACTTCGTGAATTATCAATAACAAATTACAATAGTTGTTTGTGAATTAGGTGCTACATCCAATTTGTCTTTCCACAGGTGATGAGCTTCTAGACCTTGAAACTTACATTAATCTCTCAAAACATAAAAATACAAAAAAAATAAGCAAATTGGCATTCACTAAATTAATGATCTCCTTTAACAACTATTTTTTTTATAACATAGCACCACTGGAGATAAATAAAAAAAGAGGAAGATCATTAAAATCATAAAATATTGCTTCCCCAATAACTTCACAGAGAATTTTATAATTCAACAACTCTCATGTTTGAATCCAATTAAAATTGAACTGGCGTCATCTAATAACTGCACATTGTGCCTTCATATTTCCTGGCAAGAAAAGCAAAAAGGTGAAAAATAAACAAGCCTCGTTAGATCTGAAATTTAAAAGAAAATGCTTAGGATAAATTAACATAAGAAAGTTGGTACTAGTAGTGTTTATTTGTTTCCCTGTTAGATTGGCATGCAACAACCAGTTCAAGTAAACAGTATAAGGTTAATTATTCATATAAGGTTAATTATTCAAAAACATTGATATATCAACTATTGGTTCATGAGAGTTCAAGTTTGTAAAACAGAAAAGAAGATCACAACTGACAAAACATGGGCATAAAAAATGCAACTTAGTCCCTATCAATACTCATTATTATTCTTTGACTGAAAACTAAAATATAAAAAGAAAGGTTCAAGGCTATCTGTGAACCCATGATCTATTATTGAGACTCTAAGGGACTATGTGCATAATATTGCCAAAACTGCAGGTAAATAAAGGGCAAATCCATACTAGTAAGGAACATAAACTATACCAGTACATACCTGACAATATGAAAACTAATGGTACCAGTCTTCACGGAGTAATTATAATCAATCATCAATTCATTAATTTGTTTTAACTACCTAAGGTTTTCTAACTCAATCATTTCGATAAAACTGCAATCTATTGATAGCTTGCGATACTGAAGAGATTTGGGCACGGTTGCACAATTCAAGATAATTCATGCCACATGATTAGATCAAAGCTTATCTAAATTCAATCTATTGTTTAACTATTAGAACTGGGAGGGAGGTGAGAGAGAAGGCGTCGTTTCTCAAATCCTGGCCTTTGCTGAATCAGTTGAAGCAATCTCTAGCTTGTGCTCTACTCCAAGTCGGAGCTCCGTCAATGTCGCCTCGCTAGACTAGTTCCATGAGCTTCTTTTTAATTCCCAGAGATAAATTGGTGCGGGAGAAGTGGGAGGGGAACAGGGTATAATTAGAAGGGGGAGGGGAACAACGGCGAGATAGCGGAGGCAGTGGCGACGGGAATTTCGTGCAGAGAGAATACGGTAGGGTTTTATCTAGATGATGGTGGCGATTGAAGAAGCAGCGAAACAGAATTTGATATCGCTGATTTGATTGGCTGTTGAAGACAGCGAAGGTGAATTGAAAGGGAAAATGAAAGCTTGCAAATATTGAAAGCTTGCAAATTTGGAAAGACTACTACAAAACTCAAATGAAAGAGCCACGTCGGAGCCACGTCGATATTTGCAATTCCATTTGCAAGGCGTTGGAGAATGTGCAATTTAACCTGACCCAAATCAAAGTTGCATTCGCATCCCCTGAGATATATCAAACTATTACTTCCGATCAAAGTTGAATTCACATCCTCTGAGATATATCAAACTATTAACGTTTAATTCTTTTGAGAAGTCTCAACCGTTCAAATATTTCTGCACGAATCTCAAGCACCCCTTTTGATTTTTAATTCCACCTCTCCCTCTCTTTAATTTTCCTGGAGAGGATTTACACCTCACCCTCTCTTCTCTCCCACTTACCAGTGGACCCCCGCCCCTTCCCTTTCTTTCCTTCCTGGAGAAGGAACCTCCTCCCTCCCTCTCGCTGAATCCGAAACCCCACCCGATCTCTCTCTTTTTCTCTCCTTCCAGGAGGCGGAATGGAGGCGACCTCCCACGCGCTACGTGCGCTGTCCTTTCCCTGTCAGGAAGCCCGTACGGGCGACGACCCTAGCGCACCCACTCTCGCGACTTGGTCGCTGCGTCCCATCGCGCCCCGCTTTTGAATCTTCCCTTGTGTTGTAAATACTCTCATTCTCTCTCGGGTTTTTTTTTTTGGTTTTTCCGGTTGTTGTTTTGTGCTCATGTGCTGAGCTGTTTTCCCTTTCCCTCTATTTTTCCCGTTTACCACTTAAATGCCGATTGTCCAAAACCCTGGAGGGGTTTTTGTCGTTGCTAAGCTTACGGGTGCCTTCGTTGCAATTTTCTGGTGCCGGGTGTGCTTGCTGATTCCTTTTTGGCGGCCGTAAGGCGAGCCGCTGCTTGGTACCTGCTGAGCTTCGACCTTCGTTGCGATTCTCTCTCTCGGGTAAGTGTTCAAAACACCATTTAATTAATGCCTTGCTCGGGTTGTTGATTTTCCCGGCCGGTCGTTGTAATTGCTTGTGTGCTGGATTTTTAGTTGCTGCGGTGCGGCGTTGCCTTGTTTCCCCTTTCCCTTCTGTTTTGTTCGGTGTGCCTTTTGCTGGTTTTACTGGTACCGTTCCATTACAGGTACGGTGATTTCGGGCTGGGTTGTCTCCGTCCCTCTCGTCTCTGTCATTACTGGGTTCTGTTCTGTTGCTTGTTCGTTTGTGTACTGGTACCGCACCGGTACCGACCCTCTCTGCTTGTTTGGGCTGGCTTGGCTGTTTCTGTTTTGCTTGTTGGCCCTTGATTTGGTGCCTTTCTATTTTCTGTACCGGCCTTTGATACTCCTGTTCTTTGCTGTTGTGTGGTGCCGATCGGTTACTGGTAAAAGAAAGGGGGGGTTACCAGTGACCCCTGTTGTGCTTCGGTGTTGTTCTCTGTTGAACTTGCGTAACTTAGGGAATTAATTAAAATTTGGGCCTTCCAATTGTTGCTGGGCCATTTAATTAAATAAAAAGGATTGTATGATGTGAGTGGGACTTTCGGACTCAATCAAAGAAACGAATTTAAATACAAAGGAGTATATGATGCCCAAATCCTAATTCAATATGTAAGCTTAATTAAAAAGCTTATGTGACTACTTAGTTAAGCATGCCATAAATAAAAATAAAACGTGGATAGCATTACAATGTATAATTAACATGAAAGAAATTTAATTAAGTATAACTAGTATATTGTAATGATAATCTAATTTATCTTATCTACTTAGCATCGGTTATGATTAAGTTATCTTATAGTATAGTATTTTAATGTGTTAATAATAGGCTTGACCCAAATCGAATTTAAAAGAGAAAGAAAATTTAAAATAATTTAAATTCAACACATTGTAGATTAATTAGGATTTATTTAGTTAAGTGTTTAAAAAAAAAAATAAGTAATTAGGATTTTATAAATTAAGTAGAATTTTAGTTAAAGAAAATAATTTCCAAATAAAATATGTTGTTAAGTAATAAAGGACAATTAATTAACAACATCTTAATATTTTCGAATCATTACGATTACAAAAGTTTAATTAATAGAATAATTAGATAGGCGTGTATTATTTTATAATTATAAATTAATCGACCTGTACAAGTTATCAAAATAAATTCGTACGACTTTAGAAGTATTATAATAATTAAACAAGTAATGTTTAATTACTTGCGTACTTAGGATTAAATTTAATTGTAGTTAAATTAATTAAGGAACGAACTTATTATAAGTAGTTAAGTTAGGATTTAAAATAATAACCATTTTAATTACGTAATCTATACCTTACGTACTTTATCATAAAATTTCGTTATAACATGATTTACGTATTTAGTAAACAGTTTATCATCAAATTAAAATATAACAAGTATTTAAATTAAGTTAAATTAGTTTAAACTAAGTTAGACCTAATTTTACGCCCAATCGGAATCGGATCAGATAGACCGAACCGATTGAGCCTGATTTAAACCGTAAGTTAGTGAATTGGAACTGAACATTAGTTAAACATAATTAAATGGGGAAAGGGTTACGAATATTAGTTAGGACTTAATTAATTTACGTCCGAAATTTCAGGTCAGCAGACCTACGTAGATTCCGACCCGTGGACCGATCCTGCTGACGCTTGTACAGGAGCAGGCGAGGATTACGTGGATCCCGGAGGCTATTAGCGCGTACAACCACTACTGCCCTACAGGTGTGGGATATCTGCATTATTCTTTCGTGGCGTACTCTTACCAGTCGACCACTTGACCTGACATTCGCACTTTAAATTTAGTAGATGCATTAGAGCATGTTTACCTTTTTCAGAATTGTACTTAGGAATTGCATAAGCCCTTATAAATGGAAAATTTACCGTTTTCTTAGGAGTAGTGTAATTTAATATATATTATATTAGGTTATTAGATTGTCTTCTTCTTGTAGAAGACAATATATTATTATTATTTTACGTGCATACGCATGCATTGGTGAGGGCTGAGCAGGGCCGAGTGACTTCGTTCCGTCTTGGTATCACTTGGCATGGGACGGCCCGACAGCCACTGAGCCGAGCATCACTTGATTCTCGGATGGCCTTAGGATTTATATTATATGTATGACTTTGATTATATATATCTTTTCGATTCATTTTACCATTTCGTGCGGGCTGTGCGTCTAGAGGCACGGAGACGATTCGGGAGTTATCCCCCCTACATTAGGAGCTACTTTGCCTAGAATGGGATTCCAAGCCGGGTAGTGTTAGGTAGAATCTTGTGCGAGGTTCCAAGACCGGCGAGTCTTGGGTAGAATCTTGTACGGGGTTCCAGCACCGGTTTGGGTAGAATCCATGTGTGGTGTTCCTATTGGACTGGCCGGACGTTAGAGTTCTCTCCTGCTCATGAGGGAAGAGATTAACTTTTTACGACTTGCTTGTAGTTTTCTCCTATTGGATATGTTTGGATGAAGAATCGTCTAGAGTAAGGAAAATACACAAATTTTGGATATAACCATCGGCTAGCGTGCCTTGCCTACGGGTTGAAGTCTTTGGGGCAAAGCTCGATGCTATTAGGCATCAAGTATCTTTGTATCCACTGATCGCAGTCCTTGTGTTATGTCGCATTGAGATATAAATTCAATTTGGTTGAAATTGGCACGGCACGGGGTGACAAAATTATCCGTATTATTACTATACCAATTTGTACACACGGTACCTATTGTACTGGACCCCGATTGATTATAATACTCATTCTGCTTCTATTTTATTTTTGGAAAATTTCATCATATTGGCATAATAGGATAATCATATCATGTCATCTACTATATATGTATTTTTCTTTTGTAGTTATTATGATAGGTTTTAAATTCCGCAATATGTGCATTAAAAGTTGATAATTACCGACTTTACGTAGATTTCAAATTAAAACGTGCTTTGACTTAAGAGGATTCCTGAAGGGATAATACTGGGTCACATACTGGGCGATCATTCTCATCCCCTCCTTTTTATGGATGTGGGCAGGTACAGAGTCTGATGGTCCGCAGCAGGAGGCGTCAGGAGCTGTCCCCGATGGCCACCTCGTCTGATATAGATTAGGAATTTTTGTTTAGGGTTACGAGTCCAATACTTTTATTATGTACATTGGACTCGATAGATCATGTACCCCCTTGCTTAGTTTGTGTTTATTTTATCTCGAGGTGGATTGTATGGATATTATGTATGTATGGATGTTTATTTGATATTTATGACTTTTGCTTGATTATTTTGTTAATTGCTTCCGCTGTATGATTTTCATTATTATTCTTGTTTAGCCTTGCGTGTCATTTCGATTAATTGACACGAGGCGGGGATTAATCACACCATAATCCGGAAATCCTGGTTGGGGGTGTGACATCCCAAACTTTCTAACTTCTAAGGCCTGCCATTTTGGAAATAGGCTTCTATTCTAATTTCTAAGATTATGTTAAATAGCAAACAATATGTATTTTTTTTTTTAAATAAGAGCTCCCCATAAGCTTTGATATCAATTTCTTCTTAAATCTCTCTTGTAAAAATTAAACTTAGATCTCTCTGTACTCGTAGAAGACGAGTCCCATTATTATTTATTCTAGGCCTACGATTCGTTATGAAAATACACTATTTTTTAAGTAGCTTAATACACTTTTAGTTTATCTAATTTCTTGTCCTTAAAAAGAAAAATATAATATGTTCGCCTAGCATATAAAATGCTATTCTAGGCCTTCGATTGGTTTTACAAGAAAAAATATTATGCCCCGGCTAAAATGCTATTTCGAAATTTTTGATTGATAATAAGTATTGTGTGGAAATAAATTTTCTTTTGGAATCACAAAAGAATAACAGGAACCTGTTATTTAGATTTCAATCCTTCAAATTTTTTAATGCGTGAATTTACGAAAAGTAAAGAATTTCATGTGCGAATCTCAACGAAGATCAATAACAGATTCTTGTTATTCCTTTGAAATGACAGTAGATTTATTTTCGTATTGTGTAGCAGACTAGCAGGCCGGGTTAGTAGAGTTTTCTTACTTTTTTTTTTTTTTATATATCCATTCTAACAAATGCATTTCATAATCCATACTGTCACACCTAAGCGGCTCTTATTGTTGCGCATTTGTTGTACTGCTTCTTTTGCTTTAAAAAAAAACTTTTATGTTAGATCTAAAAAAAGAATTAAATTTTTAGGAGGAATTTTATGTTTGCCCTCAAAAATCTCGAAATTACATACCCCCCTCTAAAATTTACTCAATTTATTGTTTTTTATTAAAACTAAATTTTAATTTATAAAGTATCAATTTCTCATTTATTAAAAATAAAAAATATGTAGCTTGCGTAAGAAAAATGTACAGTCTTTTAGTTGGCCGATTGTGAGGGCAAATAGTTCATTTTCTTGTGATGTGCACACACTTGTGTGCCTAAATACCATCAAGTAGAAAACAAATTGCCCTCTGAAACTGACAACTTATAAGACTGAACATTTTTTTTAAACAAACTACATATTTTTAATTTTAATAAAGAATAAATAGAAAATTTATAAATTTAAACGGAGTTTTAATAGTAAAGACAATAAATTGGATAAATTTATGAGTTTTTAAAATTTAGAGTGATAAATATGAAATTATTAATTTTAGAGAAAAAAATATGTAATTTCAAAGTTTTAAAAAATATACATAAAATTTGTCAAAATTTTCTAAAATTTGATACCATAAAACCTCTCCTCCTTTCCGGTCGTCTTTGACTGAGTTGTACCGAATCTCTATATATGTAGGGTATGTTTGGTTGCAAAATAAAAATAGTTAGAATAGCCAAATCAAGAATAGCTATCGTTTGTCTTATTAGAATAGTCAAATTTCTTAACTCTTAGTAGGGCTGCTAACGAGCTGAGCCGGCTCATGAGCCAATGAGTTGAACAGCTCAATAAATTATATTGAGCCAGGCTCTAAACTAAATAAAGCTCGAACTCGACTTGGCTCATATTTTATCACTCAAACAGGGCCGAGCCCAAATCGAACCGAGCCGAGCCGGCTCATGAGCCAAGGAGTCTCTTCTATTTTATCACTCAAATATTTACTGTTCGGTTCTAAAATTATGAAAACTTTATTATGCTAATGTTGCATTTGCAAAGCAGTAAATATTTACAAATGCTAAACATTAAATGTTTTATTATACCGAGAGTTGTACATATATTTTTGCAAAAATATAGTACACAAGATTTTAGAACCAAAAAGTAAACGAGTTGAGCTCATGGCCCAAAACAGTAAAGGATTTTACAAATATATATATTTTTTAATGTTTGGCATGAGATGAGCTCGCGAGTTATGGCATGAGTTGAGCTCGCGAGTTATGAGCTGAGTTTGAGTTGAGCTGAAGGCTCAAACTCATTAAGTTGAGCAGAGCTTTTTTTCTTCAAGACCGAGTCGAGTCCGAGTTGAGCCTGTTTAGTTATATGACGAGCTGAGCTTAACTCATTAGCAGCCCTAACTCTTAGGAATAGCTCATTCTAATATGACAAAAAATTTGAATTTCCTATTCTAACTATTCTAACTCAATCAAATACCGAATATGCTAATTCAAAAATGACTTATTCTCAATCCAACCAAACATGAATTTTCGCACTGACGACTGCTCTCCTCTCCGTGTCTTATCCACAACATGTATATATGTGTATAGTTGATGCTACGTACAAAAGGTTCTTACTTTAAAAAATCACATAAAAAAAAAGCAGCCTAGGAGGATACGGAGAATATTATTTGGCGAACAACAAAAACAAAAATAGACAGCAGTGTTAATTCCTCCTCAAGATTTAGGGGAGATTTTCACATAGAAAATGGTCGCAAATTGGAGCTACTTTGACGTAGACTTCTTGAAAGATACGTATACAAAATATAGCATCGTCTCCATTTTAAACCAAACACAAGCGCTCTTATTTGATTATTTCTCTCCGTGGCAATAAATGTGTTATGTGTGTGCTTTTACGCATGATTGAAATAATAATTATTTATTTTTTTCTTTAAATTGAAGTAGTTGTGGAGACAGTTTTCTGAAGGTGTTATTATAGTTAGATATTTTTTTGCAATGGGAAATAATAAAATGAAATAAACCATACAATTTGATACTCAATGGTGAACAAGGCATGCAATTGTTTTGCAACTGGAGAAAAGCCCCACTTGCTCCAATACAAAGAACACCAAAAAGGAATCTTTGGAGTTGATACCAGAGTACCAGACACAAGTGTCACCTTTAATTCTAATTGGTACAATTCCGGTGTAAATTTAGAGCAGAAATGACTATAAATCTATAAAGATTCTGCGAGTAACTGCCAAGATAAAAAAATGACTATTGACAAAAATTTGTCGGCAGAAATTATTATTTCAAAAGTATATATCATCATTAATGAACGGAAATATTTATGAAGATACCGATGCTGTTAACTTTTTACTGTTACAGATTCTCATATATTCTTATAAAATTTGAAGTATATATATCTTTGTTAATTTTGGTGTTAGTTTGTTATTCGTGACTTTTTGAAACTAATAAATCACATAAAAGTATTGCAATACAAATATGGTTAGAGATACCAAGAATTAAGTACGTAGAAATTAATGTGTTTGTGCATTTGGGAGATGAGATATATGTGATAGTTTGAAAGGTTGTTAGGAAGAATGATTTCGAAGTTAACTTTTTTTTTTTTTTTTGAAAGACTTGACAGTGACTGTCAAGATGATCTCGAAGTAATCTAAGTGTACTAATTTTGATTTCTATTTGTAAAGTGTGTTTTTAATATTTTTTTTATAAATATATATGTATTGTTTAAAACACCTAACTATTTCTTTTAACATTAATACTTGTATATTTCTATTATTGAAGATATGTTTTTGGTAATCATATGAGATTACGTACAATGATGACCCATTATGTGACATCCATATGTACTATTATATATTACACTCGTCTTGAGAAATATAATTATGCAATTTTAAAAATAAACTACTAAATATTAAAGAGAACTAGTTAAATATTTTTAAAAAGCTTTTGTTACAAGTAACTGGGTTTAAATGAAAAACACACAATCACACATAAATCTTCTATATATACGACTATATGTTAAATACAACTAATTTATTGTTAAATATAACAAACTACGTGTTTACAGAAGAAATATATTAAAGCGAATTGGCTACTATCACATTCAAGGTAAATGCAAAAAATCCCGTGTGGAAGTCGCAGGTTCGAAAATCGGACCTCCAACTTTTATTAAAAAAAATGGATGCAAAAAAAAAATTAGAGACGGATTACTATCATGTAAAATAATAATAATAATAATAATAATAATAGAAGAAAGAAAGAAAAAAATTAAATGAATGAAAGAAAGAAAGTAAGAAACAAGACAAAAAAAAATGAGCTTTTTATTTTGACCACATATTATAACCAAATAGTGAGCAACAAAGAAATGGTGGATAGAACCCCTAAATTTATTGATTTCTTGAGGAGAATCAAAATCACTATCTTACAAGGAAATGTATAAAAATGAAGTTTTAGTTATAAAAAAGACTATTCATGAGAAGAGGTGGAGCAGCAATATGGATATAATCACTACTAGAATCTCCGGTAACTGCAAGGGGAGCAAGTGTTTGTTGCAAGCATAGGAAGGGTCGTTGCAAAAGATTTTGGTTTTCTGATTAAATTAATATAACTGCAACGGGAGGCCCTTGCAAGTAATCACGCTTGCAAATATGTGATGAATCCCCTTGCTAATGTCTCCTATTGGCCCTTGCAAATAATAATACCCACCCCAAACACGGCTGATATTATTTTATTGTGAATTGTGTTACTATTTGCAAGCGGCACCGTTGCAATTGTTTTTGGATTTCTTTTTTATATTATTATATTCTAAAGACATTACTATTTGCAAGAGGCACCGTTGCAAATGTTTTTAAGATGCTGTTTTTTTAATTTTATTGTGAAGGCCCTAACTATTTGCAAGAGTCACCGTTGCAAATAATTCAAAGTTTATTTCTTATATTATTATATTTCAAAAGCTCAAACTATTTGCAAGCGGTACCGTTGCAATTGTTTTGTAAGTTGCAGTTTATATTAATTTAATGTAAAATGCCTAACTATTAGCAAGAGTCACCATTGCTAATATTTTTAAGTTGTAGTTTGTAATTTTTAATTATAAAGGTGAAAACTATTTGCATGAGTCACCGTTGCTAATGTTGTTTTAGGTTTGGTTTATTTATTTCAATGTAACAGTCCTAACTATTTGCAAGAGACACCGTTGCAATTGTTGTTCAGTTTCATTTTATATTTTTTATTGTAAAAGTCCTAACCATTTGCATGAGGCACCGTTGCTAATGTTTTTTAAGTTTCGGTTTATATATTTTTGTTATATTATGAGACAATATTTGTAAAATTGTTCAAGGGGGTCCATATCTCAGTGGTCACTAGTTCAAAACCGCCCTTTGGATGATTTTTGTTTTTTTTGTAACATATGCTGAAAAATTATGTACCATGTGCAACAATAAGAATATAGCCCCATATATTATATTTGATATTCCCTTAAATGCGAAATAGTAATATAAATGACAACAGTCAAGTTGCTTTAATGAAACCCGAAATTTAAAGAGAAGGAATCTGATATGTAACCATATTAAAGAGAAGGTATCTGATATTACATAAATGAAACTAATTCATTAATGTGAAACCAAAAATTTAATGTGTACTCATTAATAATTACAAAAGAGAAGCATTAATTCAGTTCACTTTGGTTGGCTTAACACAAAAGAGCATTTCTGGCGAAGAGGTGCATGGCAAGGGCATGTGAAGGGGTGGCTGTGCAAATTCTTTGGGCAATGAAGGGTTTATGGTTTCTACTATTTAATTGCTGCACTGTTGGCTGTCTTCTCCACCATAATCTTCCATTCTGCAACAAACACAAAATAAAAAGTGTGATCAGAATTAAAAAAAACGATTAATAGAATGGAAAATGCTAATCCTAATCCTAACCCTTCAAACAATAATCCTAATCCTCCAAATCCGAATCATGTAAATCCTAATAATGCGGAAAGCGATGAAGAGGTCATAATCTATAATAGGCCAGTGGTGAAGGAGCCCGGAGATGGCTCTGAATGGCGAGTACCAGATCCTCCAGTGCATGAAATTGGCTCTTCGGACGAAGAAGTGGATTGGTATAAACAGAGCCCTCCCGGTTACCCTTATGGCCCACCAGGAGAGCCCGTGAGTTTGGCACTGAGGAGAAGCAAGAGGGTTTGGAAAAATGTGGACAAAAAGAATAACGGGCACCGGGTCAGATACTTCCCTGATAAGAAGAAGAGACGCCCACGAGAGGGTCAAGAGGACTAGTTTGGTTTGAAATTAACCTTTTTTACTATTATAACCCTAGGGATGGGGTAATTTCTTTGTTAGTATTTGATGATTTTGGTTTTCATAACTGTGACTGTTTTTATATATTAGTTGTTTATGTTGTTACTCTATGTTGTATGCTGTTTTATCCATGTAACCGTTCCATATCTGTTGAATGATGTTTGTGAGGTTTTTGTTTGTTGGTTTGTTAATCTACAATTGTTTTTAAATGTATTTGGTTCCCTACTGCAAGCCCACTGTTATGAGCAAATTAGATTCAATTATAAAAATGTTAATTTTGACATAATAAGGACTAAAAGGCATAATTACATTCATGGGACTGACAAGATATATATAGGAACTGAAAACTTAATGACAGAAAAAAAAGAACAAGAAACTAAGAAAATGCGCTGACCTCACATACAAGCCGAAACCCGATCGCGTATATATGCATCAGATTGGCACAGCCCCTGACATGAAGAAAAATATCATTAATAAATATCACTAAATTTGAATACACCAGTTGGCACAGCCTCTGGCCATTTTGCTTGCTTAGCAATGTATTATTTTTTTCTTTTGGTTTACTTGCAAATGCATGCTTGAATGCATACTGGTAGGTCAATGAATACTTGCAAATGCATGCTTGAAATGCATACTGGTATTTCAATTAATACTTGATCCAAAATTATGGTTCCTCCCTTTGATTGGACCACATCTGACAACTAATTAAATGCTGATGCAAAGAGTTAATACTAAGCAACTGATAGGTTTAATTGAAAAGGACCATGCAAACATGAGATCATCTATTAATCCTACTTGATCCAAAATTATGGTTCCTCCCTTTGCTGTGCTTGCTACATTATGTTTTTTCAGTATAAAACCCTAATACTACATTATTTTGGGCACACATTGCTGTGCTTGCTGTGCTTGGAAATTTACCTCCCTTTTTTCCCTTATGCTGTGCTGTGTGGAGACTTGATTTAATTGGTAATTTTACTAATGTTCTTGCTACCTGACAAGATATATATTGGGGCAATTGATGTAACAAGAGCTCCATAAGAGAATAGAACAAATGGCAAAATCTTCTTTTTTCTTTGCTATTGGGTATAAAATCTGCATAGCATAACTTGCTATTGCCTTTATTTTCATTGGTATTTGAATGAGTGAGATTCAAATACGAAAGGAACTTGTGGACTGTACACCGATGTAGTAAAAATCAGGTCCAACACGGGTATAGAGCTCATAGGGGTCTCACTCTAACTTTGACCAAAATTGGGGGCAAAGATAATCAACTTGGAAAAAGTTGCTGAAATGGGCTTGCCTTTCATGATAGCAAATTGCAGTTATTTTTTTTCCTAATGGTTCTGTCTATTACAAACCAAATTTGTTATCTACAAGACTTCTAGTCAACCACCCCAAACATCCCTGACCAATTGACCATATAATGTGCATAAAATGCAAAATGCATATCATAATTTGGTAAAAAGGAAGGGATATTTGTGGATCAGTGTATATAAGAAGTTGATGATTTGGTAAAAAGGAAGGGATAATTGGGGGCAAAATGACCATGATGCTAACTGTTGAACTTTGATAGTTCTCTCTTATTAGATTTGTACGATTTAAATTAAAAATTGTGCAATTTTAACACTGATCTGATACCATTCTACATCCTAGTCCTAACCTATCTTCTTGCACATTTTTAACATAGTCACAAGTTTACAGCTCTCAGGCACTGTATGAGGGGGTGATGGGGAATATGCAAACTCTGCAGGTGACATATTTCAATTTAAAAACTTAATCATTCTAATGTTACTCTCTGATCAAATGTTGTGCTCTCCAAATGCTAACATTGCGCTTGCATATTTAATGACTAGGGTCAGGATCCCACTTCTCTACCTCAATCTCAGGACGGAGCCCCTCTGATGGAGATGGCCCACTCTCAGGTACTGAGATTATTGTGCAAACTATCTGTTTTGCTGTATTTTTTATTGATTTGGGTGAATACACTAAACATGTGTGCAAAATCAATTTCATGTGAGGTTTGTTTCAATGCTTATAATGTAAGAACACTACTAACTTGGTGCCCATGGAAATGTGGTATACATAGGGTCTACCATCTTTGCTGCCAACATCAAATCAGGCGGGGGGATTCCAAGCACTACTAAAAGCAAATTCTGGACAAGAGGTGGCCAACCTTTTAGGGGCCGAAGCGTCAATGAGTGAATGGTTCGGGCAAGGCAACTCGAACAACAACCCGCATTAGTCTGGGGTATTGCCAACCTTTTACATACAACTATAGATTTTGGATTTCCACAAGAACAGCATAGGGGATGTAGCTATTACTGTAAATTTTTGTTGATGGGTCTTATATTTTGGGGTATAGGTACATGTTTATATATCTATGGCTGTAATGTTATAATACAGTTGGTCTTTTGGTACAATGCATGCTTGGTACATGCTTGATTTTAATACTGTCATTGTTAATTTGAAGGTGTTATGTTATGTTAATGTATTATGTTATGTTATGTTTATTTGAAAATTCTATTCTATGTTCTGGCTATTTCTTTCAATGGGAAATGTATCAGATTACTGGGATGGTACCGGGTTTGTACCGGGAAGGAAATGGGATAATTTTGGAAAAAGGGCTGCTGATATGTTGGCATTAATTAATTGCATCGGAATATCAATTGAAATATGATCAAAATAAGCATGCAAATAATCGGGTGGGACCCACAATACCTACCCTTGCAAAAAAAATATGGGGCCCACTATCCCTACCCTTGCAAAATATCAGGTGGGACCCACGCTGGTTTGCCTTGCAATTAGTAAGGTGGGGTCCACCAACGCTAACCTTGCTAATAACACGCTGGGGCCCATGCGGGCTAACCTTGCAAATACTCAGGTGGGGTCCACTAACGCTAGCCTTGCTAATAACCCGATGGGACCCACTTGGGCTAGCCTTGCTAATAACCCGATGGGACCCACGCCAGATACGCTTGCTAATAATCAGTTGGGACATGCTTGCCAATAATAAGTGGGGCCCACAAATGATATCATTGCTAATACTCAGTGGGGCCTACGCTACATATCCTTGCTAATATTCGGTGGGGCCTACGCTGCATAACCTTGCTAATACTCAGTTTGGGCGCCAAAAACCAAGGTATTTGCAAGCGTGCTATTTGCAACCACTGCCCTTGCGGATAGTCGAGGGCAGCGTATTAGCAAGCGTAGCCCTTGCAGTAAGTCTGAAACTGAGTATTTGCATTGGGGCTTACTACAACGGTAGTATTTGCAAGCGTAGCCGTTGCTAATGGGGTTTTTCAGGCTTGTAGCAAGCGTAGCGCTTGCTAATGGGGTGTTTCCTGCCGTTGCTATTACCGGAGATTCTAGTAGTGAATTGAATTTGACCTAAATTAGACAAGAATGAGCAGCCAAGAAAGAAACTAAGCATCAATGATGTTGTACTTTCTAAGATTGATAAGAGGCTAAAAAATTAAAAGAAAAAAGGAGCGAAAAAATCAAAGAGAGACTATAGGAGAGGAACAAGTCAAATGCTCCATGCGTATTGCTGGTCACTTAATTAATACCAACTTCATCTCTCATCTTCTAATTTAGCATGGCAATTTCTTTTTCAATTTTTATAATGTGTGATAATTTTATAATTAGCAAGTTTCTAGGAAAGAAATCACTTTCTAAATTTTACATTGGTTTAATTATATTTTTTTATTCACATGCAGATAGTTAATTGCTAATTTTGCTTTGGACTTTCAATTCTAATTTCATCCAACGTGATAAATTTTTAATTAATTTTAAAAATGAATACGCTCTTAGTTAATTTTTATTATTTTTATGACAGTTGTATATAATTTAATTTTAGTTTTTATGACTTTTTTTTGTTTCGTTATATTTAGTAAACAAAGGAGAACTGACATTTGATTTAGTGGCAAAAGCAAGTTCAAAGTCTGAAAAGAAAATCTCTTATGAATATTAAATAGTTAGGTAATTTGACCTTCAACTTTTACTCAAAAATATTTAGTAAACGAAATTATAGAATTCAATTGATGCACCTTGCTATACAATCCTTATTTTAGAATTTAGATTATATATCCTCCGAAATTTTTTTAGTTAGCACAACATAAAATCAAAATTAAATGAATACCACCTTTTTTTGAGATTTTTCCAATCCTACCACCCACGCGGACCCAGTTCGCGCACTAAATTGGGTTGGTGCGCGGACTGGGTTGGCGCACCAATTGGCGCTCTAACTGGGTTAGCGCACCAACTGTTCCGAAATTTTTACTGCTCTTCGGTGCGTTTCACCCCGTTTGAGCACTAATTTTGCACCAATTTTGGTGCGCTAACCCAGTTAGAGCACCAATTGGTGCGCTAACCCAGTTAGAGCACCAATTGGTGCGCTAACCCAGTTAGAGCGCCAATTGGTGCGCCAACCCAGTCCGCGCACCAACCCAATTTAGTGCGCGAACTGGGTCCGGGTCCGCGTGGATGGTAGGATTGAAAATAGCTTGAGTCTGATGGTAATCATTTAATTTTTATTTTTTAATGTGGTAACTTTAAAAATTTCGGATATACCCTAAATACAAACTCGATAATTATCCTCTTCTTTTGTGAATTTTTTTACACTCCACAAAGGATATCCACAAACCACATCAATATCTTCCCTCATATCCTTTTTCATACTACTTTTTTTTTTCCAGGCAACCCTAATTCTCCTTTTTCTCACTACTACCAACCCGATATTGATCTCAACTGCATGCCTTAACCTCCTCAACCGCCTCGCTTACATACTCCAACAACTATAGGAGACATATCCGCTGTAGTATTGCATTACTGTACACCATTCCAGCCGAGCAATAATTTTTTCGAGCCAATTGTAGATATACAAAGGTCTTTAAGATTCGTACAAGGTTATTTAAAACTCATACAGGTTAAAACAGACGGTGCATATTCCTCATTGTACATGATAGGATATTTTACTGGATCTAAATTCACAACTATATATACCCCCTCTAATTCATCCTCCTACTCTTTAAGTACCCGAGTGCATATCTTTTGCGGTACTAAAATGAATTAATGAAAATGAAGTCTTAGCTGAGTCATTAGAAACTCGGACTTATTTTGAAATATGAAAAACCATTTAAAAGTTCGTGCAAACTTAAATTGAATTGAATTTTTCTTGAAGTGCATGTTTATATGGTTCAACCTCACATAAAATGTTAAATATGTATTAACTTAATAGTTGAAATTTTACTTTATGTTTGTAGAGAGAGTTCAAATTTCAACTGCAACACATTATGCATTTTATGTTTTATCTCCAATCTAAATTTTTCTAATTCCTTATCCATGTCCTTACTTACGGACTCAATAATTTGCTTTGACTGTCAAATAATAGAACTGAAACTCTGAATTCTTCCAATTTCATAAAATAATAAATAAAAGAACCAATGAAAAATATGTGTACCTAACCTATAATTATAGCTAGCCATGTTCCCTACATCTTCTTTTAAGTACCAATTTTTTACATGATCCATTGATCCTGTAATATATATTTCTGTGGACTCCTCTGATTCTTGTTATTTTCTGCTACTTTGAATTTGAAGAGAAAACATATTATTCACAAACTTATAGTGTTTTTGTAATTACAATATATATACATGCCAAACCCCAAGTTCAAATTAAATACAAGCAATTGATATCTTCAATAACATTAAAACAGTAACTATAGAATGGTACAATTTTCTTAATGCATTAAGCCTTTAAGTACTTTTAATAGTAAATGCAAATGATATTTGACAAGACAGACTGATTACAACTCTTGAGCAACGACTGATTGCACCAAAGATATGGATAGTTCAAGATAGATATATATGACTTTAATTTTAAAAATTGAACTACCTAAATGAAAAAAAATAAGGACCATAAGTTTGGGCACTGGAAAACGACACATGTACCATTATAAGAAAAGACAAGAATATAGTGTCCGTTGTGTCCCCTCTGCCTCCTTTTATGAAGAGTTGGACAGGATTAATTTCTTCTTACCCTAAAATCACAAGTTTCCTATAAGATGCACACACATTTTATTTAGAAATACTATTTTTTTTTATTTCAACTACAATCACTTAAGATAAACAATCTATATATAGACAATCGCTTTTAAGTTGCCCTATATTAAATCAATTTAATTACAAATGGTGTCATGCTTGTTCCTAAAAAAAAGTTACAGTTATCTTATCTAAATAAAGGTCACATTGAGGCCACTGTTGTTTATTGACTAAAATTAACTCAATTATACTGACAGATGTACATGAGTGACGATTCGGTAAGTACTATACCAATAAATTTAACTCAATTAAATTGACAGATGTACATGAGTGACGATTCTGGTTCCTTATAATAGAACTGTCACTGATAGTTAGCAAACACTATTATTGACGGTTCTAATTTAAGGAACCATCACTAATAAGTCCACATTATTTAATGGTTTGCCATCTGTGACGGTTCTTGTATTCTTTACATGAATCGTACGTCACTGAATATACATTTACTGAAGATGTCTTGTGTACTAGTGTGCACAATACTAGTGGTAGAACTTTATTTTGTTATATTAGAAAACATTAATCTTGGCATTATTCCATGAGAAGTGATTGCAGAGGAGAGTAGGAACCAAGTCGGATAGTCTGCAGCTGATATGCATGCAGTCACTGTCCATCTGCCTTCTACCTTTTGGCTCTTCTCTTCAACATGTTCACGAGCCTCTCTCTGACCCCATCTTTCTCTCTCTTTCAAACCCACAAATTAATTACTGAGAGACGCGGTGAGAGACAGTCAGTTCAAGTTCAAACAAAAGGACCACCCATAAATGAAATCAAAGAAATCTTGCTGAGCATGTGGTTGACATGCATCCTCTCTCTTTTAAAAACCCTTTCTATATTCCACCATAGCTTTCCTCTCTTTCCACTATCTCTCATAAAACAGATCCAAAACTTGGTGCATGCTTCTTATGTCCCCTATTTAATATTTTACCAATCCCCATGCACTGAATCTACGTGCAGTACCCCAGTCATAAGCTACACTACTATTATACTATCTATTAGTAGTATAATGCTCTCAGCTTCTCCTTTGAGAAATTCAAGCACCACTTTCGACGAGATTAAAGAAGGAGAAGAAGCATCCGTGCTTGAATTCAGCGATTTCTGTATTGAGGACAATTTTCTCGATTATATAGATTTCAGCAGCGAACCCTTTGAGGGTTTCGATGGAGAGCTGTTACCAGATCTCGAGGTGGATCCGGCTGACATCTTCGCTGAGTTTTGTACTACCACGACATGTGCTGACAGTCAAACTAAAGGAGAGACCGCCGTGAAGGTCGGTAAAGAAACCGAGGATAAAATAAGCGTCTGTAAAATTGAAGAGACTGCAACAAAGGACGATGATTCGACTGTGACTGTTGCAGAAACAAAATCTTCTTCTACTTCTGGAGAAGGAGAGAGTAAAAGAAAATCATCAACAATAGCATCAGCGAAGAGTTCACAAGGGAAACGAAAAGTCAAGGTAGGTATTGTGATGGAGTTCAAATATCCACTACATCATGTGGAAATTTTGATAACAACAAGGAGTATGATTTTTCTTCTTGAAGATGAAACTGAAAATTAAGTTTGTGTTGGGTTTAATTTATGTTTAAAAGTGATTTGGAATTAGTTCTCATATTGGTAGAAGAAATTCTTTTAGAAAAAAAAATGAAGGAAATGGAAAATTGGAAGTGCAACCTATAATTAGTGGTGCACTAAGCCATTAATTAACAGAGATTAGCATATGGGTAGATCTGAAAGTAAAAGTACAGATCACGAGAAAATGTTGCATTTTATCGGGCTAGGTCAACTGGCGATTAACAAGTATTAATTGTTTGATCGAGTTGCAGATCTAGATCAATGAACGGGTATTTCGTTTTGAAGTAGGTGTTCTTGTTCATATATAAAGACTAGTATATATATATAGTTGACAAAATCTCGTGAACAAATTAAAACACATGAAATTGAACAAAACACATGAAATTAAGAATATAAGACTTTAAGAAGAGAAGCAAGCACAATATAATTACTACCCATTAACTAAGAACAGTACCAATATAATTATGACAACTTCACTAATTAATATATGGTCTGGATAAGACATCACGAGAACCATGATCAAATGTTCTTATCCTCTTTGGATAACTCCTTAAAATCACCTTCTGTAACTTTTTTGCTTCTCATGTTTTTCACATGATAGCAATAAATTGATCATTTTTCTTTATTCGTCTTTCTTTCTTTCATTCTTTCTTATCTTCTAAAAGAAAGAACAAGTTGTGTAAAGTAAAATGCTTATTTCTTTAATCTTGTATATTTTTGCAATATATAGGTTGATTGGACACCGGAATTGCACCGAAGGTTTGTTCAGGCAGTGGAGCAGCTTGGAATTGACAAGGCAGTGCCCTCTAAGATTTTAGAGCTCATGGGGATCGATTGCCTTACTCGACACAACGTCGCCAGCCATCTCCAAGTATGTCATGAAAAACCTTCTCCTTCTTCTTTCTTTTCTTTCTTTTTAATATTGTTCTGAAATTAGAGTAGATATCCTTAGTTTCTTTCATTTCTGATTCTTTGAGTTAAATTAGTCGGATTTTATCAAATTGAAAGAAGATACCTTTTCCTTATAGTTATGGTTTTATAAATTAAACGAGTTGTGTTAATTTATAGGCTGTGCTTATAAGGAAAGTGGTACAAAACTGACAGTAGAAATTATATCATGATGACTTAATTTAACAAATAAATATTTAACAGTCAGCATTGTCATTTCTTTCCATGGAAATACTTCTTATGCTCTTTGTTAATCCCATGGTCATGTTGGAAAGCAAATGTTTATACTGAAGTTCTCTTCACTTCTATTTTAAAAGTTCACTGAGATAAAATACATTTTTTTCATTCATTAGTGAAAACTTAAAACTTGAAAGCCTGTGGTATAGGTTTTGAAGTCATGCTAAGTTGATTAAACAAAAGGATATACATTAGTTCTTTTCTGAATTAGTATTACTGGCATCCTGCATTGGGAAAGAAAGTACATGTACAGTTGTTTCAATAATTTAATAATCATATTGTTCTTACATAAAATATATATATGTGTAGATTATAAATTTATGTGGTAATGAGACTGATTCCTAGATCCAGTACTTCAGTACAAAACAACTTCAGTGGTTATATGCAAACGTACATGTCTGCAACCGCAGCATCACACAACAGGTGTGGTCCAGAAATTAGTTTGGCCTGTTACATTTGGACACTTTATATATACTGTACTCGTTTACTCGGCATAATAACTTACAAAGTGATATATAATTTTGGTGCACGTACTAAATGTTAACTATAGTACATATGTCTGCTTTATCCTTTTTATACTATCGCAGATATGGTGGTACAAGGTATTCCCGGTAAATTAGGTTTTGAGTTCCGTGTACGTAATATTGCATTTTTTATTGGAAAATGCTGAGCATGTATCAACTCAAAAATAAACTCTACAATATGGTTTTATGTGATTGCATAACATACAATTTTCTCTATATAACCTCTATTCTCTAAATGTTAATGCATAACGTAAAAGTTTCCAGACAAAATGCTCAGGCTTGAGTACAAAATCATTCATGCCAAATAGACTGTACCATATGATCATTAATTGTAAAAAACCCAGTTACAGACTTCCAGTTTTACATAATTTTAGGAGAATTTAACATCTTGCTTTTTGACAAAAGAAGTAAATTGACGACACAAGTAATAACTAATGTAATAGATAAGTATTGTTCAGTACTTCCTTAATGTACAGTGGGGTAGGTGTTTAATGGTTTTTGTTTTTTTATAACAGTGGTATTACCACCGATTTTATTAGGAAATTATACTATTCTTACAAAGGTCAGTACCAAGCAGCTAATACTTCAATAACAGGAATCAAAACATAAGCTAATGGGTTTCTTTTGTCAACAAAATAATATCACTAACTCGATAATCTACTGAATAGTATACAACGTAAATGAAAAGAAGTCATTCCATAATTCCTCAACTAATCCAACTATCTTCTTATAATATGTTTGTTGCAGAAGTACCGGTCACACAGGAAACACCTCCTGGCAAGAGAGGCAGAGGCAGCGAGCTGGAGCCAGAGGCGCCAGATGTACCAAACAGCAATCCCAACAGCAAGCACCACGAAAAAAGACCCATGGATTGCTCCAACCATTGGATTCCCGCCACCGCCTCCAACTGCTCCTGCTCCAGTGCAACCTTTTCAGCCGTTGCATGTGTGGGGCCACCCATCTGCACCCGATCCATCAATGGCACATGCTTGGCCGAGACATCTGGTGCCTAGGCCTCCTGCTCTGCCATTCACTGGCCACACAGCTGTTCCTATGGGAGACCCTTCCTATTGGCATCATCATTACCATGTGGTACTCTCTCTCTCTCTGCCCCAATGCTGAACAAAACTATGCAACCATAACCTTTTCAATATAACTTAGCACTGTTTTTAGAATATAAATTATAATTGTTTTTGTATTATAGGCTGCTAAGCAAGGTTGGGCACCACACATGATGCCCCATGGAAGCCCATATTTTCATCAACCTTTGGCCCCAGTGGTAATTTAATCTCTCTCTCTTCACCCCCTCCCCGCTCCCCCTCCAAAGCCTGTGTTTGTTTGTCTGACAGGTGTCAGGTTTTGATCTAACACAGACAATGTTCACTTAATGCAGAGGTTTCCTATGGCGCCAGTTCCAGGGATACTACCTCATCCCATGTATAGACCGGTACCACCCCTCCCGCCCAAGCAATCAACCCCGCAAATTCAACTCGACTTCCATCCGGTAAAAGTCTTTTCTTTTGACAATACAACATCTTTGTTACAGAATATCCAGTTTATTTTTTCTTATTAATTACCTCCATTTCAATTGCTGTTAACAGTCCAAGGAGAGCATAGACGCTGCCATAGGAGATGTTTTAGCGAAACCATGGTCGCCTCTTCCTCTTGGATTGAAATCACCTTCCACTGAGAGTGTATTGGTGGAGTTGCACAGACAAGGCGTATCAAAAGTTCCACCTGCTGCGACCACCAGTTAATCACTCACCAAAAGAAAAAACCCGTCGACTTGTCCATTAATACATCGTAGCTTTAATAATTTAGTTTGCAATTTTGTAATATTATGTAGTTGATCTCTTCTGGAATAACATGGGACAATGCTAACAACTGAACTTATCTCTTTTTCGGGACCCAATGATATATATATATATATATATATATATAGATAGATGAGCTATGGTGAGACGTGGAGTAAAACAAGTTTGTACTCCATGTCATATTTTCATTTTGAAAATCCAAACAACCGATCTGAACCGTTCAACATGTTCTCTATATTGAAATGTGCTTGGAAACCAAATTTTACATTTTTTGGAATTTTTTTACTATTTATTAAGCCACTTTGAAAATCGCTGATCCACTGTAAACAGTAAAAAACAGTAAAATTTTCTGGACCACCGGATCAGTGATTTTCAAAGTGGCTTAATAAAGAGTAAAAAAATTCCAAAAAATGTAAAATTTGGTCTCCAAGCACATTTCAATATAGAGAACATGTTGAACGGTTTGGATCGGTTGTTTGGATTTTCAAAATGGAAATATAGTGCCATGGAGTACAAAATTGTTTTACTCCAGTCTCACCATAGCTCAATTCTATATATATATATATATGTAAATGAGGCTTTGCTATATCTAGGAAGCAATAAGAAATGATTGCACTAAAAATATCCTAACTTATAAAGAAAATTTACGAAGTACAATATATACTGGAAATCCTAAACAAATCTAAATTTTTGAAGTACAGGAGAACATTAGTTGCTAACATGAATCTATGTAGCATGGGCACAGACACGATACACATAAGATATTGGCATGGCACGACTCTAAAAGTATTCCTTGCTACATAGGAGTGATCCATTAATCAGTTAGCGACTCCTCTTGTTCATCTGCCATTCAAATTGATCAACTGCCACCATAGCTTGGGAAGCGGATCCAAGAGATCCTTCGTACCTGCGCAAAATGAAACTCTTCCAAGTTCAAATGAATAAAGTCAACATGTTTACTTGAAGTAAAGATTAGTAGTTATATTAATTTCTCACAATGCAACTAATAGGTAACCCCCGATTTGCATGACTATGGCGCCCTCACCACCGGGATTTGATGTGTTAATGCAACGTCCACAAAACCAGTGCTCGTGTATTGAAGTAACCAGATCTGTTACCAGAAAAGTATTTAAAAAATATAATTCAATATTGCATCTGTCAGATCAGGCCACAGGACCTGGTGCGGCAACACCTTTATTTACTTCTATTTGTTTTTTCTTGGTATGTCAAGTTGAAATTTTGAACAGGGATCAAAGATTAGTTAAAGTAACAAATCAGCTTGATACTGCTACCAACTTGTCAAGGATCACACTATGTCGAGCCAAGAGAAGACTAATGAATAATATTATTATTAAAAAAAATTTAAAAGCAAAGGCTTACACTGGCTTTTTCCAATAGTGAAGAACTCCATCTGGAGATTATTTTGCTTGACATAATCGAGGAAAGGTTGCATGTCAATAGCCGTTAGATTGGTCCCGTCTTGCTCTGCACTTTTGTCAATAAAACCCTTTTCTTAATACTTAAAACATTTATCATGATTTTGTATGATTGCATGAATCAACCAGAAAAGAATAGGGAAGAATCTTCAGTCCTAGAATACATACAGGAAGCTCGTCTGTTTATATATCTCTATTCAATTATGTATACATCTTTTTTTATTGTATTCAATTATGTGTACATCTTACTATTTTTGTTTGGACCACATGATTAACAACAAAGTCACACTGGATGCCTGGTTTAGTGACCAGATGCCTGGTATATCATTTTTATATTTTTCTAAAAGTGGAATAAACCCACCAATTTCATTCAACCAGAATGTTGTTGGAGAGAGGCACCAAACATCTAGTACCAATCTCCTATTACAAAACCTTACTTACATGAAGTTTTCACCTTCTAAGACATTACAATAAGAGAGCAATAACAAAAAGCATGAAAAATCATACAATGATTCCCAAAACAACCTAAAAATTACAACAAATTGCCTATTGAATGAAAAGTAAAAGAAGTAGGACTTGCTTCACATTGTTTAACTAGTATCATCCATTGAAACGGGTCACACGTAATAACAAACAGTTCTTGCTACAACTCCGATGTAAGTGCATATGGACTCGCATTCCCATTCGCAGAAATTCATACTGTAACTTAAAATTTGAGAAAAAGAAAAGAATACTCACATGACAGGAAGGAGACGGGAAGGGGCGCTGGGGTCGTAGTTGATTAGCAGCGCCCCTTTGAGCGGTGCACCTGAAAGAGAATAATTATTAATTAATTAATTAGTAAATAATCCCGACCAGTCGATGGGATTAGAGGTAGGGGAATAGAAGGAAGAAATGAGAAAGGAAATGGAGAGGATGGATGTTCGCCTGAAGAACCGACGCTCTTGGCTGCCCACTTCTCCCACACTCGCCGCGTCGCCGCCCAGTCCCCCATCCTCTCCAGTCTCCAGCCTCTCTCTTACAATTTCCAAGCTCTAGCTGATCAGAATTCTATGGTGCGGTGTGAAACTGAGACGGGTGAAGATTTTAACAGAGTAGTTTTGGCTTCATGCAGCACACGGACTATAGAATCAAAGGAGCACTCCATATGGTTCGTAAGCTGTATAAAGGCAAAATTGATCTGTTTCTTTACCCGAATACGCCCAGAGGTTTTTCATCCGGGTCTTCTTTTACAGGCCGTAATGGAGAAAGAATTTTGGGCCTTAAAAGGCGAGATTTTGGGCCCCAAAAAACTAACGCGAGATTTAAGAAAATAAAAATCTTGTCTTTTTTTTTTTTGGTACGAAAACCTCCGCACAGCTGCTGGAGAAGCGCACGCGATCCCTTCCTTCATGGCCGCCGCTGCATCTGTCAGGTCTGTTATCCGGCCAGCGACAATCCTCCGCCGAGCAGTGGCGGTTGCGGAGACGCGCTCCGCCTCTGCTCCCCGCGTTCCTACACTCCGTCCTTCCATTACTCGTCGCTTTCTCAGGTAATCCTACCTCTATGTGTGTTTTTCTGTGGATGTGTGTGTGTGTGGCTGTTTGTTTGTTCATTGAGCTGTTGGTGGATTCAATGTGGTCTATTAAATTCATTTTGGAAAAAAGGGGGAAAATTTAGAAGAACTAACTAAAAGAAATTGAAGTTGTTTTATTAAAGGCAAGCTACTTAGTCATGTATCTGGTTTAAAACTTAAAGACTATTTTATTCTCCCTCAAAACGGTGAATTATGGTCAAATAGTCGTGTACCTTGGTTGGAGTTTTCTGATTCACTTGTTAGTAAATGCTTGAGAAACAATGAAAATTTGTGTTATAACTGATTTAAATTGTTCAGACTAATTTTATGATAGTGACTTAATTAAGGTGTCCGACTCAAGCAAGCTTCTGCTTGGAGTCAATGCTACCTCTACACAGTACAAATGCTAATGCACTTATGACCTCTATGCTGTCTATCTCAAAATTTGGCTTTGGGTTTCTCTCTGAAGGTACAACAGATATTATATCATTTTTTTTCTCTTTATTTTTAAACTGCCACCAATTTTCATTAAATGTAAAGGAATTATCTATTGTTACAGTGTTGTTCTTATTATCCATTATTTTGTTAACTAGATTTATGTACTTAGATATATGGGGAATACATTCAAAGCTTCAAATTGGCATTATTGGATATAAATAATGGAAAATTCAGGAACTGGCTTAATCTAAACCAAAAAAAAATGAAAAAGAGAGAAAAGAGCATGATAAAGTAATTGGCATTATTGATATAATGCTGCTTATTTTTTACCATGGAGTTTTGCATTAGTCACAATGGTAATTACAATGCATTATCTAATTAATATTTATAAATAACATTGGTTAATATCATGCTTGGTTGAGTCAGGTCGTGTCTAGATTTGAAAAGTGACTTGTAAATTTTCCTAATTGCCATACCAGGTTGGTTTGGTATGAATTGACATCCAGAATAGCATTAGTTATACCCTTTTGTTTATATAACAATAAAACTAGATTATTTTGAGCTTCAATTGGCTTTTTGTTGTTGTATGAGTTGCTTCTTGTAAAGAAGCTTGACCTTTATGCTTAGTTTGTTAGTTTTTATCAAAAAAAAAAAAAAATTACTGCAAGAACTTGTCATGTCCCATTGACCAAATAATGACTGGATTGATGTGGCAACACTTTCAATCAATTCTATTAGAGTTAGCAGACATTTTTTTTAAACTTTATATTAAGATTTTGAACAATCTTCTATTCTTCTTTGTCATGTTATGAGAAAATCTCAAGGAACACAATATTTTGGAAATGATTATTTTGTAACCTGAAATAGAATATGCTACTTTTTTTGTAACCTGAGGCTCTTAGGCAACTGTAAATTTTATAGCATGCTCGAGGTACCAAGTAAAACGCCTTTGAGAAACATTTAACTAGTTATAGTAGTAAAAAGTTCCGTTTATTTGTAGGACAAGATGAATGCAAATCCCAAAAAGGTGGAATACCTAAGTTCCTTTTCTTTTTTAGAAAACATTGGAAGTCAAAGATTTGTTAACTTTTGTTTTCCTTTATGCATGTTGATTGGTATATAATGAAGCTGATAAGCTTTGTGCATTTTCAGCTAAGATTTTCTTTCTTTTTCTTATTTCAACAGGCGGCAACGATGATGTATAATTTATAGTCTGCCAGATTTGAAATCAGACACTAAGTAGAAGATCGGAAGTGTTTGCTTTTTTGTTGATATGTTGATAGCTTGGAAGCCCCAAAATAATTTTATCTGATTTGGCAGCTGATTGCAGCTAATGCCACCAGCATCATATAACAGCAGAAAACTTTTCTTTGTTTTAATCTCTCTTTTTTTATTTTCCCGTGTTGCTGCTTCTAGTTTAATTTCCGTTCTATTTTATTAGGATAATCTGTTTTTTAAGTCCTACTTTTCTTTGTTTTAATCTCCTTTTTGTAATTTCCCCTTGTTGCCCTTGTTGCTTCTAGTTTAAATTCCGTTCTAATTTATTAGGATAATTTGTTTGTTTTAGTCCAATTTTCTGCTGCTGTGTTTTTTCGGGTGATGTAATACCTGTATCAGGTACAGAGTAGCTTAGCTTAAATTATCGTTGGATAACATGTACGACTACGACAGTACGAGGGTAAATTTATAATAATATTTAATTATCTAATCATTGCTTGCATTTGCTTCTGTTGCAAGCACAACATATTCAAAGTCCAAACAAAATATAATCATTGCTTGCATTGCATTGGCTTCTGTTGCTTCTGTTAATTTATAATAATATTTGATTAATGCTGCATTTGCTTCTGTTGCAAGCACAACATATTTAATCATTGCTTGCATTTGCTTCTGCTTTTTGGCTCGTTGACTGTTGGTAAAACTGATAACGTCAACATAGGTGAAAATATCATAAGCATGTCAAACAAAATTCTGATTCTGCCAGAAATAATTGACAGATACCATAAGCATGTCACGATGCTAAACTTTCAATTTACTAAACGCAATAATATGATGATAAGCCATCATGCCAGAGGAAAGGTAACAACTTGATTTAGTTAGCTTTCATATCTAGTCATACAACATACAACATATTCAGCTTACAACTATATAACTTTAGTTAACAAAAACCATCAAAAGTTTCCAGATATCTGCCACCAGAACAGGGCAAAAGATAAATCATAAAAGTTCAATACCCATAACTTTTACCCTTATGTAGACCAAACAAAATTATTAGCTAATTTACTTCTGTTATAAAATTTACTCGGCTACATGCACCAACTCATACTCCACAAGTGACAAATTGTTATCTTCTTTAACTGTAAAATTAGCTGCTTCTGCTGCCTCCACACGGCCCCACTTGTCAACTGCTAGCCTCATTGAGCCCTTAAACATGTCAATTTTCGCATTGCGAATTATTGCTGTTGATCCAGGTTGCAACACATCAACTGTCACAAACAAATTCTTATGTTAAATCATGCAAACATAAATCAATGTTGGTTCACCGTCCATATTTTTAGATACGATGTGGCATACTGTACATTGCAGTTCTTTGCTCAGTAAGCTACGAATTATATCTACTGTTCATCACCAAGGATCTCAAAAATTAACAGCAATAAATTTTGATTCTTCTAAACTTGTCAAGGATAATATATAACAGGAAAAGAAAAGCTATTCTTACTGGTAAAAAGAAAATGAAAAAAAAGTGCACTCTAAAGCCAAAATCTGTTTTAGTATGAATGTGAATTAATAATAAATATTTGTAGCCTAACAACTCAAGTACTGATACCAATCTAATTATCACTTCTAAATGCAAAACTTGAACATGGATAAGATTACGGTTGATCAAATAATATATCAATTTTGTCCATTTTTTATGTTTTTTTTTTTAATATTTCTCAGAAGATTTAAAGATTAATCATCATTGACATGAACAGATCGGAACTGAATTTGTGAAATATACTGAGTTACTGACTACAATATAAACCAGATCTACAAAATTCCAACCACCTAGACCAAAATTCATTCAAAACCTCCAAAATTGAAACCTATTGCATCACTAAAGACACAACGGAAACAAAATTAAGTAAATTGGGTCGGTGTCAGATCTAACCTTGTTCATTCCTGGCAGTGAACACAATCACGCCAGTTTCATCTCCCACTACGCACTCTGCGATCCGCGTCGCACGAGCGCTTGACGTAGCTGTCGGTCGCCCCTTTTGAAGCACCGTTTTCGAGCTAATAACCTTGACGATCAAGGTGTGACCGCTTGTACCAGGTTTGAGCTGGTCTACCTTGGTGAAAACCGGTTTCCTCAACGCTGGCCTCTCACCTTGCGTCGCCATAAGAAATGGAGAGAAACAGGGTATAAAAGATTTGGGGATGAATCGGAGGAGAGGCAGAGAGATTAGAGGTACGAATCGATGTAAACCCTAGCTGGGAATGGAATTACAGAGAAGAGAACGCAAAAGGTTGGTTTGGTTATTTTAAGGAGTCAGGCATTAACGGGGTATATTTGTGTTGCGTTGCACCATAGGAGCAGGGTAAGGATTTATTTGCATTTAACGGGGTAAATAGTTTAACAGAGTAATTTAGCTTCATGCAGCGCACCGACTATATGTAGTGCATTTTTATTCTATAACTTGTGCGCTGCATGAAGACAAAATTACTCTGTTAAAATATTTAGCCGTTTAACGGGTCGTGTGGGGTGGGGGTAGGTGAACCGCAATTTAAATAGTGAAACGGATGGAATCAATGGATTTGATTGATGACCGTCCGGACTACGTCGCAATTAATGACTTCATTAATTGCTTAATAAATTGCCACCGATCAAATTTATTGAATTGATTCTATATTAAATATTTTAAATTATAAAATGTAAATAACAAATCGAGGAAGTTGATTTCGTTCTATGTCAATGTTAACATGTTTATAATTTGTATTTTGTTAGTACATATTATTGTGTTAACTATTAAAAATGAAATAATTTCTTCTTTTGAAAAAAAAATAATATTATGTCTGAAAATTAGATGAAGGAGATGAATTAATATTTTTGGGCAAATCTGAACACTTTTGACTCCTAAAATATGGCACGTTGGAAACAACTGAGCTACTTTAGATTTTTTTTTTGTTAGGTTTTGTGATTTTTTTTGTTAGTATCTTTTTATATTTTTGTTAGGCTTAAATGTTTAGCAGTTATGAAAGTTTTCAATTTCCTTAAGGGTACGTTTGGATGAAGTGAGAATAGTTAGAATAGAGGACTATTTGAGAATAAGAGCTATTCGGAATAGCAATGTGCATCCAAATAACATTTTTTCTATTCGGAATAGCTAGAACAGCTGTTATTCTCTATTCCTTGTAAGTTGAAATAACTACTATTTGAAAGTGTGAAGAGAGATAAATAAAATGTTTTCTTCTTAAATTTCTGCCAACACAGTTCCGAAATGACAAAGTTGATGTCACTTTTGTCATCTGCACGTCTTGACAATTTGTTTGAGACCCCACTTGTCTATCTTTCTTCTTAATTAGTACTTTATTAACACTATTTGTTCTCAATTACAGCTATTCGCTATTCAAAATGTATAATCCAAATAGCATTTTTATTAATCCGAATAGCACCATTTTCACACTATATGAAAATCATTATTTTTTCTTTATTCTCACCTACTAATATTAAATTTTGCTATTCTAACTCGCATCCAAACATACCCTCAGGTTTCCCATTAGTTAAAATAAGAAAAAATGTTTAGCAAACTTTTTTGTTTTGTTTCAGTGATAGCACGTTGCTAATACTTACTAGTTAATTGCGATCACAAAAAATAAGTAAGCTTGAACTGTAATCAAGTATATTTCAGCCAATAAAAAATGTAAGTTTTTATTTACACTCTTCATAGTTTTTACACGGTTAAATTTACTTGTCACAATGACAATTAAGAAAAAAAATCAGTTGATCTTATTAACTGCGAATTATTAAAAAAATCTCGCTAAAAATTTCGATGGTTGATAGAGTTTGCAAAGAGTATGCGCTTGGAAATTTTGTGATGTATTATTTTAGGATATTCTTTTGGTTTTCATAAATCGTTGTAAAGGAATAATTGCATGTATTATTTAATTTGGAGAGCTGTTGGGTCCATCATTATATACAAAAGTATATATGTATTAAAATTTCGTAATTTACAAGAAATGCGCTTAGTTGAACATATATGGCTGTGTCACATTGTCCAAAAAGCTATAATACATTGGGGGGGGGGGGGGGAGGGAAGGCATGTACCCATATGCTAAATGCACTAGTATACACAAAATAAAATAAAAATCAGTAAGCTCAAAGTACCTGGGTAGAGAAAAACCATATAATCAGCTTAATTTCATATGAAGGTCCAGTTTATATAGCGTATATAATCTATCTCTTGCTCTAATCAGCTTTCCGAAGGAATTGGGGATCAAGATTAATTTCAACCCAGATTTCTACATTTATAAATGTTTATTTTTTGTATTAATAAAATACATTATCTTTTCCTTATAACTTTGTACTATTTTCTTTTTTAAATTCCTAAAACTTTGTAAAAGCAGACAACTCTAGTGTCACAATTAATGAAATCTGGGGGCTAGACTTCAACTTTTCTTGTCAAAAATATATATATATATATATATATATATATATATATATATTATGACTGCATATCATAATTTTGTTGAGTGCGTATGAATTAACCCTAGTCACCTCATTTCTCTTATTATAAATTATTTTGCATCAAGGAAGAAAAAATATCCTAAATAATTAATTTTGTATTATAAAATTTATTAGTTAAGTTCATTCTTTCATTATTTTTCTTTTGTGGTTTGCTTTTGTGTGATATACATAGCAATGTTGTAAAAAACGTTCTTAACAGCCGATTAAACGTCTGTTTAATTGTTAACAGTGGTCAAACCATTACGAATACATTAATCGGAGGTCTATTAACGGATTTTTCCGATTAATCGGCCAATTATTCCGTTTATTTCCATTTATTCCAGTGAATATTTATTTTCACATTATTTTTTTTTTCTCTATGACTGTGTGTGATAATAAGTTTCATAAATTATGTATTGTAGTTTTATTTGTACTTGGATATACATCCAATATTTTTTATATATGTTTTTTCTTCTTACTTATTTTGAAATTGATTAATTCTTCTATTATTTATATAGATATGTTTTTCTTACTTACTGATGTAATTTTTTTAATTAGTACGACATGTTCATATATGAAATTAAGTTGTTATCATAAACTAAATTTAGTGATTTTATGTTGGAATGTTTCATTTCTTTCAAATAATATATTATTAGTATTTGAAAAAGCTTAATTTTGGAATTTATTTTTGCATTAAATAAATGTGTTACATACAACTGTAAAATGTGTGTTGTTAAGAAGAAATAAGCGTAGTGTTATGTTATAATAATAAAACTAAGTTAAATTAAGTTTATTTGATAAGTTTGATGAGTTAAATAAATCATTTTTAATAAATAATGAATATATACACATAATTTTAATGAAAATAATTAATCGGCCGCTGATGGGTGTAAATGTGATCAGGCTAATAAAATTTATAACCCGGTTTGCTATCGAGTCAGATTACAAGCGCATAATCCTATTGAGTAGTATAAACGAGTGTCGATCCGTATGAAATAAGATTTAAGGTCTTGAGCGATTAAATCATAATTTTTCGAAAGACTAGACAAAATCTGTAATCAAAGAGTTGTTGTTTTTTATCAATGTATTTGGCGAAAATTAAAAGTAAGTAAAATAAAGATAGAGATGTAAATTTCTAGGGTTTTGGCACATCGTTGTTACTTCAATCCGCTTTGATTCTTACCTTATTTGATGTTGGTTTTTCAGTTGTTGTATGAGGGTTTCTAATCTAATTTAGTGATTACCGCTTTCCCCTAGCAACCAAAAGATCTGTGATTCCGTTAAGGCTTGTCTTGATTAGTGCAAGGAGATCTTGGGTACGTGGCCCTACTATCTTGGTCATGTTGGGTGTCCCCATGGTAAGGCACGACAATGCGACATTCGTCTGCAAATGTCAAGACTCCTATGTGTACTTTTGTTGATCCAATTAATGGTATCTCCGGTTAAGGTTTCCGCCACTAATCTAATATTTTTATTCTCTCTTATCCTAATTCGATTAGCCCAAAAATGACTGACTTCCATGTGTGGCCATCACATGACGGTCTAGACTAATAAACGAAATCAAGTAAGATAGAACATAAAGCGCAAAAATAATCGAACAACAAAAGACTAAACAATGATCAACCAAAAGTATATATCAAAGCATCATGAGTAACAAGGTTTACTGCCAACCTTAAGAATCTAAACTTTTCCACTGAACAACATGTTTACAAAGAGATAAGAGAAAGATACAACCATACACGAAGTACCCTCCTACTTAGTCTCTGCACACTCCTCTCTTCTCACTTAAGAAAATATAAAACCAAAAATACAAATATATGATTTTGTTCAGTCCAGAGGGCTTATATAGGAGTGAAGGGGGCGCCTGGAGATGAGTGGAGTCCAAGTTATCTGATATGGATACAGCTATTGCAGTTATTCACCAAAGGGTGCCTTGGGTACGGTCTGTATTGGCTAATAAGACCGTACTCCTACTGTGTCGCTGCAAGAGTTAATGCATATTCAACCATCTTTGGTCCATACTGGGGCTCTGGCCCGTATTGGCTAATACAGTCCGTACCAAAGCCTTAGTCGATGAGCTCGCTTTTTCGATCGACCTGATTCTTACTCCAAATGATGTAAAATAGCCCCAAAACATGGTTCCTGCACTAAAACATAAAATATGGCAACAATAACATTTTTCACGTAATAATTAAACATAAAGATGAGAAAATAAGACAAAACCTAAGCCAAAATCCTATGTAATTCACTACCAAAATGAGCTTGATCAGCCGCATAATTCCTATTAATCAGTCGCATACTGATTAATCACTTGGCGGTACCCCGTTCATCTGACAAACGCATACCGTTATTTACAACACTGATACATAGTGCATCTTTATTTAAATTATCAAGTATCTGAGCACGTCAGGTTAATTTCTGATCAAGACGGATAAGGAATTCAAACCTGTTTATAAAAAACGTCCGTTTAGACCGATTAATTATTGGCGGTAACCAAACCGTTATGGATTTTTCCAACTAATCGGCCGATTATTTTCAATTATAACCAATTATTTCTAATTATTTCTGATTAATCACTTGTCGGTACTCTGTCTGTCTGACGAACGCATACCGTTATTTACAACACTGGTCAGTGTCAGTAGTACCTGAGGGGAAGAGCTGCTGCATCCTGCATGTACCTCAATCTATATCCATATTAAATTATCCATGGGCCTATTTAACAACTGGACTAGAATTAGCGATGTCAGCCCATCTGGTTTTTGTAATCCGACCCGATAAAATCTTCCAAATCCAAGATCATATCGAATCATTTTCTCTTGTCCAGCCCGTCTTGTCCGACTGCTACTCCGAACCCATTAGAGCTCATAAACCCTAGCTTTCCTTTCCACTGAGAGAGAGAGAGAGCAGAGAGAACATTGGAAATGGGGAGGAGGATATTGAATGAAGCACTGAGTAAGATGGTTAACGCGGAGAGGAGAGGGTTCGCCACCACCAATCTCCAACCAATCTCCTCCGTCATGGTCTCCTTCCTCAACGTCATGAAATATCGAGGTTTGATTTTGTTTTCATGATATATTTCTTGATGTTTATTTATTTAATCTTTTTTCTATAATTTTAGTTCACTCTGAGTGTTTAGGTTTTGGATCAAAGTGTGTGCTTGGGGTTGACTATCACTTTAATATCAGATTATGTTTGGGCAGTGTTTAAGCATATGATAAAATTTAAGTAATGTATCATTGCTTGAAATAGAGTAGAAGGGAATCATAGTACATACAGTACAATTTATGGAATGTGTATCATTCACTCCATTAATGCATATATACTGTGCATGGAGCCATTTTGGGTTGCATATTGTTTGGTACTTTAGTTAGTTCTTTTGTTGATTTACAGATAGTTTAATAGAATCTTAATTTGAAGTCTAGTCAAAAGTAAAATAAATAAATAATAGAGTTATAAAGGGGTTATTCATTCTTGCTTCATAGTTTTGTATAAGATACTTGGTCAGGAAATCCTTTAGTTGTGAATTGACCTAACCTAGGTATCAATACCATAGCTGATAGCATTGTAATCTTATATGTAGGGGTACTTCTCAGCCTGGCAAAGTGTTGTGGTAACTTTGTAATTTTTCTTTTCTTTTTTCTCTCCTAGGCTATGTGAAGGATTTTGAGGTATTTGATCCACATAGAGTGGGAAAGATTACAGTGGAGCTTCAAGGAAGAATAAAGGAATGTAAAGCTCTTACGTACCGACAAGACCTGATGGCTAAGGAAATAGAGAAGTACCGAAGGCGCATGCTTCCTACCCAACAGGTCTGTTTATGATCCCGGTACTGTATTACAGTATTAGTAAGTATTGGAACAGTAACGATATTAACTACCATTATCTAGAAAAATTTAAAAATTGGGTTAATTTATAAAATTATTTGTGGCATGTTCTGTATTTATGAGTAACACCCAACTGTTTAGTTCCAATTAAAAACTAGGGTCGCTATGTTTTGAAGAATATTCTACAAAAACTTTTCTTCGAAATGGCTTAACATGAATTGTACTCAAAGCGGCTAATGTTAAGGATTATTTGAACACTACCTATTAGCAATTTGAAACTCTATAGATACTTAGAAGAGGACATATGCAGATTACAAAGTTGAAGAAACCAATAGCTGATTCATTGATAATAAATATCAATGACTGCATTTCATGAGCAAGTAATTTTAAACTTTAAATAAATAGGGAATTCAATGATATAAAAAGTTTATCAAGTACTGTTTACGCGAGTTTGATTTCCTTGAGAGCACCGTCTGGAATGGTTCTGTCAGTAGACCAAATACTGGTATGGACCAGCACTATCAGTACCAGCGGGTACGGAACCAGCATTTGACTGGTACAATATGGTACAGGCGAGCATTGCATCAATTTTCCAATTAAGAACTTTTGCTGTGTTTATTTATAATTAGTAGCAAAGTGTCAAAACTGAGGATTAAGTAAATAAAAACATAGCTAGTTGAAACTTGAATGTCCAAGAAATGTCAAGCATTATTAGCAAGTGCTATGAATAACGGTTGTCATTGTTAAAACTAAGGGGTAAGCGCTAAACTTCTCACTTGTGACAAATAACCCCCAAACTTTTATTCTCGACAATCACACACCCAAATTCAATCTAAGATAAGTAATCCCCCAAATATGAATCTCACTCATAATTGTTAAGTTGGATGAGAAATGAGAAACTGCCTTTGAAGCTTATACTTTATAGTGTTATTATTTAAAAATTAATATTTATCTTATGACTGAGGCTATGGTAATATGCATATTATGGATCGATTCATGCTATGGATCTATATCTCTATTTTTAAAGTTCAATCAGTCGATCCAAACCATCAAACATAATCTTCATAATAAAATGTACTTGTAGACCAAATTTTATATTTTTTAAAATTTGTTTACTATTTTTTTAGATAGGTAGAACGTAGCTGCTTTTGGATGGTCCAGAATTCTAAAAAATATAAAAATTGGGTTGCAAGTACATTTCCATATAAAAATATGCATCTTACCATAGCCTCACTCTTATGTTATTTAAAAAGAACATAGACCATTTTTTTTTAAATTGTAATAAATTGAATAATATGCCCAAAGAACATCAAGATGTTTAATTTAAATTTTTATGTTTTCATATTTTAATTTATATGCTTTAAATTTATAGAAAAGATTCTGTTTCACGAACGACCAAAATTCAGGAGGGTAATTGCCACAAATTATCAAGTTTAAAGTGAGATTGAGATTTAGGAGGGTAATTGCCACAAATAGAATATCGGGGGGACTCGTTGTCACAAGTGGAAAGTTTAGGGGGTTCCATGACATTACCCCTAAAAATAATGCCTTTAAGAGATGTTTTGTATAACCGTGAACACATCCAACATTTGTAGTCTATGAGATTTTTTCCGATGAATATCCTTTCTACATTTTCTCTCTTTTAATAATCTTTTAATTTTTGTTTGCAGTGGGGGCTACTTTTTACATTTTCTCTCTTTTAATAATCTTTCAATTTTGTTTGCAGTGGGGTTATGTTGTATTAACTACTCCTAACGGTGTGCTAGATCATGAGGAAGCTATCAAGCAAAATGTTGGCGGCCAAGTCCTTGGTTATTTCCACTGATAGCAAAACCATTTGTTACTTGAAATTATGTGCAAATCTAGTAACCAACACTCTTTGAATTTTCATGTAGCGACTTTTTTTTATTAATAGATCAAATTTGGTCCTACACACATTTTATATGGAATAAGTAGAAGGGAGTGGTTGGTAGATTGTTCTGAAATTGAATTTTTTTTCTTTCTTTCTTTTGATTATGTTATTTTCTTGTTGTATTTCTCTTTTTTTCGGAGGACCAATTTAACATTATGACTTGCTGTAAATTTTTAATCCTTTGACATGCCATGGAAATTCAGTGTTGAAAATGTCAAAGGGAAACCTGATCAGACGGCTGAGATGCACTCAACTGAAAAGATACCCTTCTGAGTTAATGCTGCGGACTTTTTTTTTTTTTTAGGATTAGCCCGTAGGCAAGAAGATGCGGACTCATTCCAAATTTTGTATACTGTATGGGTAGAATATCCTATTGGATACTATTGAGTTTAGTGTTGTAGCATAGTAGATAGAGAAAAGGTATATCCTGTCAGAGAAAGATACACTGGAGTTTGGATGCTGCTCTGTCAGTTTGGCCACGTCTACTTGACATAATCATTTGCAATGAAAGAGACATTGTGCTTGTATACGTAAATGGAGAAAAATTCGAGGGCCAATTTGTAAAATTCATTTAATATCTCTTGAAGCGTCCAGAGACAACGACGGTGGCCATTGGATAAGAGCGCAAAAACTTTGATGATTTTCGTATGGGCACCGCTGCTTTGTTGTCAGTGACCTCACCGCCGTGCTTCCTCTCCTCCGCGAAGTCCAGGTGCCTCATCTCTACAACGCTTCTCCCTTTGCTTCCCTCTTCTTGTCTCATCCATGGTATCTCTGCTTATTTGTATGTGTGTGTGCAATTCCCAGTAGCTGAGCTTATCATGGTGACACCATTGCTTAGTTTAAGAAATAAAATATTTCTTTTGAGTAACCGCATACATTCTACTGTAGTATTATTCAATTGTTGAACATGAGGAAATGAAGCAAAAATAAAAATAAATAAATAAATAAACAGGTTTTTATCGGGATTGCAGCTTTCAGTTAATATAGTTATGAACTTGTGATTTTATTTATATATCTATTTATTTATTTACTTTTCTGTGTTTGGGTTGGGTGGTCCTGGATGAAACAAACATGAAAAATATCTACTAAATTGCTCAAGAGTAGCATTATTTCTCACTCCAGTTACTAACTTACTATGACTGGGTAAAGGTATTAGCAATTTGTTTCAAGTATTGTATTGTAATGAATATGCAGGGAAAGATGAAAGCCGAATTACGAAAGTCAGGAGTAATGTCAATAGTGTATCTACCGAGACCAAATCTGATAATGAAGCCTCTATGACTGGTGCGGCTTATGACTTCCAAGGTGCAACAATTTCTCTGACAGGTGAAATTTTGTCCTCTCCCAAGAAAGTCACAATTGTAAGGCACGGTTTGAGCTTGTGGAATGAGGAGAGTCGCGTCCAGGTCGGTACTATGCTAGCATTTGTCGGTATTAACCATTCTTAGTTTAAATTACCAATACCTAATTTAAGTTTTGGATAAATCCAGCGGTGAATGCAAAATAAACACAAGCATGATAGAAATAAGAACGGATGAAGAAGTCCCGATTGATACCAGATGGACCATGTGATGGTACAAGACGAAACAAGAAATCTGAGAACCATGATTTGGTTTTTCTTAGCTTATAATTTATTATTGTATAGGGAAGCTCCAATTTGTCTGTACTAACAGAGAAGGGGTTGAAACAAGCTGAGAGATGCCGTGATGCATTAATTAATATGAACTTTGATGTCTGTTTCTCTAGCCCTATCTCAAGAGCAAAGGTGCAAAACATTTTTCAGAATTATAGTAAATTCAAATATTGAAGTTAGAGTGAGGCTGTGGTACAATGCATAGCGTATATTGGTCCGTACTGACAGATTAATATCTCTATTTTCAAAGTCCAAACAATTGATCTGAATCGTTCAACATGATCTCCATATGATAATGTACTTGTAGATCAAAATTAATATTTTTTCGAATTTGTTTACTAAGTTCTTAGATAGGAAGAAAATCACTTAATCTAAAAATTTTAAACCATTCAAAAGTAATGATTTTCTACCTATTTAAAAAAATAGTAAAAGGATTCTAAAAAATGTAAAATTTAGATTTCAAGTACATTTTCATATGGAGATCATGTTGAACGGTTCAGATCGGTTGTTTGGACTTTGAAAATAGAGATATTGATCCATAGTGCGGATTAATCTGCGCTATGCATAGTACCATAGCTTCACTTTTGAAGTTATATTGATAGACTAAACTAAAATATCAAATGAAAGGCTGAAAGTGATTGCTTAAGTACCTTTACAGTCTACTGCTGAGGTAATATGGTGTGGGAGAGAGAAACCATTGTGTTACCTCAATTCATTAGAGGAGGCACACTTGTTTTTTCTGGAAGGCATGAAGAATGGTACCGTGTTAAAGTTCTCAAATTCTTTTAACACATATGATGGCCTCAGAAATTATGACTAACTGTATTAAATAAAAACATGGAGTCAGCGGATGCTAAGAAGCAATATCCTGAGTTATACACAACATGGAGAGAAGATCCATCGAATTTTCATGTAAATGGTATATATCCTATTCGTGAACTTTGGGGTACAGCAAGGGAAGCTTGGAAGGAAATTTTGCTCACACCGGTATGTACTTTGTTTTTTCATGTATATTTCTTTTAAAGGCTATTTTTTTAAAGATTTTTACCATGATTAGAATCAGTGATATATCTTTAACTTGTTTGCTTCTTCATTATATTATTTTTATGATAAGCAGGGGGAAAGCTTTCTGGTAGTTACGCACAAATCAATTTTGAGGGCACTTATTTGCACTGCTTTGGGTCTTGGACCTGAACGGTAAGTTCTGAAAAAACAGGAGACAATAATCTCGTTTAGCTTATTAGAATTTATCTAAAAGATTTTCATGTTACCAAAATTACAAAAAGTTTGTTAAAGAGATATTGGTCCATTGTGAAATACTGAAACCCACCTTTTATCAGAAAACCAAATGAAGATGCGTCACAAATAAACCATTCAAGTAATTTTTAATAAGAGATACGAGAAGTATTATAAACTAACATTAGTAATTTAAGAGAAATAGGACTGATATTTGTTCAACGTCTCTCGTAAATATATATATTTTTTTCTTTTTGAAATCACACTTTTAAGGCTACATGGTTATTGTATATAATCCAACATCTGACAATGCAAATAACATTGTCGCGATTTAATGTTCCGATTTGTAGGTTTCGGGCAATCGATGTGAATAATGGTGGTATTTGTGTATTCACTTTCAATAAAAGAGGAGAGGCTATGTTGCAAGCTCTAAATATGACTGCGCACATGTACAGTGATCATGTGTACCAGTACTAAAGTAATTTCTGGTTTGTATCTTGCAAAACAAGATTCATAGCAACTGTACCTGAAATGCGTAGTTTTTGGCATAAATCATTCATAAGATACATGCTTACTTGATTTTGAATGAATTAGGTTGAAGAATTAGTACATGAAACCCTTCATAATAAATTGTCAATAAGGCTCACAAGTCGTAATTGTACTAGAATAATAAAATTTGAAAAAAAAATATGATAGATTAATTATTTGGGGCTTATCCAAGTTATGCAAATCCATAATTATTTATAATTGTTTATTTTTCTATCTCAACGTGCATTTGCTTCAAATTTGAAATAATTTAAATTGAGTTGGCAAGAATCATATTTTGTGATATTATTATAATACTTAAGAACATATATGTAATTTTATGATTTTTTAATCGTATTTACGCACGAAGTACATACAAAAGTTCAATGACATATATAATGTGCTGTATGTACACTTCTACAATATTTTTTAATCAAATTTTATGTAAATTGTTTTACTTTGCGTTATTAAATTTCAGTTCGATCTGGAGTGTTCTTGTTATGAATTTATTATATGTTCTTACTTGACAAGAAATTTCATTTTCACCTAATTATCATTTATCAAGTTTTCTTATAAGTGAGAATATTTACACCCCTTTGCTACAGTCCTATTACTATATGTAATTAATTTAATGCAACCTTCATAAATGGGCCTTTAAATGATACATGGCACTGTTAGGTAGCACCAGACAAAAGTTAGTTTACCAAACTCAACCTCACCAAAACTATGAACAACAACACTGATTTACTTGTAAGATTAATCACAAGTAAAGGTATTGACAGAGTAAGTTTTGCTTCATGTAGTGCACAAACAATAGAGTAAAAAAAGCGCTGCATGAAGCAAAAACTGCTATGTTAATATCTTTACCCATTAATCACAGATCACCTACACAAACAATGTTTATAATCTTGTCTACTCTTTTTTTCCTTTGTATATAGCAGGAACAAATTAAATTTCATATCGGTATCGCATGTTACATGCGGAAAATTATGAATTCAGTCAAGGAATCCGCTTGAACTGATCTGATTAATTAATTTGAATAGTTAAATTGATTCAAAGTTGATCTAAAATAATACAAAATCAAGGTCGATTCAAATTTAAAGTATTCGAAATTCGATTTGACTTGAACCGAATGACTCGAAATATATGTTGATTCGAAATTAGACAATCCATAATCCATTGCAAACCTAAATAACACGAATGCGCAATGATCCGAATCCGATGCTTTTGGGTTTTAAATATTATATTCAACAGGTTGTACCCATAAGCGGAATCTATTTGAGAAGTCGAAACGATCCAGTCTTGATCAAAATCGTATCCAAGACGACTCAAAATCTGTTTTGATTTGCAAAAATTGGAAATAATTGTTTTGTTTTCACACCAGTTAAAAAGTATTCACAAGAAATATAGGTCTTAATAGTGTGAATTCGAATCAGGTACCTAATCCTCTCAGACCGTTTAATATTTTTTATTTGATTATAAGGTTTCATACATTTTAGTATCTTTTAGATACTTTTCTTGAGAGACAAAGCTGTGAGAGACGGAGATTGTGCCACTATGCTAAGCCTGTAATCTCATGATTTCAGATTATTTAATTTAAATTTGCACAAATTTTAAAACAGAATATTTATATTTCAAATAGGTCTGGAATACTTTTGACTCTAGTTTGACTAACCTAATGCGGTCAGATACCGCTGGGATATGAACTCTGATATTTTAGGCTGCAATAGAGCCCACATAATTTCTGAGCTTCATTAAAATGGTAAATAAAAAATTTGCACTCAAAACCAACAGGCAACTGTACAGACGATATGTTGAAACTCAGATTTTAATTTAAGCACAAAGATTCTATTGAACACCAGAAGTATCTTCCCCAATGTAACTTACATGAAAAATCACAAAAAATAAAAATAAAATTATGAAACTGAAAACCTAATGGCAGACATGGAGGTCGAGGCTGACGATTTTATAGATGTTGCACAGCGTGATCACCACAAAGACGATGAGACCAACAAATGCCGAGATGAGCGACCCCGAGACATGATCGCAGTAAGCTGGTATTTGCTTGCAAATTGGTAGCCATCCTGCATGAATATTGCCGTGCTTTCCCAGCTCCGATATTGCGCCCGTTGCAGCCAAGGCGCCGGTTAAAAGCATTGCCACAAGCTAGTTCACAATTATAGATAAAAAATAGTAATGAAAAACAGGGTTGAATTGAATGAAGTAGCTGACACAATTTATTTAATATAGAACCAATATAATTCATTATTATATTGTGCCCATCATTAAAAAAAAATTAAGTGCATTTCAGTGAGTATACCCTAAAACTTATCAGATGAATTTTAAATGATAAATCCAAACTGTTGAAACTGATCTACTTCCCAAATGATACGTTTATGTGCAACATTTATAAATTTTCGAATTAATTTAGTACAAAGTCAAATGGTCAAAAGTGATAAAAATTAAATGTATTATAATTAACTTATGAACCTTTGTTTTTTTACGTCTTAACCTTATACTAAATAAGTTTTGCATGTAAATACATCACTCGTGAAGTAGATCAGTTTTAAGGATTTGGATTTGTCATTATGAATTCAATTCAATAGATTTTGAAGTTAAGATCATCGAGAACTTGGTGAGCTCAAGAACACAGTAGTTCTATACTCCATTTTAATTAGTACTTTGTTTAATTATAACATACTGTATCACTGATTATAACAAGTTTAGTAAAATGAAAAACATACTGTATCACTCATGATAACAAGTCCTGAGAGAGGGCTTGCAGCAGGGACAAAAACAACTAGCACATTATATCCACTTGCAATGGCATTTGCAATCACAAAAAACCTACAACATAAATGCAATGACAGTGAACAGTTTTAAATAAAGTAAAAGAAAAGACAATGAGCATTTTTCTTTCCCCAATTCAAAATAAACAAATAACATACATGTATATCATGGGTTTCCAGGCATAGTGATCATTTATATTAAACAAAACAGAAGAAAGACATAATTTGAGTGGCATTCACTGGTACTGGTAAAAATGGTTTAGTACTGTAATACATTATAAGATAATTGCAAATTAAGTAGTTCAAATTACTTGAAGGAAGGTGTATATTGATATTTGGCCTCCATGGTCACACCAAAGAAGTTCGCGGAGTCGTGGCTCGTTGCCATTATGATTGCCGCCGCTGCACATGCGGCTGCTATGCCGATTCTTATGAAAACAGAGAGACCTCTCAATGCCTTGCTCATTGTTTTCATATTCTTCTTATATCTACTGATGGTTTTTTTTATTTTGTGTCAGAAAGAGATGCTGGTAATTTTGGAGGTTTTAATTTGTGTGGCAGGAGAGAAGAAGAGAAGAAGAGGAGAGGTTTTGAACTTTTGATGGGGGTACTAAATGCTAATTTAATTGCAAAGTTTGATAGGAGTAGTTCTGGGAGGTTAGCCTTGGTAGAATTTAGGAGACCACATTCCTCTGTTATTTCCAATTTATAATTGCATAAGTTTGCTATTTTTTTAACCAAGAAATCTTCTACTAAGGAAATCATTCTTTATTAATCTTTTTGTCACATTTTTAATATATAGGAAATGATGTCCTATTGGTACTTTAGTTGCCAACGAATAGCTTTTTTTTGGTAAAATCTTTTTGTAGGATTTTGCAATATGAGACAACAACAGAGGATGTAAATCCACAGAGAGTTACAAAACAAATTAAAAAGGTTCATCATCCTCTATGGCGGAAAAATAAGTTTGTCTCCATGTAGTGAGTTATTATTGTTCCTACTTCCCTATTTCTGTAGCTCTCTCAGTGAAATGCCACACAGTGCATTTCAGATTTGTCTGCCATAGAAGATCTGGACTCTCAACAGATGTGATGGTGAGGTGGCCTGTGTAGGCAAGGTGTAGGTAAACCACTGCTTTTTCAATTTGCCTTTGGTGTGTTTAGTCTCAACTGTCATAGTCTCCTGCAATGAAAGAGCACTGCAGTTCAAATTTTTTAAATGCTAAAGTCAAGTATTTCTTTCCAAAAGGACATAATATATTAATTGAAGCATTTCACATCTGCCTTGCTAAGTGGTTGGGGTTTAATTGAAAAAAAATCTGGTAATTGAGTAAAATTTAAGATTTCAATTCTTTATGTTTTATATTCATTGCTGGTGACTGTAAGTAGGATCTTTTTTAGTATCCAAATATTGAGTTAAAATGTCATGAAATTTTAAGAACAAAATAAGCTTGCCAGGTTCTGAGCTACTTAAACCCTGTAATTTTAAATTTAAATGGATTTCACACTTAACAAAACATATTAAATATCAACATTAGCCTCTTCTTTTTTGCAAAGATATAAATTCTGCATGAATTTGCATTTATCCAAAGTTGATGTATCAGAACAAGTTTGAAAATAATGAACATTTACTACATGTAAATCTTGTATAATTATTTTTATTAAGTATCAACTCTATATAAAATTAAATTTGTACATGATTCATATATCTAATCATTTTATGGAACAAACACTTTAAAGGAACTTTCCTGTTGGTAAAGTCAAATCAGGAAGCACTGTGAAGAATCTCCGATGCAACTTTCAGTTTAGTAGTGGGATTTGATTTTACTTTTACAAAAACAAAATAAGGTTGGACTTGGGAGTTAATTATATCAATTGGGCCCGATTAGACAAAGAAAAAGCCCATGCGATTTAAAAAATGGTTTAGTACAGGCTTAGTTTTAAGTGAGACAAACAATATTGTGAAAACCCAAAAAGGTGCACTTTGTTGAAATTATTTTCTTTCATGGAAATTAGGTCATCACGGAATCCATTATTACTTCACCTTAATTGACAGAATATAACGATAATGTAAAGTAACGTTATCGGACAAGCATCTTCTCAATGTAAGGGTATAATATCCGTTCCATGGAAAATATATATTTGCATATTTATTCGTAAATAATTTATGTCTATTCATATATACAAGGGCAACTGTCATTGTGAAAGTTCATCTCACTAAAATTTTATGGGAACTATTAAGAGTCTCTTACCTTTCTCCACTGTTCTTAACTAATTATTAACACATAATGTCCCCATTCACTCTTGCAGCTATAGATTGGAGACAATTGTAGCTCTTCATTTTCTTTTTGTAGAAAACTACTAACCATTGTCTTGCAAGCTGAGGTTCAGTTAGTACAGATCTCGTACCAGCATCCAACCATACCAGCATTATTACTGCCATACAGTAACCTTTGATTTATCTGTGCATTTAAATGTTAGTTAGTATTAGATGTCATTTTTTATCCACTAGCTACTGTGTCAAATTTGTGTTATACTCAAGTCAGACAAAGAACAACATTCTAATTTGTTTCGTTGTAGCGCAACTTAAATATATATGAGAATCAGAGGAACTACACCGTGTTATGGGGCCTGTGGATTTAATAAAGAGAGTAAGTTAAAATCTTCAAATTAATTAGATAATTTTTGTTAGAAATGTACTAATAGGCCAGAATATCATGGGCCATATTAATAATTAATATGGATCAGGTCTTAATGGGCTAGGTCCAAATTTCTGTCTATTCTCATCTGATCTGATCTGATCTGATCAGATCAGATAAGGTTTTCTGTAAAGGCTCCAACGAAATGGTGCAAGTGAACAGGCTCAACGAACTGGTGCGATCTGTTATAAATATACAATAGCAGTTCGGTTTTTGTGTTCCAGAAATTATGTTCATTTTCTATTCAGAAAACGAGAGAGAGAATAAGAGAGAAAAGACGGGGCTGTTAATTCGGTACTAGCATACCGAATTTCAGAAGTTTGTCAACCTGTTCGTGTGGATACTGATAGAGGAGTGACTGCTGGGCTGTTGCGTGAATCCGACACAAGAAGGAAAGGAGAAGAAGGCTACTGCTAGACTAGACTTGACGTTTCCGCTGCACTGCGCATCTAGTGGTAAATTCTTTATTAATCTTGGAATTAGTTTTATACATGGATTCTGATTTTCGGGTAGTGAAAAAATGATAAATTGAATCGAATTGTTGCACTAATAACTTACCCAAAACCCTACAATTTTGTTATTTGCTAAGTATTGGTAGTGCTCTCTCTTCATTAGATTTGTCCAGACGTTATCTATGCTTCTTCGTTTTCGTTTGATTTCTCCAAAAAAATTCATGTTTATCTATTTGAAAAATTTGTGTGCTTATGCAATTTACCTGTTCGAAAATTCGAAGGTGCCTTTGTAGTGCATTAGGTGGATAACGCGATTAGAACAGTGGAAACAGTGTGAAGACCGTATTCTTCTGTTTTGTCATAGAGCAAGACAACAGAACAAGGTTAGTTGATTTTCCTCTATTTGTGAAAGTTTTAGCTATGTTGTGTTCATTTGATAATAGATATGCAATTTACCTGTTTGGAAGCATGCCAAATATAATTCATACCAATGTAGAAAAGAAATCGAGTTTCAGGTTATTTTTTTTTTTAATTGATTTGGTTTTCATTTTAATGATTGTGTATTATATAAATTATTCCTCCTATTAGGTTTTAGGTGGGGGAGGGGCTGAAGTACTAAAGTAAGCTAATCGTTAAGGATTAGTTTGCAAGTGAGAGCTCTTTCCATGAAGGAATGCAGAAAAGAAATTGGTGTTCTATCAATTAACTTATATTAGGTCTTAGATTTTAATCTAATGCAATTTGACAGAATGTTGTTGGTCATGAGTGAGTCCTTTTCATGATAGAATATAATTAATTTATTTGGAGAAAAGCCTTTTGTAATGACAATTTCCCGAAAATATTAATTTCAAAATGTAAAAAAAGTTAGTATTAGTTTTAAACAACAATTTGAATAAAAAAAATATTGTATTGAAGTTTATTCAATACTCGTTAGATCTAAATAGTTATTACAAATAAATTTGGAGTAAAAGAGGACGATAACCATAAAGTATTGTTCGGTAATTCAACTATAAAATGGGACAACTGTTTGAAGTTTGATTATTCACTGAAACCTTTTTCCTTATTTGCATTACACCATAAAATATGCATACGATTTGATTTGCATTTGATGCCGAATTGAATTGTAAAGCTTACTTAATAAGTGATTATTGAGGGATTTGATTTATTTGAATCCGATATCCATTGTTCTATGTTAACAAAATGTAACGAAATCTTATTTATAGTCATTATTTTATTTTAACCTTAAAAAAATGTACATAAGGGTTTAAATAACTGATGTTTACAAATTTTAATAAGCCCTCGAATCATGTTATAATTTTTAAGTTTATATATCTTGGCTAACATGTGTAGCCTAATTACATTTCTTCCAAATAGCACACAGTTCATAGCAGCAGAGAAATGCAAAAAAAGGATGCTAATCTTTCAAAGATTCCACAAAGTGGTAGAGATTTTAGGAGCTTGATCCAAATTTAACTATGAAAATCTGAAATCTCACTACAACAAAACAGGTCTTCAGCGACCAACATCAGCGACCGGTTTAGTTGCCGGTCGCTGAAGACGCCTCTCAGGCAATAAAAAAAAAATGTTTTCGGCGACGACACCTTCAGCGACCGGCGCCAACATCCTTCAGCGACCGATTTAGCCCGGTCGCTGAAGGGTCTCCGTAAAAAACCCGCGCGCCATTTACATATCAATTATTCCATAAAAGAATAGTAAAAAAATTCTAAAAAAAATGTAAATTTTGGTCCCCAAGCACATTTTAACATGGAGAACACATTGAGCACTCTAGGTTGACTATTTGAACTTTGAAAACCGTCAAAAATGAATTGGTAGCACTAAGATTTTGGTCATACCACTTTGATCTTAGCCAATCTCTTAGTACCTGTATTTATACCCATGGATGTTAATTTTGATTATGAATTTAAACACATATATCGTATCTACGTCTATATCCCTATTTAGATTCTCTAAACAAAATACGAATATATATATGATTTTTACATTACTAATTGAAGGTGGCAAATAACATGACAAGAAAATCATTTTTTTTTAAGGAGGGTATATGAAACCCTACCTGTCATTATAAATACCTTAATATTTTATGAACACATAACTTATCATTATCATTTACAGAGTCTCCAAAACGGGATTGAACTTGCTACATCAGAGTATCAGACAATCAATTTTAGTTCACCTACCCCCACAAAATGAACAAAATACATGACATGCAAAGAAGCAACTCTGATTGGACTTAAAGCCAAACAAATATTTAGTTACACGGCTCAAGTCAAAGAAACTTGAAATTATAGTCAAATTTCATCAAATATTCAAAGAAACGTGCGTACTTTAGTCCTTCAATTTCACAATTGAAACCGACTAAATGCAAACAGACGAGAATAAGCTGTTGAGCCGTTGAATAATTTATTGGCTCCAACCCAATTTCTCTGCCGAGATTAAGTCTAATTGGGATGACATGCATGCTTCAATCAAGAGAAATTTTAGAGTCATACTATTTCTTACAAAATTAGGTTATTGTCACCTCAAATTATAAGGCATAGGATCCTTAATTAATGAGATTTTTGTGGTGCGCTCAACTGTTGAATTTATTGCTAACGTCGTTGGATTTAATGCTAACATTGAGCATATATGTAATCTAATTATGAATTGTACTGTCATATATCATTGTCAATGAAAGTGATCAAATAAGATAATAGACAATCAATATATTCATTAGGATGTGGTCCATAAATGTGTAAAATAATTTAGGCAAAGATCAAATAATTGATGGACTGATTCTGAGATTTGCAATTTAGAAAACTGTTATTTAAGATGATTGTGTGGGCCACAAGGATATCAATGCGGCCGCACGGATTTTGATGTGACAGCACGGTTTTTGATGCAGTCGTACAAAATACCTTTTCTAAGTTGGTAGATAATCGTATAGGTTACTATATATAAGGATTGGTCCCTAAGGCACAAGATTACATAGAAAAACACAGAAACTGAATATACATTTTTCTCTTTAGAAAAATACAGCTCTGTGTGCCTTTTCTTCTTCTTCCACCATCAAAGAATAGTGAAGAGAAATTCATTAAAAAATTTGGAGAGGATTTCTCAAGGGTCATATCTTGCTGTCTTGGAAGACTTATTCCTACGACCATACGACAAAACAACAAGAAGGGCTTCTTGCCATTAGAGTCTAGTCTCACGCTCACGGAGACAGTTGGCGATCTCTCAAAGGATTGAGTTATTCTATGAAAACATCCATGGAATCAGGTATTATGTTCCGCACTTACGATTTATGTTTTATGAGTCTGGGATATTCTAAAATACAGATAGAACGAAATTAAAAAAAAATGAAAAACGGATGTAACACAGGGACTTCTCATGGGCGGCTGTATGGGGGGATACACCAAAATGCTGAGTGAACAAAAATTAAAAAAAGAAAAGAAAAAGGATGCAAAACAGCAAATTCTCATAGGCGGCTGTATGCTGGGATACTCCAAAATACAGACTGAACGAAATTCAAAAAAATGAAAAAGGGTTGTAACACAGGGACTTTTCATAGGCGGTTGTATGCGAGGATACACCAAAATGCAGAGTGAACAAAAATTAAAAAAGAAAAGAAAAAAGAATGCAAAACAGAGAATTATCATAGGCGGATGTATTCTGAGATACTCCAAAATATAGACTAAATGAAATTTAAAAAAAATGAAAAAAAAGATGTAACACTCATAGGCGGCTATATGTGGGATACACCAAAGTGCGGAGTGAGCAAAAATTAAAAAAGAAAATAAAAAGGATGCAAAACTATAACATTATGAAAATTTTGAGTTATTATTATTTATGCTTAAAGATAAATTTTATAATATTAAATATACTTTATACATCTTTGTTAAAAAAAAGTTAAGAAGAAATATATATTAATATATTATATGTTAGTTTCTCTATTTTAACGTTTCAAGGTAACAAATGATAACCGGCAAGAATTTATAATAACATAATCTATTTTTATTCATATCCATTTAAAATAAAAAAAAAAGAAATCAAGATGGCATCCCTTACCATGCCGCCATTCGTGGCATCTGCATAAATGATAACCGTAGCCTTCCATCTTTTATTTAATTACTGAACCCCTTCAATTCTTTCTGAACCCGCTAACCCACTCTTTGATTTGTCTCCAATGCAAAACCCATTAAAGATACCATCTTATACAAAGCAATAATTAATTTGTTTCTAGTCTTAAAACCGCCCATGATCTCTCTATATATTAATTAAAGAATAGAATTAGCATTGGGACATTGCTAAAAATCAAAGAGGAATTCTCGGTCGCACTATACCTCCTGCTCCTCTTTTTCTAACACAACCAATCAAGAAAAATATGTACGTCTGAGTTGAATTTCGACTACGTTGTCATGACTATGAACTATGGTTGCAATCTGACTTGAAATTCTGAATTTCTCGCTATCAGGTAACCGGACTTCTCTATAATTTGTGTTTTCATTTTGTACGGTTGATTTGAATATTGGTATTACATATTGGATTATGATGACATATTTAACGGGATAACGGGTCTGAGGTTGGAATTGGATTTGTGATTGTAGCCTCCCACTGTTGGTTGGACCTCCCAGTGGGTTAGCGGTCTTCCAATATTGGATGGATTTCCTATTGGATTGGCGGCTTAAGGAATTGTGTGTTGTAGAAGTTGGGAATCGCCTGTGTGATGGAATTCCAACTATGTGAATATTGATGTAACTTGTTTTATGAATAACCTAGATCGACGTGCTATTGCCGGTTAAATATGCATGCATAATTTTATGTGTATTTGTATGGATTAATCCGGCATGTTTGAATGGTTGTTAAATTAAGCTAATGATAGAGAAATGCGTCATTAAATAACCGGTTACTAAGCTTTGTAGTTGACTCCGTTTTGTATTTTGTTTTCCTTTCTGTTGGCGACGTAGGTTGACGGACCAAGGAAATGTGCAATTATGATGTTATAATCATGCTCTGAATGGTCAAAATCTGGGATGTGACAAAAACAGGGAATTCTCATAGGCGGCTGTATGCTAGGATACTCCAAAATACAGACAGAACGAAATTCAAAAAAATGAAAAACGGATGTAACACAAGGAGTTCTCATAGGCGGCTGTATGGGGGAATACTCCAAAATGCGGAGTGAACAAAAATTAAAAAAAAAGAAAATAATACAAAACAGGAAATTCTCATAGGCAGCGTATGCTGGGATACTCCAAAATACAGACAGAACGAAATTCAAAAAAATAAAAACCGGATGTAACACAAGGACTTCTCATGAGCGGCTGTATGGGGGATACTCCAAAATGCGGAGTGAACAAAAATTAAAAAAAAAAAAGTGATGCAAAATAGCGAATTCTCATAGGACAAGCCTCTCCATGCAACATCTCTTAATATCGGAGTTCTGGTACAGGTTGGGCGTGTTCTAGCGTTCGCTGGGGTCCCAATTCTAAGTTCCACATTTCTGGGTTATAACCAGTGCATTCGTAAATCATAGACTTCAAGTCCCAATTGAGGTATCATCATCAATTATGAACCGACATTTTTATTAATACCCTAAGTTTAATACAAATTATTAATTATGCCCACATTTCCAAACTTTTGCTAAAAATACCCAAGCCGGCCAGAAAATGACCGGCTTAGGTACCAGAGTAAACCGGCCATTTTCTGGCCGGCTTACTCCCTTTTTTTTTTTTTTTTTAGAGACACTATGAAGATCAAAATATTGAAATCTAACTCTGCAAATTTGAAATTTTTGTTTAAATTATTTGTTATATTACTTCTTTGAGGAGGGATCAAGTTACAACAATCATTTTTTTCATTTTCAAAGTCCAAATCGTCGGTCCAAATCGTCGATCCAAACCGTTCAACATGATCTCCACCATAAACTGTGCTTCCAGATCAAATTTTACATTTTTTTGAATTTGTTTACTATTTATTAAGTATTTTACAAAAAATAGTCATATTCAGACAATTTTTTTTTTTTTTAGAGAGAGACACTATGAAGATCAAAATATTGAAATCTAACTCTGAAAATTTGAAATTTTTGTTTAAATTATTTGTTATATTACTTATTTTGATGTATAATTAGCATATTTATACTAAAATACGATAGATTAATTGAAATTATGTTGAATAACACTAAATTATGTTAAATTACGCTAAATTACATTAAATTACGCTAAAATACGGTAAATTACGCTAAATTACAAATGAATAGGGACGATATCTTCACTGAAAAGGTGAAAAACGACGATGAAACTTCAAACGGTCATAAAACGGCTCTCGAGTGTCCGATTTCAGCAAATGACCACTTTTCGGAAAGCTTGCGAAAATGCGCATGCGTCCGTGCCCTCTATGTTGGATTTCGAAATTCAGAATCGCCAAAAAACAAAGGGAAGAGCCTCAAAACTTGAGTTGAAGTTTCCGATTAAGATTTTCATTTCTATCATTCAATCCAAGTAGCTCAGTAAATTAGTTACATAATGAACTTGCAGATTACCAATTTTTACTATTTTTGGAATTTTTTATGATTCATGAAAGATGGCACAGAATCGGTCTACTTTAGCGTAATTTTTGCGTAGTTTAGTATTTTTTTACCGTATTTCAGCATAATTAGCGAAGTTATTGTAATTTAACGTAATTTAGTATAATTGAGCGTAATTTATTGTAATATAGTGTAATTCAACATAATTTCAAGTAATCTAACGTATTTTAGTATAAATATGCTAATTATACATCAAAAGAAGCAATATAACAAATAATTTAAACAAAAATTTCAAATTTTCAGAGTTAGGTTTCAATATTTTGATCTTCATAGTGTCTCTCTCTAAAAAAAAAAAAATGGAGTAAGCCGGCCAGAAAATGGCCGGTTTACTCTGGTACCTAAGCCGGCCATTTTCTGGCCGGCTTGGGTATTTTTAGCAAAAGTTTGGGAATGTGGGCATAATTAATAATTTGTATTAAACTTAGGGTATTAATAAAAATGTCGGAATTATGAATGAATTAATTACCTCTTTGGATTAATAAACCCCATATATATTAGTCAAAAACTTCCTACCACAGTGTAATGAAATCATCATTGATATGACCAACAAACTATATTTTGGTAAATAGTAAACAGTTATCAGGTTACTAATTTAAAAAAAACCTGAAAATCGCCTCCGAAATTGCCATTTTTGTCTCATAAATCGTCTTCTCTTGCTCTATTTCTCTTCTATGATTTTGAGTGAGTTGTGAGAGGGATGAGAGAGAAAGAGGGGTATTTATAGGGTTTGAAATAGAAAAAAAAAATATTCTCAACCGGTCATCTTTTAGCCAGTTCTAGTTTTAATCTCTACCGGCCAAAAAATAGTCGGTTCTAATTTTAATCTCGGCCGGTCATTTTTTGACTAGTTTGGACATTTTTAAAAATACCCAGCTAAGCTGGGTATAATTAATAATTTGTATTTAATGTTGGATATTAATAAAAATGACGGCTTGAAAACAACTCGTTCAAAATAACCGTTCTCTGTTGAGTCGTGTACATCGATCTTTATTTAAAAAGTTTGAGAGATCACATAGAAAATAAAAGTAACAAATCACCATGTAGCACAAGTGATGAGGCATTAGGACGACATTAAAAAAATTATGAATTTTTCTGAGGACCCCATTAAATCACAATAAAATATTAATATAATTGCTAAACGACCAAGTCCTCCGTCAAAAAATGTCGAACAACTTTTTTGTCGCTTTTTAAAATATTTGACATCAATGTTTCTGTTTTTAAATGGTTGTCAACTGTATCCTTATTTTCTGAAAGCACGCGTTCACAAGTCATATTTGACTGATACGTTCAAGAGGCTAAAAAATGGTAATAAGATTCTTTTAAGTATAAAATTCACCCTAAATACATGTAAGCATTCAAAACAAACCGTAAACATATTTGTATAGTTGAAATTATTAAACACGTGCATTTAGAAACTAGGCATAAATGCATAATCTTGCCAAACTTTGAAACTGAATAGGTGTTGTTCATTTGAAAAACAGGGATAGACAAAAAAATAAAATTCAAGAAAATGTTTTTTGTAAAGAAAGAAGATATGGTACTATTTTTTGAATTTTAAATAACTTTGTATTAAGGAATTAAAAAAATTTATTGGACATAAGTTCTGCTTTGTGAAGTAAATATTAAAGTTTTTAAATAATTAGAGCATTTTACCTTTTATTTCTCAAATTGTTCCTCCTCATAGACAGACTTTATATAAACCCCTCCACTGTCATAAAACCTCCTCACCTCTCTAGTTCTTGCTTCAAAGGTACACACCTAAACAATTTCAACTACTTCTTGGCTGTGCATGGGCTCAGATTCTAGGGTTAGTGGAATGCCTGAATTACCATGTGCCGCATGCCGGTTGCTTCACCGAAAGTGCAGCCCTGACTGCATTCTGGCCCCACATTTCCCGACAGATCAACCCAACAAGTTTGTGATCGTGCATAAAGTGTTTGGCGCAAGTAATGTTGTCAAAATGCTCCAAGTAAGCAGCCTCCAATCCAATTTTTTACCTTAATTGTGAAACTCTTTGGCACTTGTATAGGGACCAAAAAGAAAAATTGCCACATAAGATAAAATGAAGTACATCTCGGGATAGTGTAAACAGATTCTCCAGCTAGTACCAAAGAAAATGGTACCACCAATCAGGCCTTGCTAAACACTGGTAAGGCTTGCAATTTTGAACCAGACTTGTTTAAATATAAAATGTTCAAAAATTCAAATCGACCTGTTTATTTTAATTGTTGTTATTCGTACATCAGATTATATAAAATTCATCTATCCATCTAAATTTGACCATAGAAAGCCTGACATTTGGGGCCCCATAAAGTAGCAGTCAGGCCGGTATATTTCTTGACAAGACATAACCCATTGTCAGCCTAGATACTGGTACAACCTGTCTGGAATTATGCTAGTACAACACTAAAACTGGGTACACTGGTGCTGTACTGATACCCATGTCTGGCAATTCTAAGTATGAATGTTGAAACAAAGATCGAATGTTTATTAGGCAATTCAAAAACAAAATGCCTAGTCAATGGATGTGAGAGGATAACTGTCTGATTTGTGTATATTTCATTATTTTCCCGTGTTAATTGAACTTTCTCTTGACACTGACACATCAGTTTTTAGGTGTTAGATAGGAAAAAGAATAGTAAAACATTGCAATATTACCATTGGTAAATAAAAGTAACACTTGTGAATCTTAGCCATTCACTTGATCTATAAAAATTAGTGGCGACGAATATTCATATCACATATCACGAGATACTTGTGTAATTTATATGGTCAAGTATGAAAGGAAATCCTACCTAATTTTGTCCCAAACTATGCACTCCCAATCAGACACTTGTTGAGGCAACAAGAGAGGATGCTGTAAAAAGTTTGGTGTATGAAGCCACCGCGAGGCTCCAGGACCCGGTTTATGGTTGCACAAGCGCTGTCATTTACCTGCAAAACTACATCCAGCAACTCCAGTCACAGCTGACAACAACCCGAGACCAAGTAACCAAGTTGCAGGAACAGAACTACCATCTACTTCAAGTTCTCATGGAAATGTCCTGCACAGATCCAACAATTCTGAATAGCTCCTTGATCAGCAGCACAGTTTACAATACATCCAGCACGGACAGCTGTCAGATATACAACATATGAAGTGTGTCATGTGTTTTATCCCTCAATTTTACTTGTATGCAATGTTCGAAATGTGAACTATTCACCTCAGAAACAAAGCATGTTAACTCTCAGATGGTAGTTAGACAAATAATAACACTTGTTTTAAATGCATGATGCAAGTAAGATATACAGCACATAGAGAACCATACAACTTCTGACTGTACATCACATGCTCATACAAATTACAAAAACCATATACTAGCCTGACAAACAAAATCTAACCTTACAAAAAAAAACCGACACAAATATAATTTACAATTAATAACAAGTAAAAATTCACTCGTTTACTCCACCGGTGCTCTCACATGAGCTCCCCAAATTAACTGCAATATCACTAACCAATAGCCTTACAATTCCATTTTTACTGCAAACCCTTGAAATCTCCATGCACTCTTCCAAATCAGCATCACGCGCCAAATTAACCCATTCTTGGTCATCATCCAAGTATTTTATTTCAAATGTACCAATCTCAAGCTTGAGTCTACTCGATACCTCCTCTCTCAACATAACAAGACTTCCGGGTACAACAAATCGAAACCTTATGATATCATCCTTGTAACTCGCTTTAATAGTTACAGTCATTAAATTGTGGATGGGAGGCTCTCCGCAGAGATCTTTGAGATCCTTGGAGCTTCCAGAATCTTCTAGAAGCATCCTGCCGAGTTGTGCTTGTGATTGTTCGGGAATGGGGCATGACCCTTCAGTGGTGCGGGAATTTATACTGTCTTCTCCTGACGAACTCTTAGACCTAGAAGGTTGACTGGGTGTGCTATTGATATTATTAGGTGCTATTGAGGGATTATTTTGAATCGGTATACTTGCTTCTATGTTGGGGCTAGGCATGGTGAGTGGGCTTGTAAGAGTGGAAAGAGTGAATCCCCCGTGGGCCCCGCCTTGCTCTTGAACAGACTCAATTACTTGTTTGAGTTTCGAGAGGGAGCGGTTAACCTTGTTGATCTTGCGTGATGGCCAACGTGTAATCCCGTGATGCCGGCATATGCGCTTCATTGTTGTTGGGCACACTGAACCGACAAAAGAGAGAATAAGAGATAATTAAAATTGCAGACAAAAAGAAATGTAATTGACACTTCTTGAAAAGAGAATATCATGTTTACAATTTTTTATTTGGATTTTCAAAAGGTTCCAAGTTCAATATACATATTATATATGCTATAAAAATATATCATGTTATGCACTGTGAATGATATATGCATGTAGTATATGCATTGTGCCATATCCCAAGATTTCCATGCAAGGAAGAGGGGAGGTAATAATGATCTTGAAGATGCAATGAACAACTGACTCTGTAGGAGGCTTAATTTCTAGTTCTCATTTTATGTTAACTTTGTGCTAACAATGATAAAGGAGGGGGCATTCACAACTTTCTCAAACACATAGTTAATACTAAAGTACTAGCAATTATTTTTTCTCATAGGTTTGAAGGAATAAGCAGGGGCGGATCTTAAGGTAACGTAGAGGGTGCTTAGCCATCCCCATGATTTAAAAATTTCAGCTTGTGTATAGCAATTTAATTGAAATATCATTCTTTTAAAGTTTTTATATAGTTCAGCCCCCCTCATAAAATGTCAAATGTATGCTTGTAGCCTAGTGATTAAAAATTCTATTTTGTGGTTGTGGAGACTTGGGTTCATACCCTAGTGACCACACGCATTTATGTTTCGGCCCCCCAACTAAATTTTCTAGTTCTGCCCTTGGGAATAAGTACCCAAATCATGTAAATACTGGAAGGAATAAGTAACATAATGGTTAGAGAAATACCTCCAAGACTTTTGGCAGCACTTTTCAGACTTCCCGAAAAATACTGTTGAAGAACCTCCAAGCTGATCATTTTCTCAGCCTTTCCCCTTTTCTTCCCACTTTTCACAACCGGACCAGGAGCGGAAGTCTCTGTACCATTTGCCTTCATCACTTCTTTACTATCATTAGCATCCAACATTCTCTCGAAGGTGTCACCAACTACATTAGATCCATTACATGCAGTATCATTAGAATTTTCACATTCTAAGGAGACCATCACAACAGACCCAATCGACATCATAACGCCATCAACGGGTTTTAAACTGCGAAAATGGTCCTTCATAACCCTAATGATGTTCTCCAAAAGAGTCATTTGCTCAGCTTCTTCTTTACACTCTGCCGGGAGAAAGAACTCGAGAACATACTCATCTGCACCGGTGTAGTCGCTTTGCAAACAAACCGCAAAACTCGCACCCAGCTTAAACATCTTCGCGTAATGCACCAGCGGATACTCGACTTTAGAAAACTTAGTGATGTCTCTGACAAAGCACGGTTTTCGAGACGAGAAGGCACGGCCAGCTGCACCCTGGCCTTTCTGCAGATGGTGCTCAATACAAGCATCTCGAAAACCCCACGAGTGGGCATCAATGACGGTGAATGCCACGTCACTGGCTGACATGCACACCTGGCCACCGTTACAAGTGTTGTCTATGCTCGAGCAGGTCTTGTTTATGCCGCCACCATGAGCTAGGATGCTGCGGTGCCGACATGGGACCCAGGTCTGAGCAAGAGCTAGCTTCTGTGACTCACAGACAGCTGTTAGGGTTTCAAGTATTTCAACGAGAGCTGATTGACGGCCTTCATTGCATATCTGGTAATAGGAATGTATCAAATTGATTATAAGAAGTTTAGACAAGCTCCCCTTTTTTTTTAATCAAAGGGCTTCTTTAGAGGGGTAAGCCCGATCCGAAGATGTCATAATTCCCCTTTATAATCTACCCTTTTTCGGTCGGTCCAATTAACATGTAAATATTGCGAAACTAAAAGAAAAATAAGCAAGAAATCAGAAGTTGAGAGATGTAATTTACCTGAACATTTGGGTGATCTGAGATTACCGTACTTCTCAGATCTACCGCCTGCAATAATGGAAACAAATACATTACAAATCAGTATATAATACTTACATCAGAGTTTTGCCACAAAATATCTCATATTTCCTGAAAAGATGCATCTATTGCAATATTATCAATAGTTCTCACATTGTCGGACAGACTCACCAATTTAACCCTTGAGCCATTGAATTTTCCAACCAAACAAGGAACTTCTGGAAGTTAAAAAAAAATGTTTTACAATTTCTTTGATACAACTTTTTTTTTTTGTGAAAGTTCCATAGCTTTTTTTATAGGATTTATCATTTCAAACCTTTCTAGTAGTGCTCTATCATACGGCAGGAATACTGCCAAAAAAACTAAAACAAAAAAATAACTAGAAGAGGAACAACCTCAAGAGCCTTGCAGACTTTATCGACCTGGCTTGTGTAGTTAATCCTGGGAGACGTCATTATGAGCTCCAGCACAGCAACACAAGACTGAGTTGAAGGTTCAAACACCGGCAATGCAACTGTGCCACGCACGTTGTAATTGACAGCATGGTTTAGCCTTGGATACTCCTTGATGCTATAGTACTGCACATTAGGAGTCCATTCAGGCACCTTTTGCCTACAGGTATGTCAAAGGAACTTCATCAGAGTTAAATCATGGACAACAACATAGGTGGTATTAAGATGTACCCGCTGGTACATGCTATTATTGAGTCTCACCAGAATTATATAAAATGATATGGTGCCCAGGGTATTTCCATTTTCCAGGATATATATTCCTGCAACAAGCATAAATAGAGAAACGTAACGTTTGCCAACTATAGAGGCTAGATAGCAATTGACACGTATCATCACAGACTGATAGCTATTGTACCACAATACTATTTGACCCGCAACCAAATCAAGCTCTGAAACATTTGTGTGAAGTGTGTGCAGATGCGTGCTTGTAGAGTGTGTGAGTTGGGTGGTCTTGAAAGGAATTATTTATAATAAAGAATATTAATAAAAAAAAAAGTTATGCAACATAGCACCATACCTGTACACTCGGCCTGGAAGCCCGAGATCAGCATTATTTTCTCCATCAACTGAGAAAACATACGTCAGCGACACAGTTCGGTACTGGACGAGTCCGATGCTTTCCGAGTCAAGAACAAAGGGCTGGCCAGAAGTGGTGAGCACACACCGGTCTCCTTTCCTGATGGGGGCCCACACCTGAACCAGTATTTTCTGATCTGTTGATTCCTTGAAGAAGCGAAGGGCTTGTGTTAGCTTTTCTTTGATCAAGCAGGACTTGTCAGACATACTGTCTTCCAATGGCAGCGGCCGAAGATGGTTTTTACCACTGGTTGCTTCATTCTTTCTTTCTGTTGGGTTGGCAGTACCTTTTACTAGGAAAAATAACAGGTTTTATGGAATTAAAAGATGCTAAGCAAATTTTGAAGTGGATGCATAGGTACTATTTTAACTGCCATCCCAAAAAAGTATTTTTAAGCCAAAAGTGACCATATTTCAAAAATCATAAAAAATAGTTAAAAAATTCCAAAAATAGTAAAAATCAGTGTTCTACGTGTTTATTATATAAGCAATTTATTGAGCTACTTAGATTGATGTTTCGAACATCAAATATTAAAATTTGACCCCGTAAACACTTCGGTCGAAGTGCTTCCGGAAGCAATTTAGCCAGACTATATATATATATATATATATATATATATATATATAGAGAGAGAGAGAGAGAGAGAGAGAGTGGCTAATATCAAAACGTTTGTTCCTAGCCCCCGGTGCAACCAAGTTGTTTTCGGGTTTTTAAAGTCCAAACGGTCGATCCGAACCGTTCAACATGTTCTTTATATTGAAATATGCTTGGAGACCAAATTTTACATTTTTTGGAATTTTTTTGCTATTTATTAAGCCACTTTGAAAATTGCTGATCCGGATGAACAGTAAAAACAGTGCAACTAAATTCTGGACCATGTGATCAGCAATTTTCAAAGTGGCTTAATAAATAGCAAAAAAATTCCAAAAAATGTAAAATTTAGTCTCCAAGCATATTTCAATATAAAGAACATGTTGAACGGTTCGGATCGACCGTTTGGACTTTAAAAACCCGAAAACAACTTGGTTGCACCGGGGGCTAGGAACAAACGTTTTGATATTAGCCACTCTCTCTCTCTCTCTCTCTCTATATATATATATATATATATATGAGGAGGGTTCCAATACCTCGTGTTTTTCATACCTCATCATACCTCACATTGTATATTTTCGTTTTCAAAGTCCAAACTGTTGATCCGAACCGCTCAACATGATATCCATAATAAAATATGCTTGGGGATGAAATTTTATATTTTTTGCAAATTTTTTACTATTTTTTAAGATAGGTACGAAATCACTGTATCTAGACCGTTCAAAAACAGTGATTTTCTGCCTATTTAAAAATATAGTAAAAAAGTTCCAAAAATTATAAAATTTGATACCCAAGCATATTTTAGTACGGATATCATATTGAGCGATTCAGATCGACATATTGGACTTTGAAAATGAAGATATAAAATATGAGGCACGATGAGGTATGAAAAACATGAGATATTGGAACCCTTCTCTATATACATATGTATAGAGTAGAACTAGGGTGCTCCTAAGCTCACCAAGCCCTTCCGTGAGCGCGACTCTAAAACCTATCAAATTGACTTCAAACGACACTTCCAAACCGTTAGATGTTCAATCTATATTAAAATGTGCTTGGAGACCAAATTTTACATTTTTTGGAATTTTTTTACTATTTATTAAGATGGTTTGAAAATCGCTGTTTTCTAATGGTGCAGAATTTTAATAAAAACAGCGATTTTCAAACCATCTTAATAAATAGTAAAAAAATTTCAAAAAATGTAAAATTTGGTCTCCAAACACATTTTAATATAGATTGAACATCTAACGATTTGAAAATGTCGTTTGAAGTCAATTTGATAGGTTTTAGAGTCGCGCTCACGAAGAACTTGGTGAGCTTAGGAGCACCCTAGTTCTACTCCATATATATATATATATTGCAGATGATCCATTACAAAACTAAAAGAAGAAAATAAATTTCATGTTTGAAAACCAAAAATTGTCGAATGGCATACTACTATCATTATAGAATTACTAATTCAGGCAACTAAATTTCAGGTCTCCTAATTACTTTAGAAAGGCAATCTGTATATAGTAAACAAGTATCTCACCTATTGCTTATGGCTCACTGATCCGCAAAGAATTATTTTTAAGAAGAAGATAACCAAAAGATAAGATTCCTAATTTAGAATAGATATATAAGCATCTGAAGCTAAAGTTATCCTGATTGCAACTAAAATATCGGAGATACTGTTCACTTGAATAGTAATATCAACAGACTTAACAAGAGACATAATTATCAAAGGAAAAATGAGGAGACGGAGGAACATACCAAAGTCAAACCCACCAGCGAGGAAGCGAGAGAATTCCAGATCAGAACTGGAGGCGTCCAGAGGCAAAGCTCGCTCGTCGAAAGCCCAAAGGGGGGAAGGCGGGGAGGCGAACTGTAGATTAAAGACGCTCTGTGAAGGAGTAGAAGCGAATTGGAGATTCACGAGACTCTGGGAAGGCGATGAGAACGAATCAAACTGCCAGGCAGAGGCCACGTCACCGCCGTCGACGTCCATGGTTGTCTCTCGGCGATGATTCCGATCCTCTTCTCTTTTTCTCCCCCCTCCTAGCAGCTCATGCAAAGATCGATGCTTGAGAAATTTGTTAGTGCTGTTTCTGAATTATTCTTATTCTTAATCCCCCTTCACAGGATCTGATGGTCTGCGCGGATCAATCAGTGGATAGGCCGAGACGTTGATTGGTAAAATAAATTAATTTGTCCAACTGTCGATTTGTAATTGGATGGTACGGGTGTTGTGTGTTTTGGAATGGCTGTGTATAGCGGGTCGGTTGAGAGACCAAAATCTGGAAAGGAAACCGCACCGCCGCATCACAGCATGGCGGGTAAAAACTAAATCCTATTAAAGAGACGCCTGAATGTTGGGGTCAGGAGCTTCAGACTTGGTCTTGACCTCTGGCGAATAATTTATTTGTGGGATTTTCTGTGGCGGTAATTTTATAGTTCTTTCTCTTTCGTCTTTATCAGGATTCAGGAGCAACCGAGCAAGTACATAATTTAAATGTTTGTCACGGTATAGATAGTAATTGAAGAGAAGAGAAACTAGAATAGCGTATTTTATTGATTGTATTTTCTGTCTTTACATTTACAGAGAAGGTCTTATATAGGCAATATGAAGAATGCTTAACAATCTGTAACAACTCTAACTAACTGCTGTAACAACCTAACAGCAAGTACAGTTGTCTCTAACTGACCTTAATCAGTAACACTAACATCCCTCCTCAAGTACTGTGGGCTAGAAAGAACACAAAGCTTGTCCTTCAACTGATGGAAACGAGAAGAACCAAGACTCTTTGTAAGAATGTCGGCCAGCTGATCCTGAGATGACAGAAACCGAACAAGGATACGCCGTGAGGCCACCAGATCACTAATGAAGTGTATATCTACCTCAATGTGCTTAGTGCGGGCATGGTGAACAGGATTAGCAGCCAAAAAAGTCGCCCCGAGATTATCGCACCATAATACTGGTGGAGAGAGAGAATCGGGAATGAGTTCTTTGAGAAGGGCTTGAAGCCATACAACTTCAGCTGCAGCGGAGGCTAGTGCTCGGTATTCAGCTTCTGTGCTGGACCGAGCTACTGTGGTTTGCTTTTTGGATGACCATGAGATCAAGGAATCTCCCAGAAAAATGCAATACCCTGTGGTCGAGCGACGATCATCAGGGCTGCCGGCCCAGTCGGCATCAGAAAAGACTTGGAGAGATAAATGAGAAGAAGCAGTAGAGAAGTTCGATTGGGCCAAGGGAGAATTAGAGCCCATCGGTTTATTAGAAAGGAGAGCGGGTGGATAAAACCCGTTAAGTAGGGATCCGGATCCGTTAGCAGGAGAAGAGGTCGGATGGCCTAGAGAGAGATAGGCAGCGGAAGAGAGCCAGTGTCAGCCTGTTGTGAGAGAAGGCGATTCTCATAGTTGAGAAGATGTCCGTGGAGGTCAGACAAGGAAAGAGAAGAAGATTAAGAGGTGAGGGAGGTGACCAGCGGGTTGTAATCAGCAGGAAGACCAGCAAAGATGTAGAGAGAGAGATCTTGATCTGAAACCTCACAACCGATTGAGCAAAGTTGAAGAACAATGGCATTGAGGCGATTAAGATACTCAGAACAGGAAGATCGGCTTTCTTGATGGTCTGAAGCTTCAATTTGAGGTCCAACACCTTGGATTGAGACTGAGCTGAATAAGTGCAATGGAGCATGCTCCAGAGATCGGCTGAAGTTTGACAGCTAACGGCTTGAGGAAGAATCGAGGGGCCAAGACTGGAGAGAAGCCACGCAAGAATCAATTGATCCTGGCAAATCCAAGGCTCAGAGCTCGAATTGAGAACAATACCGTCAGAGTCAGTTGTAGTAGGCGAAGGAGATGAGGAGATCGTGTCATCCAGAAAGGGAAGAAGACCATGGCCACAAATAACTGGTAATACCTGTGTTTTCCATAGTAAGAAATTGGAATCATCCAATTTGAGATTGATATAGTAATGGAACTGAATAGGATTGATCACAGGAGGTATTGGGGGGAGGGGTGGAGGAGGAAGTTTGCTCCGATGTGGGGAGAGGAGTAGCCATGGAGATGAATCAGAGAATCCAGATAATGGCGTTAGCCAGAGAAAGCTCTGATACCAAGATAGTAATTGAAGAGAAGAGAAACTAGAATAGCGTATTTTATTGATTGTATTTTCTGTGTCTTTACATTTACAGAGAAGGCCTTATATAGGCAATATGAAAAATGCTTAACAATCTGTAACAACTCTAACTAACTGCTGTAACAACCTAACAGCAAGTACAGTTGTCTCTAACTGGCCTTAATCAGTAACACTAACAAGTATAATGCTTGGTTTTGTACTTTCGTTTATCCAAGTTTCGTATGGTTTTGTACTTTTGTTTATCCAAGTTCTTTTGTGAGCTTAATTTAAAAATTTATTGAATTGGCTTCAAACGATGTATCCAAACTGTTAAAACCGATCTACTTCACGAGTGATGCATTTACATATTAAATTTATAAATTTTCGAACTAATTTAGTATAAAGTCAAGTGGTAAAAAAATTAGTTTATAAGTTAATTTTAATGTGTTCATTTTTCATTATTTTTTTACCGCTTGACTTTATATTAAATTACTCATGAAGTAGATCAGTTTCAACGATTTAGATGCGTCGCTACATGAGTTTTTTTGAAGAGAAGAACCGGGGTCAAGCCCCTGTTTGCTTAATTGATTGAAAGAGAAGTTTTTGGTCTTTATGGAAGACCTTTTACAAAGTACTTAGAAAAGCAGCTCAAGACAGTTGAGCTATTTAAAACAGTAAAACAAAGAGATTGAATATAGCTAATAAAAAGTGAATAATCAAAAGGCTGAAAATTGTATCACATCCAGAGGCGTTGCCTCCTTCTTGTCTCGTTTATAGAAGCCGGTTTGCCATCTCCCACTGTTCGTGTATTTCTTCGACTAGATATTCTACAGTTTTAGCTTGGTCTTTGAATATTCGGTTACATCTCTCGCGCCAAATTACAAACTGTGTGATTAGAATCATTTCCCTCTCCTTCTTGCACACTCTTTTCGCTGTTATTGCTTCCGTGTACGTCAGTGTACCACCTTCATTGTGCATCGGTATTGATAGCCGTGTACGTCCGTGTACCACCTTCGTTGCTACATGAGTTTTTGAGTTAAGTTCACAAGAAGACTTGGTGAGCTTGAGAATTTCCAGTTCCACTCAGGTTCGTATATTTTGGGTATGGTTGCTGGAAAGTTGAAAGATGGGACAAGCTGTATGTTGCCGAATGAATGACAAGGGGACCCACATCAGAATCCATCAATTAATTAATTATATTGACGGCAGTACGCCGGTACCTGCCAGTACCAAAACGGAAAAGGCGAAAAATAAAATAAAGGAACAAGCACAAATCAGAAGTGCCTCTTGTTGTTTCTGAGTTGACTTTGGAATTCTCAGGCTCTTCTGTTCCTGTGTTCTGTAGTTATCAAATTTTTATATTTAATAATATTGTAGTTGTTTCAAGGCATCAAAAATTCATTGAGATGATTCATATTATTTGATTTTGGGTGGTTATATTATTTTATTGAAAAAGAATTAAATCATAAGATATAAAAGCAATCTTATTATAATTTATATTTATAATAAATATTTTCTTATTAAAAATCAGTAACTCCTCTTAAAAATAAATTTTATGTTTGACAAGTAGTGATGATTTAAGTGATATGAAATGTGTTGTGCTAATGCATCAAACACTAATGCTTTGGTGGAATAATGTTAAATCCACTTCATAGGTAACTTTTTTGTTTTTTTTAGATAAAAGATGGGGTCACTACACAGGAACATTCAAGTGATCAGTAGTGATGATTTTAAATATTAACATTATTATGGTTCAAATGCACCGTGATTTTGTGCTCCAATATGCTCCATATTTTTTATCTCTGTTTTCAAAGTCTAAATAGTCAATCTGGACTGCTCAACATGATCTTCATAATAAAATATTCTTGGAGACCAAATTTTATATTTTTTAGAAATTTTCTACTATTTTTTACAAGGTACAATATCACTTTTTCAGATGGTCCAGATTCTCCTTAAAATAGTGATTTTGTACCTATCTAAAATAATAATAATAAAAATTCTAAAAAATATATAAAATTTGGTCTCCAAACATATTTTATTATGAATATCATGTTGAGCGGTTCGGATCAACTGTTCGAACTTTGAAAACGGAGATGAATGATGTAGAGCGAGCACAAAATCATGATGCATTTGAACTCTCCTCTAACATTATTCCATTATGTTAATTTTAAATCTCACAAAACAATTTCATTTGAATTTTTTCATACAAAGTACATTATTTTAGTCACTAGATCAAATATTGATTCTCAACTTCGTAATAAATGTTAAAAAATATCAAAGTTTAGTAGTTTACAAATGCTTAGGGTCAGATTGTCATTGGTATAAAGCTTTTAAATTAGTAAATCAGTGCATCATGTTTTTCATAATTATTTTGAATATCATGAATATTTAAAGTGCAATCTATATAGAAATTAATTTGTGATCAAATATTAGCTTGCAATCAATTTAATTCAGTTAAAAATTATAGTTGACTCTGAACTCACATATTGTTAATTATCTATGCTTATGAATTGTCAATCATATATTAATAAATGTCAATTAAACTTGCTAAAATGCAAACCATGTACTACCTCCATGTCGGACAAATTGGTCAACAATTTGCCTTAAAAAATAAGTCATGTGAAGATGGGGGTTGTGGAACTGAAATATTCTATGCAAATGGCGTAAATTAATAAAATAATATAAATAATAATTGATATAGAAATTTCTCGACGAATCTGACGCGATCAAGTCATAAACAACTGGGAACAAATCTCCTTCACATTTTATGTATTGAGGCATAAGCTCAATGGAGATTCAACGTATCTCTAGCATGTTTATTTATTTATTATTTATAGAAACAGATAATCTGGAGGAAACTAGAATTTATATATGAGAGGCTAATATTAACTCTAAAAAATATTTTATATTGTACTATTTTTTTTAGTAGTTTTTTATTACTCAAATGAAATTCAGAAAGTACCACAATAATATTAATTTTTCCCTTTGTAGACTACGCATAATACATGTCAAAATAAAAAAAACCAATTAATTTCAAATATATATATGATCAAGATTTCAAAAATCATGAGGTAGCTAGATCCACCCATAATGAATTATAATATATATATATATATATATATATATAGAGGAGGGTTCAAATGCACCATTATATTTGTGCTCCAATATGCTCCACATCCTTTATCTCCATTTTCAAAGTCCGAACAGTCGATCTGAACTGCTCAACATGATCTTCATAATAAAATATGCTTGGATACCAAATTTTATATTTTTTAGAATTTTTTTACTATTTTTTTAGATAGGTGAAGATTCTGGACCATCCGATAAAGTGATATTGTATCTATCTAAAAAATAGTAAAAAAATTCTAAAAAATATAAAATTTGGTCTCCAAACATATTTTATTATGAAGATCATGTTGAACGGTTCGGATCGACTGTTCGGACTTTGAAAATAGAGATACAGGATGTGGAGCATATTGGAGCACAAAAATTATGGTGCATTTGAACGCTCTCTCTTACAAATAGAGATGTACGAATAATTCCGTACATCTCTATTTGTTGGATCCGAATATCCGTGTGGATATGGATACTGATATGGTTTTACGTTTCAATTATTCGTATCTGAATAGTAGATATATATCATATATTTTAATATATACTACACAAAATTATGTTATTCACCATTATAATTATGTTATTCCGATCCGATCCGTATCTGAATTCGTATCTGGCTGATATCTGATTCGATTCGTATTCAAAAAATTAAAAAAAAATATAGATATAGTTTTACCACTATCCGCTCCGTTTTCACCCCTAGACCTAGCATATAACTGTCATAATATCCAGGGTTCTTGTGTTGTGAAAAAGACGTGGGATGGCCTAAGATCAATTTAAAAAACAGGTGGGGGCTTTTGCCCAAAAGTGGGGCTTAAATTACGTACTTTGGTACTTGCGTAATTTTTTATTTTTAGAAGTATATTAAATATTTTGTCAGAAAGAAGAAAGATAAAAACTTTTTTCAATACACTTGAACAAAATTAAATCATTAATTTGATTTCTTAGATTTTATTTGCATATATCAATTCTTAACGAGAGAAAATATCTAATCTGCATACAAACTCTAAAAAATTGTATCAATAATTCGGTCTTTTAAAAAATATCTCACGGAATCAAATTAATAATTCAGTTTCTTCTATAACATTGAAAAAAAAAAAGTTTCACCTTTTTATTCTTTACAAATATTGAATAGATTTCTAAACATAAACATTTGTGGTCCTTGCTATGGTGCTATCCAACACTGACAACGAACTTTTTGAAGGTGGATGCACGAGGACAATTTCTTTTTTTAAGTTTTTGTACAAGTGGTTATTTTGAAAGAATTAATATTGCACATCAGGGGTAGATTTGGACATTGTAAAGCACCTTTGAGAGTGAAATGTTTTATGTGGTTAGTGAAAAGAAAGATAATTCTGAACTATAGAGAATATTTTAAACAGGGTTGGATTGGTAATGCAAATTGTTTTTTGTGATGTTGCTCAAATTGTTGACCACTCGCTTGTTCATTTTTTTCAAGCCAACTTGGGCGGTGGTTAGCATATTACTAAATATCTCCTCTGGAAGTTGCTCTGTTATTGGGATCTAGCATATTAGCATGGCGAAAGAACATATACGGAAAAGGATGTTAAGCAACTTTTATAAATTAAAATTTTGTAATTTCTTTTTATAAAAATTATTACAGTAGCTTTCTCTATACAATCTTCGATTTAAATTTTATGATTCCGCCACTATATATTAGGAACAAATTTCAAGGGATAAAGTACAAATATTGTGATTTGATATGCTAGACACTAGTGAAGGAAAAAATGTGTTGCATCATGACAAATATGTCGTAACTTGGTCACATTACTTCATGTTACGTGATTAAAAAAAAACGTAACGTGATGTGATCAAACATTATGTGACTAGTCACATTTAACTATATATTTTTTTGAATTTCTTCTCGTGCTTAAATTAATTAATTTATTTTGACGAAATTATGGTTTCATCTGATACAGATTAAGTTCTCATCATCTATTGTGTAAAAAGATTGATTATTACACCGAGCCGGGCTTTGTTGAGATTCCTAATTTGATTCTGAATATTTGGGTTATAAATTTTAATCTTATGACTAACCAATTTTTTTTTTCTAAAATAAAAGCTTTTGTTAATCCAACATGTGTTTCTTCATAGAAAAGTAAAGTTTATCATTAATGTATACTAGACATGCAGCTCTTATGACTAACTAATTACAAATTGAAAATCGTCTAATACATTTTTTTAAAACCGGTAGAGTTTTGCTGAGTTGACAAGTTTCAATAAAACCCCTTGATATATATATAATTGACCATAAGTTATAATTAGAAAAGAATATAAATTTAATTTATTATTTATATGATACATCAATTTGATATCTTCAAGAATATTATTAAAATTAAAAAAAAAATCAAAATGTCAATGTGTACTTTATTATATAAATAGAGCATTTACAATTTTGGGTCAAATTGAATGTCATTTAGCTTTTTATCAATTTAGAATGCTCAACGGTTTTTATATCGAAAACATGGAGCTATATATGCAAGCTTGATGTGGGTGTTTACGTTGGGAGTTCTTATCATTTACTGCGTGTTTTTAAAATATGAATTTGAAAACTAACGGACAAAAAAAATATTGTTTAAAAGTTTCTACATAAATAGTTAGTATGTCCAACAACTCACTTTTGTTCACCATGAGGTACCAAAAAATAGAAAGAAGAAGATAATCAAGTAAACCCAATAGAATACTAGCACTGTGAATTTATTTATATCCAACAACAAACTTGACAAATTATTGCGTTCAACATGAATTTCGTTTCTCCTTCAGTTGTTATCTTGTTTCTTACATCATTTGTTTCTCTTTCATTTTGCAACAACGCTTCGTATTTATTCCCTGCTACCAAGATATATGTAACTCGTGATTTCTGCATGACATCTTAATTCGATCCAAAAAGCATGTACTCGAAAGCAATCGATTATCTATCTAAAGCTGTCCATCAAATTACCAACAAGCATTTAAAAAATTACCCTGATATGATCCCACAGATTTAATGGAAGGGGCTTACGCTTATATGGGCACATGCTGGACTGATTGCAACATAAACAATTTAGAGTTGTCAGACACTTCAATTTTGATAAATAAGCATGAAAATGCAATTCGGCTCTGTACATTAGCGATGTCTTTTCCGACAAAAGATGCTTGAGAATTTAGCTATTTTTTTGTTTATGTTTGAGGTAGGTTGATGTATCGGGACTGGGCCGTACATATAGGGGCGGAACTAGAAAATCTCGATAGGAAAGACTAAAAATTAAAATACATAAATTGTGTGTTAAAATAAATAAGGGTTGGTTGAGAGATTAATATGATGAAATAGCTTTCTTATTGAATCACTTGTTTCTCACTCTTTGTTACAAGCTTTATAGCCAGAAGGTATAACGGTCCTAAAACTCTGTCCGTACATAATTGTAACGGTACAGTTCCTAAACAGAAGAAAGAAAAATAAATTGAAGTTCCTGTACAATACAGTGAGCTCTTTATTTTTTCTAAACTAGGCGATGATGGAGAATACCCTCACGGGTCTGAGCCTATGATTATTTTCTTTCAACCTTTATTTCTCAACACTCCCCCTCAAACCAGAATTATAGAGATCATATAATCCTAGCTTGCATGAAATATTTTCGAAAACCTTGGAGCTTAATCCCTTAGTGAGTATGTCCGCCAATTGATCTTCACTCTTGACAAATGGAGTTTCTATTTCTTTAGTTTGAATTTTTTTTCTCGAATGTAGTGGCAATCCACTTCAATATGTTTGGTTCGCTCGTGAAAGATTGGATTTGCTGCAATGTGTCTTGCCGCTTGATTGTCACAAAACATATTCATCGGTTCTTCAATCTTGACATTCAAGTCGGTTAGCACTTGCTTAATCCAAGTCAATTCACTTGCGGTTGATGCCATGGCACGATACTCTGCATCTGCACTTGACCGCACTACGACACTTTGCTTCTTGCTCTTCCATGTGACTAAATTTCCACCTACAAATGTGCAAAAGCTGGTCGTCGATTTTCTATCGAAACTTCCGGCCCAATCTGCATCGGAATAGCCACATATTGCATTAGTGCCATTTTTCCTCATCCAAATTCCCTTTCCGGGAGAACCTTTTAGGTACCTTAATATTCTATCAATAGCATCTAAGTGAGGTGATCTCGGTGCATGCATAAACTTGCTAATTTGGCTTACGGCAAAGGAAAGATCCGGTCTAGTTACGGTTAAATAAATCAACTTTCCTACAAGTCTTTGAAATTGTTTTATATCACTCAATGGTTCACCATCTTCGGTATTGAGTTTTATATTTGTATCAATTGGTGTGATGGCCGGTTTACAACCTATTTTACCGGTTTCTTTGAGTAAATCAAGAACATATTTTCTTTGAGATATAAATAACCCTTTTGACGAATGGGCAATTTCTATCCCAAGAAAATACTTTAATTTACCCAAATCTTTTATCTCAAATTTTTGTTTTAGGTTTCTTTTTACACCTTCAATTTCAATTTGGTTATCTCCGGTTATAATTATGTCATCGACATAAACTAAAACCACGGTGGTACCATTTGCATTGTGCCTAGTAAACAAGGATGAATCGGACAAACTCATCTTGAAATTACAAGATAATAAAAAATGATTAAGCTTGCCATACCATGCCCTTGGAGATTGTTTTAATCCATAGATCGATTTCTTTAACCTACAAACGAGGTTAGAAATCTCTTCCTTTTTGTGACCGGGAGGTAGTGACATATAGACTTCTTCCTCAAGGGTCCCTTGAAGAAATGCATTTTTTACATCCATTTGGTGTAAAATCCAATTTTTATTAACCGCAATAGAAAAAAGAATTCTTACGATATTCATTTTGGCCACGGGTGCAAAGGTTTCGTGATAGTCAATACCTTGGGTTTGGGTATAACCTTTAGCCACTAACCTAGCTTTGTAACGTTCAATGGTGCCATCACTATTGTATTTAATTTTGTACACCCATTTACATCCAACCGGTTTTTTATTTTTTGGTAAATAACATAATTCCCAAGTTTGATTTTTTACTAAAGCATGGAGCTCTTCTTCCATTGCTTTGCACCATTTTGGATCCAATTTTGCCATTTCATAGTTGGTTGGTTCTTCCATTCTTGATAAAGAATTCAAGAATGCATAGTGATCATGAGAAATATTGTTATAAGAAACATAATTTTGTATGGGGTATTGTACCGAATATGTGACAAAATCCCTTAATCTCGTGGAGGGTTGAGTTTGTCGACTCGATCTTCTCAAGGATCTTTCTTCCTCTTGAGTTCCTTCATGATTTTCATTTTCTTCGGTCTCTTCCAATGGTTGTTCATTTCCTTCAAGTCCTTGATTACCTATCTCAACATTATTTTCAAGAAGAACTTCTCTTCTTTCTAGATTAGTAACACAAGGTAAGACAAACTCGTTTGACAATAATTGATCTTCTTCAATTTTGTCATAAAAAGATTCATTCTCAAAAAATGTTACATCTCTTGAGATGTAAAGTTTTCTTGTTTTGGAATCATAGCACTTATATCCTTTCTTTTCGAGAGAGTAACCAAAAAAACATGTTTTTATTGAGGTGAAATCTAATTTATCTACTCTATTCTTATGAACAAAACAAGTGCAACCAAAAATTTTCAAATGATCAAGATTAGCCTTTTTTCTATATAATATTTCAAAAGGACTTTTAAAATCTAAAATGACACTAGGTAACCTATTTATCAAATAGGTTGCGGTGAGAACGGCTTCCGACCAAAAAATCTTTGGAATATTATTTTGAAATAGAAGTGTTCTTGTCATCTCAAGTAGATGACGATTTTTTCTTTCGGAAATACCATTTTGTTGGGGGTATAAATGCAAGAAGTTTGATGAATGATACATTTTTGTTTTACAAAATTTAGAAAATTTTGATTTACAAACTCCGTCCCATTATCCGTTCTAAAAGTTTTGATTTTTTTGTCAAATTGAGTTTCTACAAAATTTACAAATGTTTGAAAATGCGAGAAAACTTCACCTTTAGTTTTCATCAAATATATCCAAGTTGTTCTTGAAAAATCATCAATAAATATAACATAATATCTAAAACCATTGTAAGAGGTTATGGGAACAGGTCCCCAAACATCGGAATGTACTAACTCAAAAATTCCATTACTCTTAGTATTTGAATTACAAAAGGAAGTTTTGTATGCTTAGCAAGTTTACAAACTTCACATTTGCTACAATTAATATTAGTAAAATTAAACAAGTGTTTAAGTATCTTGTCGGAAGGATGTCCCACCCGCTTGTGCCAAAGTTTACTTAAATCTTCATTTTTTCTAGTATTGAAAATAGTCTTGTTGCTATCCAAAAAATATAATCCATTTTCTAAAAAACCTTCACCAATCTTCTCCTTGGTGAATAGATCCTGAAAAATAACATTTTTATCTTTAAAAACAATCTCACAATTTAATTCTTTAGCACGTTTGCTAATAGATAATAAATTCACATAACAATTCTCAACATAAAAAACATCTTGAAGGAATTTTTTAGAAAGAATGCTAATCATGCCCCATCCTTTGATTTTAATTTTTTCATTGTTAGCAACCGTAAAATATTGTTCACCATTAATTGTACGATAATTTTTTAACAAGTTTTGATTTCCAGTCATGTGATCGGTGGCTCCGGAGTCAAGAACCCATCTGGTATAATTCTTAGGGGCATTTTTGGTTGAAAGACCTATAGTTAAACATTTATTTTTAAGGTCTACCTTCTGAAATTGCTCTCTGGTTATGATTTTTCCTGTGCCTTTTCTAAACATTGATTTTGCTGGGCTGGTTTTGAATTCATAATTTAATTGAGTTTTAGATGAACCTTGGCCCGTTTTCTGGCCCAACAGCGCAGCCAACATAGATTCGAGTCTGTCGAGTCGGTCAATTTCGTTCTGACTTGATCCAGCCCCTTCAGTTGAGCCAACCCCTGCGCCGAACCCTATCTCCCTTTCATTTCCGCTCGTCTGCTCCTTCGCTGAAATCAGCCCCCTTCTCTCCCCCTCTTTCGAATCTGGGTTTTTGAAAAAACCTTTCTTCTTCGCCGCTTCTGAGTTTCGATCATATCTCTTGGGTCGGAGGTGGGGATAGAGTACCCAACACTAGTTTTGAGTGTGTCCGTCCCTCTTACAAAGTGAGCATTTATCAGCCTCCCCCTTACCTCTTCCTTTGTTGGCGTTGAGATTTTGGGCTGAGAAGGCATGAGCCTCCGACTTTGGGTTCAAGTCGGCGGTTTTCATTGCAACTCGCCTCGTTGCCTCTTGTCGGATGCGGGTTGTGACATCGTCAAATGTCAATTTTTCAGTGGAAAGGAGAATCTGAGCTCTAGCGGCTTCATAGCTAGAGTCAAGAGCTGCCAGAAAGGTGTATATTTTGTCCATCTCCTCTCTTTCTTGAAGCACAGTCAGGTCAGTGGTTGGTGGTCTGTATAATTTGAGCTCTTCGTATTTGGCTATTACATGCCCGATTAACTCGGGTATGTCTCTTGACTCTTGTGTGATTTTGGCTATTTCATTTTTGAGTTGGTAGATTTGAGAATGACTTTTTTTATCGCTGTATTGCTTCTCGATTGCTTGCCACAGCTCAGCTGCTGTTTCGCAAGTCCATAAAGAGGTAGATAACTGTGGTTCAATGGAATTGGTGATTAATGTCATTGCTTGACTATCAATCATATCCCACTCCTCTTGAGCATCAGTGCCTTCTTTGGGTTTCTTTTTGTTGCCATTGACATACCCGAGCAAGCCTTTTGCTTTGAGAGTGACTTTGGCTGCTTTGGCCCATGGTATGTAATTTTTTCCATTCAGAGGCACGTTGGTTAATTTTTGGGATGAATTGAAATCGGCATAATGCCTTTGTATTGTGTTGGTTTGATTTTGAATCTGAGGGGTTGGATCTGGTATATCAGTTGCCATTTTGACAGTATTTTTTCAAATTTGGCTGATTGGAGAAATTATGCGGAAGCTTTCTTTGGATCAGAGGTGCTCTGATACCATGTTGAAATTAATAAGGGTTGGTTGAGAGATTAATATGATGAAATAGCTTTCTTATTGAATCACTTGTTTCTCACTCTTTGTTACAAGCTTTATAGCCAGAAGGTATAACGGTCCTAAAACTCTGTCCGTACATAATTGTAACGGTACAGTTCCTAAACAGAAAAAAGAAAAATAAATTGAAGTTCCTGTACAGTACAGTGAGCTCTTTATTTTTTCTAAACTAGGCGATGATGGAGAATACCCTAACGGGTCTGAGCCTATGATTATTTCCTTTCAACCTTTATTTCTCAACATTGTGACTAGTGAAAATTGAACCCAAACTCTCCACAATCACTACATAACCTCTTACCACTAGACTAAAAGTGAACATGTGATAATTCATGAGAAGGGTTGGACTATATAAAATATTCCAAAAAAATAAAATTTAATTAAATTTTAGTATATATAACTAAAATTTTAAAATTATAGAGGTGGCCTAGCCACCTTTTGAATGGCTTTAGATCCGCCCCTGTGTAAACATCAACTCCAATATGAGATTTGTCGCAAGTGACATATGTTGAATTGTTTGTATTGATGGATGTGTATTGTGTACTACAAATTTTAATGAAATTTTCAAATGAATTATGAATACGATATGCAAAGATGAATATTTGTTGGTCTATTTTACTTTGTTCTATTAAGTTTTATTCACTTTGAGAATTAATTTTGAGTGCACAAAATTTTGATTGAAAAATATAATAATTATTAAAGATTGACCAGTAAAAAATGATCATCTGAATAGCATTACACATCACACTAGTATAGTAATGTTGAACACAGAAAAATGTGTTCACTAAAAACCCTAAAACCAGATAATAATAGGAATTCTGCAAGTATTCCTAGAATCTTGAATTCATGAAATGTGCCAAATTGTTTTTATGAGTTTTTCAAACAAATTGTAATTTAATTCAAAACTCATAGAATATACCAAAAGAATTGTATGAGTATGCAAAACCCTAAATAGTAAATACATTAAAATGTGTCACGTTGATTTCGTGACTTTTCCAACAAATAAAAAAACATTGAATATATCAAAGGAATTCTATGAAATACTAAAAAATCCCCACAATTTAACCTTCTGAGATTTATCAAGAAGGAAAAATGAAAAAGAGAGAGAGAGAGAGAGAGAGAGAGAGAGAGAGAGAGAGAGAGAGAGAGAGAGGGAGACTCGGTGCAATAACCGAAGATATAAATGGAGCACATAGATTTCATAGGGTGCGTTTGGATGAGGTCAGTCAAGTCATGGTTTATGGAGACTGTTGTCGGTTCAGCCTAATGGCTCATGCGCTCCATGCTCAGATAGACAAAAGGACCGTCGTCTTCTCCAAAAAAATAGCCGAAATAGGAAAAAAAAAATCGGAAAAAAAAATCGCAGAGAAGAAAAAGAGAGGAGAAAAACGGCGTTGCTATGCTAATTACTTGAACAAACTAGTAGAGGGGGATGTAAAGAAGGCAGTACACCTATGCAACAATCCAAAACCGCTCTTAAAATCTTAATCAATGACAATCACCTCGTGCTTGAAATTAGGCTTGTTGTGATTGATGATAGAATGCTCTCAATTAAGTGTGCCCGAGCTATTCTATGGTTCCAATTACCTGATACTTCAATCAATTAATTTTTCTTTTTAAGGTTAGTGGCTTTAAATACCTACTAACAATTAACAATTTCATTGATAAAAAAAAATTGTTACAACAAGTTCCTCCTTCTTAGATCTAAACTCATTTATTCTCATAAAATAATGTAAACTACCCTAATCAACTAATCCTACTTATTTATACTTCTAAACACCTATTACCTCTTTATCCATCTCTATTCATGACTGGATCCGCTTTCGTCCAATAGCCGTCTCTCTTCACGACCAGATCCGCTTTGAGTCTTGATGAAGATTGGTATTATGATAAACATTTACAACATTAGCTGTTATGATAATCCCCGGGGTTCTTGTGAAAGAGACTTGGGATGGCCTTATATCAATTTTTAAAAAAGTAGAGGGGTTTTGATAAAAATTGGTTGGATTTAAATACCTGGTTCTGGCCCATGGTGCTCTCTCCAATAATACGAACACAAACTTTCTGAGGTTGATGCATGCATAAGTACAATTTAATTATTTGTTAAGTTTGTGTACAAGTGGCTATTTTGATAGAATTAATATTGCACATCAGGGGCAGATTTAGAAATTGTAAAGCACCTTTGAGAGTGAAATGTTTTATGTGGTTAATGAAAAGAAAGATATTTTTGAACTGACAATATTTTAACCAGGAATGGATTGGTAATGCAAATTGTTTTTGAACTTGAGACAATATTTTATGTTGAAATTGTTGACCAAAGTTTTTATGTTGAAATTGTTAACCAAAGTTGCTTTGTAATTGGAATCTACTATATTAGAAACAAATTTTAAGGGATAAAAAATAGAATTAACTTTTGGTCTAGTTGTAAAGACAATGTTTTCCGTATGAGAGGTTTTAGGTTCGAAATCCGGAAGAAGTAATCTTTTATGAATATTAAATTATTGAGTGACTTGACTTCCAATCTTTACTCAAAAAAAGATATAAAAGACAAATGTTGTGATATGATATGCTGGTGGCATCATGTGGAATATTTGAAAAGACAGGAATATAGCGTGCTTGAGAACTTTGATCCTTAAATCGGTTAGAATATCTTTGACAAGTTTGGATTTATTTTTTGTAAGTTCTTTATTTTAGAGCTTCTTTAGTGTCTTAATTTTGCATAATGGTGTTTTTTTAATAATAATTAAGCTTATTTTCTTACTTCTTTACCAGCTAAATTATGACTGAACTTTAATTTTATAATATCCTTCTTTTTAAAGAGCCTCTATTTTTTCAATTAAGATTAATTACCTCTTTAGCCATGATTATTGCTGACACTAAATTCGGATGAATGAATTAAAATATCAATGGATTAATTGCATGAAGAATCTGGCATCAGATAATACAGAGATATTCCTTTGTAGATTGAAAAAGAAGCGGTGGCCAATTTGCAAGATATGCTGGAATTGGGGCTAACAGAGGGCATGGGATAAATTCCTCTTGATTCCAGAGAATAGATTCAAATGTGCACATATATAGTAGGTGTACAGGGACTGTTGTACCGGGTTAGCACCGGTATTGATTATAATTGGCTAAGGATTTGATTATGGGATCCAGTAGGATGCTTAGGTTTATTTGATGTGCTGAAATATTGTGTTTTATATCAATAAAAGGGGTATTATTGCATGCATTTTACCTTTGTGGTACATTGTTATTCTCGATATTTTGAAAAATATTGTCAAATAAAAAATTAAAATTATTGATATGTTCTCAATTAATTAGATATAAAATATATTAAATTTGAGTAAATTTGACATTTAATTGATTATTCAACGTAGAGCTATTAAAATTCTATCATTAAAAATATAAAAAATGTGGATGGAATATTTAAAAGTCTTTCAAATCGATAGAAATTTAATAAATGTGGTATTTAAAAAATGAGAAGATATCTACAATGCAAGGTTTTTCAATTTAAACAGTATCTGTAAGATATTATATGAATGTACACAAAAAAATAATATATGCTAAAATTATTAAATGACACTAATAAAAAAGAGGAGGGTTTCAATGCCTCATGTCTTTCATACCTCATGTTTTATATCTTCGTTTTCAAAGTCTAAATTGTCGATCCGAACCGTTCAACATGATATCCATACTAAAATATGGTGGGGATGAAATTTTATAATTTGTGGAAATTTTTTACTATTTTTTAAGATGGGTAGAAAATCACTGTTTTTTTAACGGTCCAAAAACAGTGATTTTGTACCCATCTTAAAAAATAGTAAATTTTTTTTTTAAATATAAAATTTCATAGCTTGACATATTTTAGTATGCATATCATGTTGAACGATTCGGATCGACAATTTAGACTTTGAAAACAAAGATATAAAATATGATGTATGATGAGGTATAAAAAACATGTGGTATTGGATCCCCCTCAATAAAAAAGGGTAAACGAAGTCACAACTTTGTACATAGAATAATAATTATTAATTAATAGTGTAGATGGTTGTAACAAGCTGGAAGAAAGACAACGTGATATGTTTGTAAAATGCGGACACTAAATAAAAAGGTAAATAATTGTAATTGTTCAGGCTCTTTTGACAAAAAAGAACCTCATACAATTCACTTGGCTAGGCAAATTGTTGGCTTGTTGCTAACTTGCTATCATTATTTACTGGTGCAGTGGTCCCGAGAGAAATGAGAATTCAGATCCAGTGCCATTAACCTAATTTTTGAGTTTTGATCCAAACTGTCCAAGATGTTCTAACACGAATCTTAAAGAACCTAGACCCCACAAATAATACTGGCCCCTGCGCTACCACCGAATAGGCACTGTACACGTCTAAACTCAAAAATTGGGTTACTTTAGGGGATCCGGACTCGAGAAATGAATGGCTTTTATCAAATTGTGTAATGAAATATGTGCACTTGGTACAAATTCTCTCCACCGGATCAATGGAAAGAGCCGAAATTTTTATTTATAACATTTAAAAAAAATAAATTAACCAAATAACCATTGTTTCTGGTCAATTCTAAATCTAACACGGCCGCAGAACACCAGAGCGGACCCATTTGGGGGCCGCCGCAGAATGCCGGAGCGGACCCTCATACGAATCCGCCGAATGCCGGAGCGGACCCGGGTCCGCACTATGCCGGAGTGGCCCCCTGTTCTTTATATCCCGAAAATGACAGCGAAATTTCATTCCACACTCTCACACCTTCTCTCTCCTGAGTTAGCTCTCTGATCTGTAAGTTTTTTCTCTCTTCTTTTAAATTTTTTATTTTTATTTCAGTAGATTAATAATTTAATTAGACTAATTAATTTAGCAATAATTAAATTAGAATAATTTAATTAGAATAATTAATTTAGTTAATTTTTAATTGCAGGTTTCTTCTGTATTGAATTGAAAAAATGGCTCTTATGGTATCCATCTACACTGGGGGGGATGTTTTAACAGGTCCTAATGGGGTTTACTATAGTATTGGACCTGTTACTGTGATTCCGGTATTACCGGGTACTGATTATTTGGGACTTAAATCAAGTATATGTCAGAATTTGGGGTTGGATCAGGGTCAGTATGACCTTAAAATTGATGCCAAAATTAGCATGCCGACTAGTTCGGCACAAACCTGGTTCCAACTATTTCCAATTCAAAATGAGGGAGTCTGGCAGGTATTGTACAACCAAATCATGAGTTTTTCTGGGGGTGCATACAAGATAATTGACCTATATGTGGAGGTTACCAGAGCCCGGCATTCGAACCCAGTTATGAGGTTAATCCAGGGTCGTAGTCGGGGTAACTCATCCGGCTCTAGTCCGTCCCCTGTCCAAATTGACCAACCGTCCAGTAGTCGGGCCCCAGTTCAGAGGGACCGACCCTCCCGTCGGGCCCCATCCCAGACTGACCAGCCTTCATCTAATCGGACCGCTCATTGGGGTCAAACTTGTGATCCGGATGAATCCGATGAAGAAGTGGATCCGGAAATACTAGATGTAGAGGAAAATTGGGGTCATGTTGATCCTGAGGGTATGAGCGATTATTCTGACCAGGAAGATACTGGGCCTGTGCTTGGACTATGAAGGAAATTCAAGATGGATCGCGGGTTTCGGATAATGGATCGCGGGTTTCAGCACCCGATTCATGCTTTCAACGACACATTAGGGTTTATGGAAGCCAATTCGGGTTTGTTTGGAAGTAGGGCAGAGTATGAGAATGAATTATCCGAGGGACAAACATATGACTCAAAAGAGGCAATGAAGAGCGCAATTGCCAGGTTTCACATCCTTTGCAACAAAGAGGTAAAACCTACGCACAGTGACCGCACAAGAATGAGGTTCAAGTGCAAGGACAGTTACTGTGGGTGGTACATACTCGCAAGGGCCACCGGTTATGGAACACAATGGCGTGTCTCCAAATGCCCAACACAACATTCATGCCACGCGGATGCGACAAGAACAGATCACGCCCAGTTGTCAGCTACTATGGTTGCCGAGTGTATATTCGCTCACATGAGGAACGATGTCGACTTGAGTATTCAGGCTGTCCGAATTGTTGTTGCTGAAAGGTACAACTGTCAGATACCGGTGTACAACAAACTATGGCGTGGCCGTAAGTTGGCAATAGCCCGTTAATTTGGCAGTTGGGAGGGGTCATACTCTCTTGTAGTTCCATTGTTGGAGGCAATCAAAAGAAGCAACCCAGGTACTACATTGTTCCTTCATTTTTTACGTCATTTCATTATCAATCAAAAATTCAAAATTGAACTTATTTTTTTTAATTTATTGACAGAAACATTGTTTGAGGTGACATCATATCCCACTGGTGAACCTGGACCATGGAGGTATTTTCATAGGGCGGCTTAGGCATTTGGACCGTGCATAGCTGCTTTTCAACATATCAGACCGGTCATCACAGTTGATGCATGTTTCCTGTCAGGCCGGTATAAAGGTAACTAATTTGATTGTTTTCACTTTATTTATTTTAGTTGATTTCGGCTCTTGTAAAATTTATTTTACCACAGGCAAGCTGTTGATTGCAACCGGGTACGATGCTGAAAACCAGCTCCTCCCGTTGGCTTTTTCACTGGTAGAATCAGAGAGTTATGACGATTGTGCGTGGTTCATAAAATGGTTGCGCCGTAATGTAATCCGCACCAGATTCATGTGTGTCATCACTGATAGGGAAATGGTATCCAGAAGGTGTTCAGACAAGATGATATGGGGTGGAACGAGGAGGATGAGGATCAATGTGTTCACCGTCTTTGTGCTACTCACATAGCCGAGAACATGAAGAAGAACGGTTGCAGTGATAAGGCAATTCGTTTTTTTAGAATATGTGTGGCTAAGAGGAAGATGAGGAGGTACGAGCAAGGAATGCAAGCAATGGGGCAGGCGTGTGACATTGCCCTTAATTGGCTGGACGGTGTGGGTAAATATTTGGATCAAGATGAGAACGAGTGCCCCAAACCATGGAAGATATTTCAAGCACTGGACGGTGGTTACCGTTGGGGCATCATGACTACAAACAGGTCCGAGTCGCTTAATAAGGTCTTCAAGTCCTCTCGTAGGCTACCGGTTGCAGCAATAATTGAAGACACATTTTACAAATGTATGATATGGTTTGCGCAAAGGAGGGCCAAAGCGGAATGGGAAGTCAGTCAAGGTCAACAATTCTCGTGTCGTGTGCATCAGGTACTTTTATTTGTAGTTCTTTCTTCATAATTTTTAATGAACTTTGTTAAAAAAATCTGACTTCTTCATTATTTTTTAATTTTTTGTAGTTGATCAACAAACGGTTCGAGAGGTCCGATAAAATGAAGACGCTGGGGGGCTTTGGAAACAACAACGAGTTCGAGGTAACCTCCACACAGGAGAGAGTTCACGCTTTCATACCTGACGATTCTGGTCGGTTTACCAAGGCCAATTACAAATACACGGTGATAATCGGGGATGATCACACGGTAACTTGCACGTGCCAGAAGCCTCAATTGGAGAGAATACCGTGCTCTCATATTCTGTCCGTGTGTCGTCTCCGAGGCATCGACCATGGCGTCTTTGTAAGTCACTACTATCACATCCATACACTAATCAACACATGGAGCGCACAATGGCATGTCTATGGAAATCAGTCGGAATGGCCTCAACACGATGGCCCGGTCCTTGTTCCAGAGAAAAAAAATATTGTTGTGGGCAGAAGACAGCACGACAGAATTCCGATGTGGATGGACGTTCTACATAATAGGAGAAGAGGACACCAAGCCGGCCGAGATACACAAGAAAGACAAAACAGAGCTGCTCGAGCTGCACGAGATTGAGAGTTAATGTTGCTTTTTTAATTGTACTCGTAAAATTGTTGTTTATTTTCGGTTAATTATACGTATTTGTAATTTTCGACAACATTAGTATTGTTCTATTGTATGCTTCTTTATATGGCTCCTTGTTCTATTGTAATGTTTTTTTTGATCAAACAAACGACGAACAACAATTTCAGATTAAACGACATTTCAAACATAAGTAATTACACACAACTTCCAGTACAAACTTTACATGTTTGATAAAAATTTCCAAAACAAAATCATAATCAACTTCACAAAAAAAAAACAGGGGGCCGCTCCGGCATAGTGCGGACCCGGGTTCGCTCTGGCATTCTGCGGACCCGTATGAGGGTCCGCTCCGGCATTCTGCGGCGGCCCCCAAATGGATCCGCTCCGGTGTTCTGCAGCCGTGTTAGATTTAGAATTGACCAAAAACGATGGTTATTTGGTTAATTTATTTTTTTAAAATGTTATAAATAAAAATTTCGGTGGAAAGAGTAGACCCCCAAAAAAATGATTTTCTTTTGAGCCATTTGAAAGGCTTTTTTTTTCCTTTCCCCAAAATGGGAAACCATGTTTCAGAGAAAAAAGAGGGAGATGATAGTGACAAATACTCTTACTTTATTTAACATAATCTTCTATTCTCATCAATTATCCTCTCAAGTTCTTTTTTTAGTAAAATTTAGTATATTACGCTCGATGTTTTTTACGATGTGTAAATAGGGATCCGTATTTGAAAATTAGATCCGAATATATGATATATGATGAATATATGTACGGATACGGATATGATTTTAAATTTAAATTATCCGTATTCAAATAGTAGATATATATAATATAGTTTAATATATATTACGAAAAAAAATGTTATTGAGCATTATAATTAGAGAAATATGAAATTCGATATTTTTTAATAAATATTCGATCCGGTCCATATCCGTATATGTTTAATATATAATCTGTATCCATATGCAAAAAATAAAAACAAATAAGAATATAGTTTTATCACTATCCGATATCTGATCCGTTTTCCTTCCTATGTGTAAAAATCTTGTAACTCGTCGCTGAAAAAAGGATTGCAAGTTGTAATTAGTTTGCTTGATTCATGCTTGAGTTGTTAGTGAACTTGGGCTCGTTATAGTATGAGCCGAGCTCGAGTTCAAACTCCATTCAACTCAGCTCGTGCTGATTCAACTCAACTCGTTGCAGAAAAAAAGATAAAATTCTTGTAGACTTTTTTTTTTTTAATAAAAAGGCAAGGCCCGTTTTCATATTACTGAAAACCAGATAATTACATCATGAGTTCAAATAGTATCTCTTGCAACCACCATGCAACAACAAGTACTAGAAGCAACCAGACAATAACAAAGCCAACCTTTAGTTACAGCTAAAGACCAAAAGAATTCTAGATTAGCTAATACTAAGCCACAAAGTAATGGGCTGGGGGTATATATGTCTATCGGCAAAAAAGGGATGTTAGTCTTCTGCATAGTCATCTAAGGGGATTGTCCAGAGGGAGCTGGAGGCTGGTACACCACCACCTCCAAGGGCATGTATTGAGCAAGGGGATGTCATCTTCTATGACAGGCATCCACTTTGCAGCAGCTTCTTTGAGCTTCTTCATAGCTCCTGACCAGTACACAAGTAAAGATTTAATTAGGAAAATTAGATTTCTAGCAGAGGAAAGAGGGCTACCATTAAAGCACATTTCATTCATGTGTTTCCACAAGGACCAGCAGACATCACTAAGGACAATTAGGAATCCATTTTTGTGTACTGAATCAAGAGTATAAGCATAATCTATTAAATCTTGCAAAGTAAACCATGTATGTATTATATCTTGGCTTTTTCCTAACCAAAACCAGATTTGTTGTGCGAACAATTAAGGAATAGATGGTCTATAGTTTCAGTACCATGGCAGAAAAGACAGTGATTATCACCAACCTCTGGTGAGAAGATTATCCTTAGTTAAAATTTTGTCATGTTCAACAAGCCACATAAACATTTTGATTTTAGGTGTTCCACCACATCATAGCTCTACTTGGTTGTATACCCCTAAAGTTAAGCAAATTATAAATAGAATGGGTAGAGAACTTCCCTGAGGGATGCCACCTCCATTCTATAGAATTCTTGTAGACTTTTTCACTACCTCTCAATTTGCCTCAAGCCCTCAACTCTTCAATTGTTGCTGCAGCTACCTCTTCAACTATCTGATTCAACAAAATACCTCTTCAACTATCTGATTCAACAAAATAAATCAAATAATTCATATCTCTGGTCGCCGAATATTTTTAGTTGACACCCCTCAAAAATCAAATTAAATGAATACCACCCCTGGGGCCTTATTTTCAATCCTACCACCCACGCTAACTGGGTTCGCGCACCAAAATGATAGGTGCGCGCAATGAGTGGGCGCACCAGTGCGCGGACTGGGTTGGCGCACCCCTTTTTTTCGTTTATGTATTACCTTTGAAACTTATTAAAATAATGCAGCATATTACCTTCTCTCTCCTCCTTTGAATCTTATTAAAATTTGGAGGCGGGCCTATTACCTTCTCTCTCCTCTCTCTATTTGTTGGAAAATTATAAAACAATAAAGGTGGGGCCCATAAACTTATAAATTAATGCATATTACCTTTTCTCTCCTCCTTTGAATCTTATTAAAATTTGGAGGCGGGCCCTATTACCTTCTCTCTCCTCTCTCTATTTGTTAGAAAATTATAAAACAATAAAGGTGGGGCCCATAAACTTATAAATTAATGCGGCAGCGCGTTTTGAATTGGTTTCGGCAAAACACCTGGTGCGCCAACCCAGTCCGCGCACCCACTTATTTGGTGCGCGAACTGGGTTAGCGAGAGTGGGAGGATTGAAAATTAGGTCCCAGAGTGATATTCATTTATTTAATTTTTGGAGGGTGTCAACTAAAAAAATTTCGGCTCTGGTCATAGCTACCTCTTCTTTCCGATTGGATGAAAAACTTGATTTAACACTTTTGGATCTAGTTAGTTGTCGCTTTTTTTTACCATTTCTTTCATTTCATTTCATTTCTTTAATTTTTTTTTGGATTCTTTCTGAAGGGGCTTTTAGTTTCATCACATGTGAAGTGGGCCTATTTAGTCAATTTATTTCAGGACTTTGCAATTTAGTTGTTTATTAATTTTACTCTCTTACCTGAGATTTTTTTCAAAATCATTTTCATCATTATTGAAAGCACCAAAACTCAGAGGTTTAATTTTTCTTTTCTCTTTCTTTTTGTCTTGCGAACTACTTACGCTTACACTTTTTTATAGGCTATTTGATTTTAGCTTATTATTTTTTATTATAATAACAATGTATGCGTTAGTTTTAACAAATAAAATATGAAATTACTCGATTTATTTTGTGACAGAATGGCACTGAATTCAGATGCAGCTTCTTTGAGAAGAATTTCAGAGATTCTCAATTATCCAGTCATTGATATGTTGAATTTGCTGGGCTTGATCGGTACAAAGGTTTTTTTTTTTTTTTTTGAAAACATGGTAGAGGCTACCAGGTGAGTTACAAAATCCTGCAGATGTCTCAGATGAGATACTGCCAACTCCTATAGGTTATCTCCTATACAATTTACAATACTTTAACCATAAATCTCCTTGCAGTTAGTTACAAAACTTTAACCATAAATCTCCTTGCAGTTTAATCCTCTACATGCACCAAGACTTCTTGCTGTTTACTGATGCCTTGAAACACCCTTGTGTTTCGTTCCCTCCATAACAGCCAGCACACAGTAGTGAATCGACAGCTCCATTCTTTGTAAGTCAAAGTCCCATTCTGTTTGACCCTTTCCCATGAACAAAACCAGGTATCTTGAACTGAGGTCCCTGGTAACATAATCACCTGACCAAGTAAACGTGTGATCTTGTCCCATACCATCTGTGCGTACCTGCATGTAAAAAGCAAGTGGAGTGCGGATTCTGTAATTGCCCCACTGCACATGATGCAGTTGTAATTTGCTATTATACCCCTCCTTTGTAGAACATTCTCTGTCAGAATCTTCCTCAGTAATGCCAAGTAGGTGAAGATTCTAACAGAAGGGGGTACCGCATGCTTCCAGATCCTTTGAAAAGGACATTGAATCATGTCTCCTCCCACCAACGCTTCATAAGCTGACTTCGTTGTGTAGTTGCCGTTCGACCCCCAGCGCCAAACTAGTGTATCCTTAGTTGCACTGAAATTCAGAGGGTTAGGAATAGCATTAACTGGTACCAGTATCTGCATGATCAGTAATAAATCTTGTAAAGAAATTGTGAAGAACTGAGGCTTGGCTTACCCTGTTGCCTAACATATAATCGTGTCCAATTCCACGCGTCATGCCAGAATGAAATGGCTGCGCCATCCCCAATTTCCCATTGAGTACACTACTGAAATATGTCTCTCAACCTCCACAAGTTCTTTCAAAAGAACGAGCCCCCACTGATCCAGATCTGAGGCCCATCTGTTGTAGTGCATAGACCTCGCAACCGCTTGATAGTCACAGCTCAAAGCGAATCCCTGTCATTATGCAATTTCCACCACCATCTTAGTAGAATTGCCACATTCCTTAAGTTCATAAATCCAGATTTACTGGAGCATCTTTACAAAGGTAATGCTGTTGGATCTAGATTTACTGGGCTTGAATATAGTTGTCACAAAAATAATAAAACTTAACTCAGAGCATCTTTATTTTATAAAATTAATTATTATTACATTGAATTAGAAATTAGAATTGAAAGTCTAATATAGAATTAGTAATTAAAAATCAGCGAATAAGAATTCATAATTTTGCAAACTTGGAAATTAGAAAGTATTTTATGTTAAAATAAAAAAACTTGTTCATTATAAAATTGTCATACTGTTCAAAAATTGAAAAAAGAAACTGTCACACTGAAATCTGGTATATTCGCCATATTTCTTAGGAAGTTCTATCTCAAAAAAAAAAAAAATAATAATAATAATAATTGTGTTTTGAAAGTAAGATTAGGCTACCGGTATGCTTGATCCCACTGGTGTATGCATTTATTATAGGTTAATAAAGCAAATAAATATTAATCATGCATGTTAGAATTTAATTGGTCTTTTATTTTTTTGGTATGTACTAGCTTTCCTACATTCTTTTTTTTTGGTATGTATTAATTCGTTTTTGGTGAATTTTTTTTCTTTTAGTTTTCTTTTTGGTGCATGATAGCAACAATTTTCTTGTTGAGATATTGCTATTTAATTTAATGACACATTTATTGAGAATATTTAAAGTAATATTGATGAGTCCAAAGTGAACTACTACTTTTAAAAATTTATAAACTCTAATTTCTACTTACGTTCAGATCACAAGCGCATGATCCTACCATATAGTATGATTGGGGTGTCGATCCACAGGAATAGTGTATTAGATTTTAAACAATATTTACTAGTCTAGCGTATCGGGTTTTTTGAAAGTTTGAGGTGGTGGCGATAATTGCAATCAAGGTAAATGTTAAACAGTAGATAAAGAGTCTCTAGGGTTCATGTTTCCGTCCTTCTTAATCATGTTAGTACAAGTTTTGACGTCTCTCTACGCCGCATGCGGCACTGTCCTTGTCGCACGCGGCCTAGATTGTCCCACAGCTACCCCGCATGCAACACTGTCACTACCCGCAGGGCATGCTAGGTGTTTGTTTATGCGATTTGAAAGGTTTTCTGATCTTGCGATTGGCTTTTGGGCTATAAAGACTAAAGTATTTTAGGTACGCAATTATATTATTTCCCTATACTACCCCATTGAAATATCCCAAAGACCGTACTTAATCTAAGTGTCTTCTAATGTTATTTAAATATACAATTTACGTTATCCTACTAAGAAAGCCCACTAGGTTCTAACCCTAGTCTTTGAAAGGCTGCCAAGTCTCGTTAGTCGAAGTGTTTGGAGTACTTACATGAATTTTCATTCTCACACAATAATGCAATGACTTAACACCTATTGGTATATGGAGATCATTGGCATATAGTGGACAAAACTATGTATGCAAGGATACAATAAAAAGAAATTTAAAGTGCAAAGAAAAACACAAACCATAACATAAACAAAAAGTAAACATATACTAAAACATAATTAAAAATTCAAGTACAGCCCTGATAGGGCCATGTTCCACAGGCCCTTTTTCTTGTTCCAAACTGGGCCATGAAAGACTGGGATTCGGACCTTAACAAGGCCAACCCGACGTCATATGAAAAAGCCCAAAAGCTCGTTAAGCCGGGGCCCAATATGCCGGCCCCAAACCAGAGCCTCAAAATAGGCCCAGGTCAACCGACATACGGGATAGCCGGGAAACGGCCAGCTTAATGCCGATGTCCCAGTAACGGCTAGCTTAATGCCCACGTCCCAGTAACGGCTGACATAACTGCCCACGTTCTCCATAAACGCCCGAGATGGCAGTTATGGCTGGACTATATAAGGCTGTGATTCCCATGAAACAGGGGACACAATTTTCATTAAGAGAGAGATCATACAGGTCAGAGTCCGAATCTCTCGCAATTCACCCCGAGTTCCAACTCGATCCACACCTCGGCCTGCCATTCCTTGGCAGGACGAACCCAGTTCAGCCCAAACCTCCATACGGCCTCGTCTCCCGAGATAGGACGTATCAACCACCGTGGGGCCACGCCTAGCTCAAACGCAGAACTAGATGGCTCGTCCGACCACATCAACTCCGCTCCCACCAGGGGTGACGACCCCGCCCGGGGTAACAATCACACCACCTCCAGGGGTAGCATCACCCACAGCAAATCCTTCCCACAGTCAATTCCCGGGGGCGAGGCCTAGTAGCTCAATGGTACGACCTCAGGGTCCTCAACTTGATCAACCTCGCCCCGACGTTACTCGACCTTCACCCACTGAAGGGAACACAACCAGGCCACTCTACGTCGAGCACAATCAGGTAACTGGTGCTTATCAGATACCCTACATACCGTATTACCCTCAGCAAACGCCGCTGTATCACTACGGTGCGACTCCTTACACACCTTACACTCCCACGGGCCCCCAGTATCCTTATGTCGCACCACCTGTGCAATGGGGCCCGGGAGGCGCTCACGGGACGTATCCCATGACAGGTCCAACACAGTGTTCCCAGCAAATACCACTGCGACCTGTCCACCAGACCGTACCACCCGCCGTAGCTGTACCGCGACCTTTGTCTGCAAACCATGTCCACAGTCGACCGGCAAATGTTTCGCCAAGAAATCTGGAGCGAGAGTTCGCACAGGTCCGAACAGGCAATGAGACGGATACCCCATCACTACCCGACCAACAGGTCCAATCCGAACGCAGGGACCAAAATGTCCTGCCTGCAGGGGTACATCCCGATGTAGGAAGACGCCCGGAAGGTCAGGATGAGAATAGGGGGCCACACCCCGCGGAATGACCACATGCCGAAACTCCCAGAGCCCACCTTAACAACGAGCGAGAATCAGCTAACCACGGCAGAGGGTCCAGACCATCCCGCAGAGATCAATCTCGCTCCCATAGAGAGCGCGAACGAAGCCCACCCCGAGGTCGGGATAGAGCTCGCCGCGATGACCGAAGAAGGAACCGGCGATCACCAACCCCAACCCGAGGTATCAACATGGCCCAAGTCGAAGAGCTGATCCAAACTAGACTCGCGGCCAAACTAGCCGAACTCGAATCCCAGAAGGCAGGCAGTTACTCTCGGCCTATGGGAATCGAGGACGGCCCCCTGTCCAGAGACATCTACCGCCAATCAATGACGGACTTCAAATACCCAACAACCCTTCCCAGCTTCCGAGGTAGTGGGGATACGCAGGATCCACACAACTTCGTGTACGGGTTCCTTGAGCGACTCCGCCTTCTTAGAGCCACCGATGCCATCATGTGCCGAGTCTTCACCACTTGCTTGACTGGAGAAGCATGGGACTGGTACATGACGCTACCCCGGAGGTCCATCAACAAATTTGAGGACTTCGCGAAACTGTTCTTGGAAAGATATACAATAATCAAACCACCGCAAGCCACGTGCGAGATGCTTTTGGACATAGTCCAGGGACAGCGCGAAAGAACATGTGCGTTTGTCAACCGTTTCATACAAGCATCTCGGCGAATTCAGAACCTCAATGAGGAATTCGCCCTAGCCGCAATCAAGAAAGGACTCCGCAAAGGGGGTCCAGGAACCTTGCGTTACGAAGCCCACATGAAGAAAATGAATACTCTGAGGGAGTTTGTAACCTTTGCGGAGGGTTACATCCGTGCCGAAGATGACAACGGGAGCCCCACGAGGCCTAGATCTCGATCTCCCCGTCACCCAACAAACAAACAGCCAGCTCAGGACAGGTCTCGCAACCAAAGAGAACCTCGGAGAAACCAACCGACCGAGCAGGAACATAAATTTGGCACTAACGGGTACCGGTAACATTTCGTGAGGTACGCACCTCTCACCAAGAAGCGGCATGAGATGTACAACATCATAGAAGGCATGTTCGACCTCCCTCCGCCGTTGCCTGGAGGCATTTTTACGGTACAAGATAACTCAAAAAAAAAATGCGAGTACCACGGATTCAATGGGCATTCCACCGCGGAATGCCTCCAACTCAAAGACATCCTGGAGAGACTAGCCCGAGAGGGTAAGTTGGTCGAGTTTATTAACTCCGACTTCTTCAAAAAGTTCTTCAGGAAGTACAACGGCCAAGGTAAGGTTTTTAAGAAACCCATTCCATACAGGCAGGATTATACGGGACCTCGAGTTGGTGAGGTCGGTCCCCAAATTAATGTATTTTACTTAGGCCGTGATACATGTTTTTGTATAGTTCTAAGCTATTATCAATATATATATGATATTATTTATGATTGTGCCTCATTTATTGGGTCCGAGATATATGAACGAAAGCCTTTTAAGGCAACGAAATGCATCTTGGTTAATATTCCCGAGATACACAACATAAATTAATGTAGTCCTACGGGACAACGAATGTTAAACCAGTAACATGGATTTCATTGTTATTATGTCGGAAACATTTATCGAAAACCCCTCGGGGTAACGCATACGTTTTCGCGACATACCTTTTCCCCGATGTTGACCATTTTTGTCAAAAATAAAGAAAAAAATAGGGGGAAAAGGATATATTATCGAGCACATTTTGCTCGTTTACAAAGGCATTCAAAGCATGAACCGAGATAAATTTTGAAAGAAACAACTCGGAAAAAGCATAATGCGAATAAAGGAAGCGAGTTACATTGAAATGTTATGCTAAACCCCCACATCTCGGGGGTACAAATAAAAACAGTACATATTACAACTTCAAAATCCCCCACATCTCGGGGGTACAAATGTCTTCAAAATCACCCAACATATGCCACACCCGAGTTATTACAGCATGACTAATACACTAACGTCGGTGTTAAAAATCCTCGACACTAAGTACGCTTAGTTGTCTCAGGTTACTCATTATGATAACACATTTACTTCGGGTTACGTGTTCGGGGTAATTGACCGACATGTTTGGACCTAGATAGTACATCACTAACACAGATAACATTTAATAAAGTATGTTTTACGAGTTATCCACCCTCAAGTCGAAAGCATCTCGCTGTTGCATTCCGACTTCGGGGGCTAATGATAGGGCCATGTTCCACAGGCCCTTTTTCTTGTTCCAAACTGGGCCATGAAAGACTGGGATTCGGACCTTAACAAGGCCAACCCGACGTCATATGAAAAAGCCCAAAAGCTCGTTAAGCCGGGGCCCAATATGCCGGCCCCAAACCAGAGCCTCAAAATAGGCCCAGGTCAACCGACATACGGGATAGCCGGGAAACGGCCAGCTTAATGCCGATGTCCCAGTAACGGCTAGCTTAATGCCCACGTCCCAGTAACGGCTGACATAACTGCCCACGTTCTCCATAAACGCCCGAGATGGCAGTTATGGCTGGACTATATAAGGCTGTGATTCCCATGAAACAGGGGACACAATTTTCATTAAGAGAGAGATCATACAGGTCAGAGTCCGAATCTCTCGCAATTCACCCCGAGTTCCAACTCGATCCACACCTCGGCCTGCCATTCCTTGGCAGGACGAACCCAGTTCAGCCCAAACCTCCATACGGCCTCGTCTCCCGAGATAGGACGTATCAAGCCCTCACCCTAGAGATGAGAATTTAGCTTCTCATGGCCATGACAAAATAAATAAAATAAAATAAGGAGAACATAAATTACAACTTAATTTAGCTTCTCTGCCTCCTTAGATGACGTCTTCTTCTCTTGCTTGGCTTCTGATGACTACCCTTCTCTCTCTAAGTAAATAAACTCTATAATCTAACCTAACAATGAGGATTGCTAGTGTACTATTCTAGACTTGACACAATTAAACGCGCACACTAAATCCTATTACAAGAGGGGTATTTATAGCTTTCCTAAATAAGAGGTGAAGTAGTGAAAGTAGTGGGGGATGTGAGGTCCACCCATGATTGGATAGATGAAGCCAAAATAGCTATAATAGCTTGGCTCTTAAGAAAATGTGTCATTCTAGAAGGTCCATCAGGAATTCGCGTTCTTCTGGAAGGCCCATCAGGAATTCGCGTTCTTCTGGAAGGCCCATCAGGAATACGCCTATTTTTAGGACAGTCCACGGATCGTGCAGCCTCAGGGTATGTCGCATGCAGCATAGAGGACGCCGCAGGAATTCCTGACTTAGCGGATTTTCTTATATTTTTTGCCATTTCGCATGTTGTGCACTTCGTGTGAGGTGTTGCATGCTCAATGTAATGTCCCATTTTGACGCCTTATTCATAAATCGCCTAAATACGACATTTTTACTCTGTTTTTACTCTAAATACGCAACTTTCTCAAAAACCTTCCAAAAAGACCTAAAAACATGTTTGCGGTAAATAAATCAGAAAAATTGCTACTTTGCATTCGTTTTTTGTCATTTTCAGAAGAAAAGATAGTGATTTTCACTATATGTTTTGGCTTCATCAAATACCTAATATGACATTTGAAAGGGCCTTCATGTCTTAATATTTTTTATCTGTTGTATTTAAAAAAAATAGTAAAGGATCTCATTATCATCATGTGTTATATAGAATTTACTTTTTAGGAAAATTATATTCAAATTGATATTTATCAATTTCAAGGCCTAAAGATTACATATCCATCCTTTGCTTAGATCTTGTACAGAAAAGGAATAAACTGGGTACAAAAGGCAAATTTATAATGAGATAAAGTTACAAAAAATTGATTTTTTTTCTTATTGGACTGATCAATAGGGTTATTAAAAATTGGTTAACCGGAGATGTTTATCAAACAACATGATTATTTTTTTGTCTCAAAAGACTCTTAGATCAAAATTCCATTTAACTGATAAACGGTTACATTCAGCTAATTACAAGATATATTTGAATCCCCTAATTCCTTACCACAACCTTCACAAAATCATTTAAAACTCCAAAAACAGAGGATAGGTATACCATATCAGATCCCAACCATGTTGTCTACCTAATTTCGATAATCCATCGGCCATTTCATTCTGCCCTCTAGGAATATGCACGTACGCCCAGTTCTGATTTTCACACATTGACTTCCAAGTAACCAATATTTTTGAAAAGGCCCTCCAGTCGGCATTATTATGAGGGAAGGTGTCAGTCATGTTCTCCACTAGAGACTTGCAATCTAATTGGAATAAGCAGCTTGTAATGCATTTGCTCTTAACCAGCTGTACTGTTTCTTTCAATGCCAAAGCCTTTGCTTGAATCGCACAACAACCCCTTATACTGGCTAATCTATACTCCATCAATTCCCCTTTTCACATCAAACAAATACCAATTCCCCCATCCCAGCCTTGACCCCATGACCCATCAACAAAACATGAGAATTCAAAGTCTAGCGGGTTGAGACTCTGCTAATACTGCCCCACTTCTCTGGCGTGCAGCCACTAGGTCCCCACGGAAAGTCCAAGGCCCAGATAGTAGCACCATATCCATATCCACATGGTTCATGAACTCTACTAAGTAGCAATTATGGGATACTGGCCGGAAAACAGTATTGGTGTCCGCATTCTAAGCTTTTGACATGGCCTCCGAGAAAGGATTATCGAAAACTGTCCTGTTGGTAACTATTATGACCAAGAGGGCCATTCTCTAGTTGGTACTGGTTGATGTAGCAAAGGGCACCTTGATCGCTAGTTCTACCTGATTTGTTGTGTTTAGCCCCACGAAGTGCTGGAATAAGGCCTCGTCTTCTGGAGTCATGTCGGCCATTGGGGTTTGGTTATATGTGAGGATTGAGAAATTGGAGAGTGGAGAAACCATAGGAATATATTGGTATGAGAAACAAGGAGAATGAGGTGTTTGCTTGTGGTTATGTGTGACAGGAGGGTGACTTTAGTGGGTGCGGTAAAGTTACCTCTAAATGGGTGTGATCTGCTTGCGGACTCCAGGGACACGTATCGTTTTTTGTGACCTATGTATTTGATGGTTGGCGGTAGTAAGCCGCAAGGAACCATCGAGGGCCAATGATATGAGAACAGGTTTCCTTTGTCGCCATTCCTATTTTGGCATTAATCTCAACCTTCGTACAACAGTATGCAAAGGAATATGTCAGGGCCCCTGGTTGAGGTCAGTGTTTTGTCTCTTGTTTGAGGTTTGAAAAACGTGATGCTGATAGTCGTTAGGTCCCCTTCGTAGACCCGGCACATACTCCATGTTCGTGGACCGAAGGTAAAATCTAGCTAATCCAACCATCTGCGTCGCCGGAGCTCCTGACTTGTCGGAGCAGCTGCTACCACCTGGGCTTAATGCCCTTCGTCGGCCCAGTGGAATGTATGACCTGACCGCTTGAGGACTGACCCTTCTATGAAGATAAAATCTTGGATCCTCTCCCCCATCTTGTGGTGGGGTGGAGGGCTCCTTTGAAAGTACCCTGAATTTTCATGGCGCTCTATAAGGCAGTCATACCACCTACTTCCATGCCCGACTCGGAGTATTCTAGGGATAAGCCTCATATCGTAGCAATCAACCATGAGATAGAGGGTGGTTTTGTCGGAGCCCCTTAACCCGTCCTGTGAGACACCGACTAGTACACTGATTCCGGAAACCACTTGCCGGAAATAAAAGGGGTGTCAGTAATCAAGGGGAAAGTTGTGAACCGTTAGGAGGGCCCGGTTGCTAGGTGGAAAACTCAATAGTCGAGGGCCCTAATTTCAACATTATTTATCGGGTTTAAGAAGGGAGTCCGGATCCCCTAAAGTAACCCAATTTTTGAGTTTAGACGTGTACGGTGCCTATTCGGTGGTAGCGCAGGGGGCCAGTATTATTTGTGGGGTCCAGGTTCTTTAAGATTCGTGTTAGAGCACCTTGGACGGTTTGGATCAAAACTCAAAAATTGGGTTACTGCACTGGATCTGAATTCTTAAGAAGGAGGGTTGTTTAATAAAAGAGGGACTTGCTCATACAAGACTCACACTGATTGCAAGGAGGGCCCTAATTTCAACATGATTTATCCGGTTTACCTGTGTGTCATAGACTCATAGTCGTTTAATAATTTCATTGAACCAAATCAGCGGTCTGAATCGATTGTTTCCTATTCGACCGGTAGGTCAGGCCAAACAGTACATATGAATCACTATGTTACCATGTTGAAAAGGAAACTTATAATGGGTCGGCTTTCCGAAATTTCAACAACTCGCTCCACAATCTGGCATTCGAACCAGACACACAAAATCCGAAACAGATCCTAGAATCCTAGTACATAAGATAAGAAAAATACGGCGAAACTTTTCTCTCCTTCCCCATTTGAGAAGAAGAAAACCCATCCGTCTCTCTCCCAAATAGCGGACCTCTCTCTCTTTCTCCCAAATCCGCCAGTTCTCGCTGGATAACTATCTCACTCTTCTTCGTCCGTGCACCGTCTTAATCTGTCGCGCTCAAGCTCATCTTGGTAAGATATTTGTCTCTATTTATACTTGAATTTTTATTATATGAATTAAAAATTGTGGTTTGGCATTGTTAGGTTTCATTCTAATTTGTATTACTTGTCGAATATCATACGGTTTTTGAGTGAATTCTGTGAACACTAGGGAATTAACGGGCCGTTTGACTTTGCTGTTACACTGGTACTGATTTTGGGGATTTTGTGGATTTGTTTGAACAATGTGTCATCTCAACTTCCAGTTATTTCTTTCAGCATCAACTAGTTTGACTGCCAGCTGATCAATAAATGTGACTTATTGGGCTCATTCGAACTTAATCATACTGTTAAGGATTTTGTTGCACTAAATTTGAACTCCACTTCACCAGTTAATTTTATGTTATTGCAAATTATCTCGGCTTAATTGGACCCACGCTGACAATTAGGGCAGAACCATTGCAATGTTTGAAATTTCTTGTTGGTGGCCAGAGTATGGGTTGAGTTGAATTGCTGTATTCTCCTTTGTAAACATGAAAGATATTTCATGTTTGACTTGGCCCGTGACCAGAAGGGGAGAACAGGTGAGAGATGTGAATTGTTGGAGCTGTCCTCATTGTCTTTCTTTTAACACTGATGAAGGTGATTTGTCGGTTGAGGAATCAAGGCATTGAGTTAAGCTCTGATAAGGTGATTTTAACCTCATCCTCCTCGTTCTTTTCCTCTTTGTTTTGTTCTCACTCTTTCCCTCACTCCTTTGTATGCTCTATGCTGTAATCCTTTCTCATAGGATAGGGTTCAGTGCCATTTTGAGAAAATTGAGTGGATGTTTGTTTTTTTTTTGTTTTTTTAAATCCATTCATGATGATTCCTCTTACTGGGTTGCTCATTCTGTTCATGCAAATACTATGCCAACAAACTCTATTGACGTTATCTCCTTTGGAACTATTGAAACTCTCGGCAGAATTTGTTCTGATGAGAGTGACTTTTGTAGTTTAGCAGTTGTAAGGAGTTCATCAATGAATGAAAGTCCGCTTTCTTTCTTTTTCTGTCTTTTGCATATTTAACAGGTAATTTTGGAAGAAATAATATATATCAGTCAAAAATAAAAGAATAATCACTTCAACCATTTGCAATTAGATATCATTAAAATATTCTTCTCAATCCTTTGTTATCAAAGGGTGATAGTTTCACATTACAATCCATTGATATCAAATTATTAACACTAAATACTAAGGTGTTTTGTTCTTTCCCAGGTGCTTAGCCACTGGGATAAGTGATGGCCTCAACAATTTTCTTCTCTCCTGGAAATGTTCTAGTAAGGCCCAAGGTGGCTCACAGAACAGCTTCCTTCCCACTCAGTACCAATTCGAGATCTTTTGTTGCGGTTAGAGCAAGCAGTGAGCAAGATGGCTCAATTAAGACTTCCGGCCGAACTCTTGAGGAGTGTGAAGCAGCGGCTGTGGCTGGTAACTTCCCTGCCCCACCTCCACTTGTCAAGCCAGCTGGCCCCAAAGGAACCCCAAAAATCAAGCCACTTGTGAGTATTTCTTAAGATTTACTTGAATTTAAGAGGAAAAAAGGTTTTCATTTTGTATCCTTAGGATTGAAGGAATGGTACTGTAATCCATCTTGGCAACTGGCTGGTACAGGACTATGGAATTTAAGTCTTCATACCCTTCAAATGCTAGTGCGAAGTGAGATCTTTCTTCATGTAATTGATAGTTTTGAAGATTGTTGGATATATTATTCTATGCTAGTCCAGAAAGACTAATATTTTAGCATTTTATGTGAATCTATTGTGTACAAAATTTTCTAATATGGATGTTTTGCTAATCTTGAAGGGCTAATATTTTATTATTTCAGTTAATGTATTCTCTATACTACATTATTATATCTACGTTTCACTCTGATGTTATCCAGGATCTGGCGAGACGCCCTCGCCGCAACCGTAGATCACCCGCACTCAGATCTGCATTCCAGGAGACGACACTGTCTCCGGCTAATTTTGTTCTCCCATTGTTTATTCATGAAGGTAAATATTTCTTTATTATTGTTATTATTTTGATTTTTTTCTTATTTTTTTTAAAGAAGATCAAGCATGCTGATCTATACAGACTTAACTGTGTGGGCTTGAGAGTGAGTTCCTTATTCTTTTGTCTTTTTTTATGCTCATGTAGGTGAGGTAGATACACCAATTGGAGCAATGCCAGGATGCTTCCGACTGGGGTGGCAACATGGACTTATAGAGGAGGTGATGAAATTGGATTGTTCCCAACTTTTATAGCTTATGGTTGATGAATGATGACTCTGTGAATGTGTGAAACTGATAAGAAATCGTGATAAAATTCTCTCACACTTCCACCACACTGTATGCAGGTCTACAAGGCAAGGGATGTCGGTGTCAACAGTTTTGTGTTGTTCCCAAAAATCCCGGATGCATTGAAGGTTTCTTTCTTATATGACCACTATCTTTCTTTTATATGCTTTTAATTGCCAAAGCATGAACCTCATTCATTTTGTTTTGTAGACTCCGACTGGTGATGAGGCATACAACGACAATGGTTTGGTTCCTCGGTCAATTCGTTTGCTAAAGGACAAGTTCCCCGATATTGTGAGTCCTTCCTTGTATTACAGTCATATAGTGATTAGCGAATTTATTCAAAAGTTAAACAATCTTAATCATGCATAAGTTGCCATTTGTTGATGATATTACCTTATCCAGATAATCTACACTGATGTTGCCTTGGATCCTTATTCATCTGATGGTCATGATGGCATTGTCAGAGAAGATGGTAATGAAAACATACAAATTTTATTGACATATGATTTGTAAATATTCAACCATTAGAGGGTTTGTATATCTTTTGTTAATTGTCTATAGGAGTAATCATGAATGATGAAACTGTCTATCAGCTATGCAAGCAGGCTGTATCTCAGGTAATGCTACTACTCTTGCTTGTAATTTGTATATTTTTTAACACAAACTTTGCATAAGTTTTATTTTTTTTACTTTCTATATAATAGGCCCGAGCAGGTGCAGATGTGGTCAGTCCAAGTGATATGATGGACGGACGGGTTGGTGCTATTCGCGAAGCCCTTGATGCTGAAGGATTCCATGATGTGTCCATTATGTCATACACGGCAAAGTATATTCATATTTTACTGAGGATATCTTCCATATTTATAGTTCTTAGTTCTGCTGATAATGGTGTCTAACAAGCCCATTTGTCCATCGCAGATATGCTAGCGCATTTTATGGTCCATTTCGCGAAGCTCTAGATTCAAACCCACGCTTTGGAGACAAGAAGACGTAGGAGTTGTACTATTAGACAATTTCTGTTGACTTATTCATATACCTAATGTCATGGTTGAATCTCCTTACATTTTAATGATTATTTCAGATACCAGATGAACCCTGCTAATTACAGGGAAGCTCTCATCGAAACTGAAGCTGATGAGTCTGAGGGGGCAGATATACTTTTGGTAGATTTCTTTACTTAGGTCTTTGACATATTTTGGTTATTCTCTCATGGTCCCTATTATAGAGATTTTCTTTCAGGAGTAAACATATATGCTATTTGTTAGGTGAAACCAGCACTGCCGTATTCAGATGTTATCCGTCTTCTTAGAGATAATTCTTCTTTACCAATTGCTGCTTACCAGGTAATCTTATTATTTCTTTTCTTTTTTCCTTGGGTGATGCTTCTGATGATTTTTCTTTTTCTAATGGATATGTAATTTTCTTATGTCAAGGAAAAAGAAGGAAAAAAAATAGATAAAAAGGAAGTGAGGTTGAGGAACTTTTTGTTTCTTCCAGAGTACTGGTGCACCAAGTTTCTTTCTTGGTTAAAATTTGAGGAAAAAATGGTTGCTTTGTTGAGTAGAGCCAAAAGTTTTGACCTGTCGGAACAGAAACCCTTAGATTTCAGATTCTGTTTCTCAATAGTCACCGTCGTTAAATACTCCTAATCAGTTGCCGACATATTATCTGTACTTGTGTTTTGATTAACATTTTCTCTATTTGATTTCAGGTTTCAGGAGAGTACTCTATGATCAAAGCAGCTGGTGTTCTTAAAATGATAGATGAGGAGAGGGTGATGATGGAGTCGTTGATGTGCATTAGGCGGGCCGGTGCCGACATCATCCTTTCTTACTTTGCGCGCCAGGCTGCCGGTGTCTTGTGTGGCACAAAATCTTAACACGAAATCTAATTGAGTAGGCCAAATTTTTGTTTTGTTAAAATTGAGTGTCTTATATTGTTAGTAATTTTTTTCCTTCCTTTTGGAATGAGCAGAACCTTGATTTTTGTACATGGATTGTAGAATAAATGTATTGGGAAAAGAATAGAAGTATGTTTCATGAGTGGAATCTATGTAATTGTTCTTATATGTCAAGTATGAAAAACATTCGACATTTTTATTAATATCCAAAGTTATTTACAAATTAATAAATATACCCAGAATTTCTTAGTTTTTCAAAAAATGTTCAAATCGACCAGATTTTGGTCAGTTTCCTCTCCCCTAGAAGCTGGTTAGAATCTGGCTGATTTTCTCAATTTTTTTTTTTACACCATGGAGAGTCCATTTGATCAATATCTAACACTGAAAATTCAAAATTTTTGTTTAAATTATTTGTTAAATTACTTCTTTTGATGTATAATTAGCATATTTATACTAAAATACGCTAAATTACTTGAACGATGGCACAAAATTGACCTAATTTTGCGTAATTTTGCGTAGTTTAGCGTAATTTACCGTATTTTATTATAATTAGCGAATTAGCGTAATTTAGCGTAATTTAGTGTAATTCAACATAATTTAACATAATTTAGCGTAATTTAATGTAATATAGTGTAATTCAACATAATTTCAAGTAATTTAGCGTATTTTAGTATAAATATGCTAATTGTACATCAAAAGAAGTAATCTAACAAATAATTTAAATAAAAAATTCTAATTTTCAGTGTTAGATTTCATAATCTTGCTCTTCATAGTGTCTCTTAAAAAAAAAGGAAGAAACCGGTCAGATTCTAACCGATTTCTAGGACATTTTTCAAAAAACCAAGAAATTCTGGGTATATTTATTAATTTGTAATTAACTTTGGATATTAATAAAAATGTCGGACAAAATGCAGAGTGAATGAAATTTTAAAAAAAATGAAAAAGAGATTCATCACAGGGAATTCTCAAAGGCGGCTGTATGCGGGGATACACCAAAAAGTGGAGTGAACAAAATTAAAAAAAAAATGGGATGCAACATAGGATATTCTCATAGGTGGTTGTATGCTGAGATACAAAATATAGAGTGAATGAAATTAAAAAAATGAAAAAGAGATGCAACATAAGGAATTCTTATATGCGGCTGTATGCGGGGATAAACCAAATTTCGGAGTCAACAAAAATTTTAAAAAAAGAATGCAACACAGGAAATTCTCATAGGCAGCTGTGTGTTGGGATACACCAAAATATAGAGTGAACGAAATTCAAAAAAATGAAAAAGAGATGTAACACAGGGACTTCTAGGCGGTTATCTGCGGGGATACACCAAAATATGTAGTGAACAAAATTGAAAATAAAAATAAAAAAGGAATGCAACACAAGGAATTCTCATATGTGGCTTATGCGGGGATACATCAAAATGCGAAGTGAACAAAAATAAAAAAATAAAATAAAAAGAGATGCAAACACAGAGAATTCTCATATGCGGTTGTATGCTGGGATACACCAAAATACAGAGTGAACGAAATTCAAAAAAATAAAAAAGGAATGTAACACAGGGACTTCTCATAGGCGGCTGTCTAAGGGGATACACCAAAATATGTAGTGAACAAAATTGAAATAAAAATAAAAAAGAGATGCTACACAGGGACTTCTCACAGGCGGCCGTATGTTGTGAAACACCAAATGCGGAGTGAACAAAATTTACAAAAAAATGAAAAAGAGATGTATGTAGAGATACACAAAAAATGTGGAGCGAACAAAATTAAAAAAAAAAAAAAAAAAAAGGATCCAACATAAGAAATTATCAGAGGCAGCCTATGGTAGGATACGTCAAAATGCAAAGTGAATGAAATTTAAAAAAAAAAAAAAAGATATTCAACACAGGGAATTCTCAAAGGCAGTTGTATGCGGGGATACACCAAAATGCGAAGTGAACAAAATTTAAAAAAATAAAAAATGGATGCAACATAGGATATTCTCATAAGCGGCTGTATATGGGGATACACCAAATGCAAAGTGAACAAATTTAAAAAAAAAAATGAAAAAGGTATGCAACATAGAATTCTCATAGGCGGGTGTATGCTGAGGTACACCAAAATACAGAGTGACCAAAATTAGAAAATATGAAAAATGGATGCAACACAAGTAATTCTCATATGCAGCTGTATGCGGGAATACACTAAAATGCGAAGTTAATAAAATAAAATAAAAAAAGGGATGCAACACAGGGAATTCTCATAGGTGGTTGTATGCTGGGATACACCAAAATATAAAGTGAACGAAATTCAAAAAAATAAAAAGGAATGTAACAGAGGGACTTCTCATAGGCGGCTGTCTAGGGGGATACACCAAAATATGTAGTGAATAAAATTGAAAATAAAAATAAAAAAAGAGATGCAACACAGGAACTTCTCATAGGCGGCCGTATGTTGTGATACACCAAATGTGAAGGGAAAAAAATTTAAGAAAAAAAAAATGCAATGCAACATAATAAATTCTCATAGGCGGTTGTATTGTAGGATACACCAAAATGCAGAGTCAACGAAATTTAAAAAAAAAATGAAAAAGAGATTCAACACAGGGTATTCTCAAATGCAGCTGTATGCGGAGATACACCAAAATGCAAAGTGAACAAAATTTAAAAAATCAAAAAGGGATGCAACATAGGATATTCGGCGGCTTTATACAATGATACACCAAAATGCAAAGTGAACAAATTTAAAAAAGAAGAAAAAGGATACACCAAAATATAGAATGAACAAAATTAAAAAGAATGAAAAAGGAATGTAACAGAGGAACTTCTTATAGGCGGCTGTTTGCGAGGATACACCAAAATATGTAGTGAACAAAATTGAAAATAAAAATAAAAAATGGATGCAACACAAGGAATTCTCATATATGGTTGTATGCGGTGATACACCAAAATGCAGAGTGAACAAATTTAAACAATGAAAAAGGGATGCAACATAGGAAATTCTCATAGGCGGTTGTATGCTAAGATACACCAAAATACAGAGTGAAGGAAATTCAAAAAAATAAATAAGGGATGCAACACAAGTAATTCTCACATACGGCTGTATGTTGTGATACACCAAAATGTGAAGTAAACGAAAATTGAAAAAAAATGAAAAAGAGTTGCAACCCAGGACTTCTCATAAGCATGTTGAGATACACCAAATGCGGAGTGAACGAAATTTAAAAAAAAATAAAAAAGGAATCCAACAAAGAGAATTGTCATAGGAAAAAAATTTCTAAAATGTGGGATACACCGAATTGTCATAGGCTGTATGTAGGGATACACCGAAATGTGGAGCGAACAAAATTTTTAAAAAAAAAAAGAAAATGGGATGCAACATAAGAAATTCTCAAAGGCTGTTGTATGCGAGGATACACCAAAATGTGAAGTGAATAAAATTTTAAAAAAATGAAAAAGGGATGATGTTAGTTATGTGTTTTAAAAGTTATCTTATGTTGATTACTTTTATATGTTATGTTTATGAATTGGATGTTATATACATTTTGTTCTATGAGTTTTGTGTTTATCTTTAGAAGTGTTCAAGCTCTTGGTCTTGAACCATAGAACTCTATATAATAATAAACATAAATCTCTAAAACGTTTACAAACTTGGTTATTAGCATGGAACACTAACATACCATGATAAGTTTGTCATGTTGATTAAAGTACATTGAAGTTCTATAAATATTAATAAAGGTTTATCATTTAATAACATGAGTATATGAAAGGTTTCATATATTGAACAGGCCCAACAGATGAAAACATTATATGGATTATGTACCCAGATTAATTCTTTTAACTTGGCACGAATCTCAAAATGAATTCCCTATAATTTCTATAGGCACCGGATTGACTTTGGGCCAGCTGGAATTAATCTGGATCATCCGTTTGTAATTTGCTTTAGTCAGGTACAGATTCACCTTCAATACAACCCGTTGGATTATCGAGCGGGAAGGTTATATTAACAAGTTTTTCGTAAACGATGTTACGTTTTTAATTTGAATTATTTATAAGTTATGAATAAAAATTTCGGCTAAATTCTCCCTTTTTAAATTTGAGTTACTTTAGGGAATCCGGACCCAATAAGAAAGTTTTTCAGTCTATGCCTGCTGCTCTGACACCAAGAATTCAAAATCTGTCGAGATCATCTAATGGAATTTGTGTTACTAGAGAAAATAGGAGCCAATGTAATTGTGGTGCCGAAACAATTTTTTAATGCTTTATTTTAAATTTTATAATGAAAATAACTACCCCTAGTTTAAATTTAAAAATGATAGCATAATTATATCTAACATATAGATGTCCAGTTTACAAAATAATAGCATAATCATGTCTAAAACAAATGTCCCTATGTTTCAAAATAATAGCATAATTAAAAGCATGTAATTGTGTTTTTCAAGATTCCCAGTATGTGTTGGATGAATGCATGCCTTTAAATTCCAGGTCACTTTGAAATAAGATATATTATTGCTATTTTTTTATCAAATGCTGGTAGAAATCAAAAGTTCTTCCTGCTGTCCCTATCAAGGTCTAAAGGTTGTCTCAAAATTTTCACAAAGCATTCGAAGTTCTATTTACAAATGTGACCCTCGAGTAATGTAAATTCAACGAAATTCGTAGGAAATTCAGAATTGTGTATTGAACCTGATAACAATTGTTGATGATTAAGACTAGAACTAAACCATACAGAAAGTTTCTATTGACAATTGAAAACATATGCTTTCTAAAAAAAATATTGAAAAGAAATGACACCGCAAATATTTAGAAAATTACATAAATGTTCATACTGGTTTTTTGGAAGTTGACATGGTTGTTATAAATCTTGTTAATACTCGTCTAGATAACTATACAATGACTCGTCGGGATTCTTTGACCGACGCCTAGTAAGCAAGGATTTTAAGAGGCCTTTGCTTTTATTCGAGTTCCTTTCCATCTCCTTCTGATAGTTCCTTTCAGAGTGCAAATGTACCGATCTTTGACTCTCCATCGAATGCTGTTGTACCATGGAAAACAAAAGCAAAGATATTTAGTGCTTCTATGACTACAATTGCAAATATTGGCTGACACTAAATAGACAAACAAAACCAAATAGGTCTTTTACCAAAACAACAAGGAATTTGCATAAATACCCAAGATATTTGGTATTTGCAGAACTACTGTGTTTTTTCTTGGACAATTCCCACCTTACAAAAAGCAGCACGTGGGTTTTCTTTTCACTCAGGGGACAAGCAACTGCTGATTGGAAGTAGCCCTTTATTGTTTAGTAATATGAAAAGGAGAAGTAAAGGAGGAACCCAAAATCACAAATTTATAGAATTAGGAAGTCACGGTCAATGTCTGTGAAACTTTTTGGGTTCCATTTTCAGTTCCATTTTCTGCGATTTTACAGAGAATATCCTAGTTTTAATTTTTTTTTTCGTGTTTTGAGGTTTGGTTTTCTCACTTCTTTTCATACTACTAAATAATAGAAGTGCTAGAGAATTATACAATAAGGAACAGTTGAGAAAATAATACGTAATAGACTAGTGGTTGAATCTTAATTACAAGGTCAATATCTATGCTGCATGGATGTTGACATGGATTGGCAATACAACAATTTCTAGAAACCAGGATACAGATATATATATGACATTCTTTTTTGTTCTCTAGATACATAGATGTAATTCTACAAAAAAAATCAAAGCATACAATCATTAAATGCTTGCTTTTAAAAAATTTACAGCTAACAGGTATATTTACTATTAAGGGTGCAAGATTGGATATTATCTGTCTGTATCCAAATCCAAATTCAGACTTTTGCAGACAAAAATATCCAGTATCTGAATATTTGTAGATATGGATAAGGATATAGATACGGTTTAAGCCGATACGGATATGGATATGGTTTTGAATTTTGGAAGTGGATACAGATAACTAGGCACAAGATACGCTAACAATGCCTACAAGTAGTGGACATTATAATAGATAATTAGGTTCGCACTTGGACATAAGAAGGCACCAAAAGTTGAAGGTTGCGAGAACCAAAGATTCTTATAGTCCATATTTTAGAAAGAGTGAGGCTATGGTACTATGCATAGCACACATTGGTCCATACTATGGATATATATCTTCATTTTCAAAGTCTAAATAGTTGATCTGAACCGTTCAACATGATCTCCATATGAAAGTGTACTTGCTAACTAAATTTTACATTTTTTAGAATTCTTTTACTATTTTTTTAAATAGGCGGAAAATCACTAGTTTTGAATGGTCTAAAATTTTAGACCAAGTGAGTTTCTACCTATCTCAATTTTTTTACAAAAGCTCTAAAAAAATGTAAAATTTGATCTACAAGTACTTTTTCATATGGAGATCATCTAAAATGGTTCAGATTGACTGTTTGGACTTTGTAAACAAAGATATTGATCCAAAGTATGGATCAATGTGTACCATGCATAGTACCATAGCCTCACGCTTATAATAATTCAAAACAAAACCTAAAATAGTAAAATTGGTCCCTGTTATTACCCTCCGTCCAAGATTTCTGTTGGGAGAAGCAGGTCTGCTTACAAGCGAAGCAGCTCGAGACAGCAGCCTTGAAGTTGGTAGAGGCGACGTTGATCTCTTTTCTGTAAATTAAAAATCATGAACTCAAATAAATATATAAAATCAGAAGAAAAGAAGGAAAAATGTACTCCTTGAAATATTATGCCTACATATTTCTCACTTCAGTCCCCAAAATTTGGACAAAATTCCAATTTAGTCCACAAACATAGTGGATGGTACAATGCAACTGTTGTCCTACTGTCATACCCAATCGAGAAAAATGTATTGTTTTGCTACATAAAACAGGAGATTTGTACAATAGTAAGTTCTTAACAAAGAGAAAGATTCAAGGATTACAATCAAAATCAACCAAAATTAGATAAAAAATGAGAATTGCCACAACACTAATTCTAGAAAGTCTTACTTTTAGACTGTACTGTAGTATGGAAATTATAGAAATCACAAAGGGGAAACCGTAAACTTCAGGATCAATGCAAAAAAAAATGAAATCGACACAATATTTGCATTACTGAAGCAAAAAAAATAACAACCAAATGTGAGACTTTCGTGGGCTAAATAGAAACTGAACCTTCTCCGCTACTAAGTTAATCATCACGCCACTTTAAAGTATAAGGTGATAGAGAGCAAATTTTATCACTTTAAAAAAAAAAAAATCTGTTTAAATACCTCTTGAAGACGGAGTCATGATCTGTGGGGATGGAGATGGAGATCGCCCCTTTTTAGAAGGAGATACAAACCGTGACCTTGGGCTGTTGTTAGTGTTCGAAGAAGAACACGTATTAATATTCCTGTGAGAATCCAAAATAATAAGAGATGTCATATAGCATGTCAGAGGTTCAAATATCTCATTACACGAGAAAGAGCAATAATTACCTTATAATAGGAGGTCTCTTTATTGGCTGTGATATAGCTGCAATACACAAACACAAGTAGTCGAGAGTCAAAATTTAATAAAAAATCACCGTTTTGTTTCATATAGTGTAACAAAGGTTTTTTTTTACCTGAATGCATTTTATCCAATTTCTCACTCATAGCATAATGATTTGGTCGTTGGTACGCTTTTATTGGATGAGCTTCTGAGTCGAACAAGTTGGTACCTTTAGTTGAGAAAAACAAAGACATAATTTGTTAAATCATCTCTAGGAGAATAAAGTAGGAAAGAAAAAAGATTTTTTAGAGTTTGAAACTTACCTGGAACAATATAATGTTTGTGAAACTTCGGTGCTCTGATTATGAGAGATTGTTGCGACCTTCCTTCCTGGTCTATTACTTCTTGGCATGTTCTTATTCTCTAATTTAAGAAGCAATAAAATGGTATAAAAATAAGATAGTAAAGATAAAAGTACTAAAGAGATAGGCCAGTAAATTTTCTATGATTCAATCCCCAGTAAAGTTCTTGAGAAATTAAAAAAAAAAAACATGATTTATGCTGGCACAAGACCGAAAGGCAAATTTGTAAAACTCATTTCAAGTTCTCAAACCAAAGGGGGTACCAAATTCACCCCTCTAATTTACGAATTCAAGATACATGATGCAAAAAGGAGTAATATGAAGTCGCTTTTGGAAAATAAGACCCATTATTGTACTGTACTAACAAATAGCACATAACAGTTCCCACATTAGGAGCATATTTGGACATGACATCTAATTTGCTACCTCAAAAATGATGTGTCTGTACATTCCATTAAATATATAACAATTTTGTTTGTAATTTAATCTCCTAATTTATTATCCCCGAATTGAACTAAAAATAACCACATTAGAAACATAATGAACCTGCTCGACAGTGGAAACCATAAACTCCGCTTCGGATACTTCATCAACCTTCTCCGTTAAGAGATTATTCACCTTATATGAAACAAAACCAAGGTGGTCTACAGTACTTACGAGGGCTTCAACCGTGTAATCTTTCAAGCCGTTTATCATTCTACACCAACCCAAAAAAATTTTAAAAGAAACAAAGTTAATGAGAGCACTTCACTAATAAGCTGTGTCGATAAATACCAATAGTGAAAACATGCAACTGAACATCCCTTTTGGATTTGCCTATTATCCCAACTTTATATACTTGACTACTCTGAGTTACAAAACCAACATACTGTTTCAAAGAGAAAGGACAAAAATAAAATCCAAAACATTCACTGTGTATTTTGTATCATGTTATGTTGGACAATACATGGTACAATTCCCCGGTCACTAAATAAAATGACACAATACATGGTACAATTCTATTGGTTACTGGGATTTTAATCAGGAAACAAACAGAATTTCTTAATTTAGAGGTCTTAACATATAAAAACAACAGCAAACTTCCATTTATAATATCCAATATAATTCTTCAATCTCTTGGGGGCATATTTTGTGTTTATTATAGTATAACACATGCCACGTTAGCATTACACCATTTTTTCGGGTTAAAGCCTTTCTATGTCAGAGACTTATTATTGTTGGAAACTTGAGCTTTCTAACAAAATGATCTCTCTCTTTAAGGGTCTATATGCAAACTACTAAGTATAAATTGGAATATACTGTTGCTGAAACTTAAATTGCATCGAAATATATGTAAAAGGTGAACATACCCAGGTTTCTGTGAATTATTTCTGTAAAACAATTCAAAATAATCAGCAGCTGAGTACAACTGAGACCTCAAATTCTTCAAATCCTGCAAGTATAATTTATGCCCAAATAAAATAAAATAAAATGGCATGAGGTCAAGCAGTCAGCTCTTATCCATAATTAGAAAAGAAGTTTTATTTTACTATTTTCCTAGTGAATTAAGAAGCTGAAAAGTTCCATCTCTAGTTGCAAAAGTTGGGCACAATACAATTAAAAAAAACTGCCCAAAAAGGAAGAGAATGTACATTCGAAATGATAGAATCTGACCTTGAGGCTGTCAGAGAACAGCAAAGCTTCTTGAGCTGAAGCCTCGTCACTTGTTGAAGCCTCCATTGAACAAAATTGAAGAAACCTCGACCTTTCAAATGAAACAACAAAGGAGAGGTATCGAATTCTCTGCTTCTTGACCAAAATTCAAGTATTCATCTCTCTCCTAAGCACATTCAACCAAAACCCAAATTGTCTTATCGTATAAATGAGACAGCTTTGATTCGGGAGTAGATAGATAGAAAAGCGAGAGAAGAGGTATTTTGAGCACTTTTGGTAACCTAACACTGAGACACAAAATAGGCTAAGAGCAAACCAAACCGAACTGGAATAAAAAATTCAGTTCCTTCAGTTCAAGCCCAATTTCCTATTTTCTCAAATAATAGTGGTAAAAGGCAAAGGTGGGAGCTTTGATTTGGATGTGTTAGTGGCGTAGAATAGGATCGATAGAGAAAGGTAAAAGGAAGATCCTGCGTTCCCTTTTAGAAACCAAGTTATGAGACCCAAAAGAGGAAGTGAGAGTGTGAAAGGGAAGAGAATAGAAGTGAGGTAAAGAGTTGAGACAAGCGCAAAGAAGTTTTTTTGTCTCTAACAATTCAGTAAAAAATCCATGGTAGTTCTCGGCTCGGAGGAGGCAGTCCCAGTGCTCATTTGGACAGGAATATTACTGGCTGCACCAGGTTCATTATTAAATGTATGAACTTCAAAACTAAAGAAAGGACAGGAGATATTACTTGCTGCACTCGGTCTTTTATTAGATGTATGAATTTCAAACTGATCGGTGATAGCCAGCTTGGTTGACTTAGGTGTGAATATTCATCAAATTTACTTTCAACAAAATAACAATGAATTTGGCGAAGATTAAAAGAATCATATAAGCTCTAATGATATATTTAAAGAACAAAGTATTTATTTTTATTTGTTTATTATATTATCCTCCAATTTATTTAATATTTTTTTGAGTAAAAAGGCAGAAGCCCATTTTCATTGCTGAAAAATGTTTAGGTTACAGAACCAACATGCAAGAAAAAACGCACAGTATGGTAGGCCGATCATCTCGAGCCAGCAATATAAAATGGTCCACAGCAATACTGAAATAAAGCCACACACCGGGGATAAGCAGGGTATAACTAAAATGTAAAACGAAAAACAGAAAACACTGATCAAGTATCAGCCGGAGTGATGTCCCCATAAGGCACAAGCTGACCCTCGGCCGCCACCCTCAGATCTGCATCATGCGGGCTCCAAATGCTGATAGGGATCGCATCGGTATCCACCGGCAGCCAAAGTGCAGTTTCAGCTTTTATTTTGGGCGTCACGTGACCTGTCCAATAGTGTATCAAAGAGAGAATGAGAAAAATGAGTTGTCGTGGTGTTTTAATGGCAGAATTATTAAAACATAGATCATTTCGGTGTTTCCACAAAGTCCAACAGACCGCACTAACAATTAATAAAAAGCCAATTTTAGAATGAGTTGGTAATTGTTTTGCAAAAAGAAGGATATCAGAAAACTTAGTCCAAGTAGGGCTGAGATGTTGGCAGGCACCCAACCAAAACCAGACTTGCTTGGAAAGTGAGCAACGAACAAATAAATGATCCCTAGTTTCAAGTTGATCACAGAATTGGCAAGTAGTTGGCCCTGTCCATCCTCGCTTAGTCAATTTATCCTTAGTAAGAATTTTTCTTTTTTGGGTAAGCCACATAAAAATTCGTATTTTCAAAGGTATAGGGAGTGTCCACCACAATAAAGGCTGATGGGGGAGGTGTCCTCTATAATTAAGCATTTTATAAAGGGACCGAACTGTAAATTTTCCAGATTGTTCCCATCTCCAGCTCATTTGGTCGTGGGCATGAGTAAAAGAGGTTTGGCTAATGATGAGTAAAAGGTCTAACCATTCTCTATAGAGTATGTCTGTAAAATGCCTACGAAATCTAATATTTTTCCCTTGTGAGTGAATAACTGCCTGTAAAGAGATGTCAGGTGTAGAGCATATCTCAAAGAGGTGAGGGAATCGAGAAGCCATGGAACATGATTGGTACCAGATATCTGTCCAGAAGAGTACAGAGGTCTGAACCCCTGGAGTATATGATATACTAACTCTACCTAAGGGGTCAAGTGCTGTAATAGCTGACCAGAAAGCAGAATAGTGAATGCGACATGGGGCAGAATAATAATTAGCTAAAATGATGTCTTTCCAAGTACTGTGATAGTTAGGATCATGAAACTTCCACCACCATTTCATTAGGAGAGAGATATTCATTTGTTTCAAATCAAGAATGCCTAAACCGCCAAATTCTTTTGCAAAGCAAGAAATTTCCCAAGATATTAAAGTGTATTTTCTTTTAGTGGGGCTGGCACCTTGCCACAGAAATCTACGACGAATTTTATCGATAGATTGAATAGCATGAGTAGGAATCTTAAGGATAGAAAGGGTATACAATGGTACCGCTGAAAGGACAGAGTTCAGGAGGGTCAACCTTCCTCCTAAGGAAAGTAAACTACCCTTCCAGTTTTGCAGTTTCTTTTCTACTTTATCAATGAGAAACATCCAATCTGTTTTGGTCATTTTGTGGGTATGTAATGGTAAGCCTAGGTATTGGATAGGGAATTGGGCAGTGGAGCATCTGAAATGGTGTGCTAATAACTCGAGCTCATTAATATTGATAGGGTACATGGCTGTTTTAGAATAATTCACTTTGATTCCTGAGAGGGCTTCAAATGCTAAGAGTATCCACCAAGCATGTTCAATATTAGTAGCATCAGCCTTAAAGAATATGATCGTATCATCGGCATAATGACAATTAGAGACAGAATGATTATCTAAAATTGGAGGGCCTAGTCCCTGAATAACCCCAGAGGATCGACCTTTTTGAAAAATCTTACTAAGAGAATCAGCTGCTAAGATATAAAGATAGGGAGAGAGAGGGTCGCCTTGACGGACCCCTCGTTTGCAATAAAAATATTGAGTAAGTTCCCCATTGATGTTAATACAAGACTGAGAGCTATGAAGCCATTCGGTTATCCAAGTGATCCATTTGAGGCCAAATCCTCGACTAGATAGTATGTCTAGTAAATATTGCCAATTTATTTTGTCGTATGCTTTCTCAAAATCAACTTTAACTACGACCCCTTGTTCTTTAGTAACTTGGCAATGGTGGATAATTTCTTGGCTTAAGATGACATTATCAAGAATATACCTATTTTTTATAAAGGCGGTCTGACTAGGGTCAATTATTCGATGCATGATAGATTCTAATCTGGAGGTTAGCATTTTCGAAATAATCTTGAAACTACAATTGACTAAGCTAATTGGTCGAAATTTAGATATTTGGTGAGCATCCTTTTCTTTTGGAATCAAACAAATAATTGATTTATTTAAACTATGTAAGCTAGTGGAATGATTATAGAAATGCGTACATAAAAGTAATAGATCATCCTTAATAGTCAGCCAAAAGGCTTGGTAGAACTTAAAAGTGAAACCATCTGGTCCAGGAGCACCATTGGGTTCACAAGCAAAAATTGCACTTTTAAGTTCATCCAAGGTAAAGGGAAGTTCTAGGGAGGACTGTTCAGAAGAGGTCAGTTTATCACTATCTTCCCAAAAATCAGGAGCTAAGTGGGCACAAGTAACACCTGGAATACCTAAAAGATTCTTATAAAAATCAGTAATGTGACGATGGAGAGTATCCTTATGAGTAACGGTGTGGCCTGCTATTTCTAAAGAAAGAATTTTATTCTTTTTAGACCGATGTGAGGCTATTGTATGAAAATATTTTGTATTATTATCCCCTTCTTCGAGCCATTTTTGTTTGGAGCGATGGATCCAATATTTTTCCTCTTCTAGATATATAGCGTCTAGATCAGCCCTATAAGTGACCCATTGAGTGATTTCAGAATCGAATAAATTTCTAGTTTCTTGAATATGTTCCAACTCTTTAATTTGTGCTAAGAGAAATTTCTTATCCTTTTTCTTTTTCCCATAAAAATTCTTGGCCCATCCCCTAATTTTCTTCCTAAGAAATTTCAGTTTTTTATTCCAGCTTTTAGAGACATCTAGGGGATTAATATGATATTGAGACCACCATTTAGAAATAAGTGAAATAAAATCAGGTTGGTCCAGCCAGAGAGGGTCAAAACGAAAAATATGATGCTTAGAATCTAAGTCAGGTGATATTTGGAATAATAACGGGCAGTGATCAGATCCATAGCGACTAAGATCTTGAATATAGCTAAATGGGTACTGCTGATCCCAAGAAAGAGAAGTAAAAATTCTATCAAGGAGTGCAAAATGTTTTCCATTAGTCCAAGTATATTTACGATTAGCTAAAGGATGTTCTAGCAAGTTGTGTCTATTGATGAACGAATTAAAAGAAGCACTAGTGACCATATCAAAATTGTTGCCAGATTTTTCAGATTTACGCCTAATGACATTAAAATCACCACTTAAGAGCCACAAATGGCTATGTGTACCCCTAATGTCATCCAATTCCTTCCAAAGTTCTTTTTTAAGTGCTCGAATAACAGGACCATATACGATAGTAACTTGCCAAAGTTGGTTATCAACTTTATTTTCTAAGTGGATATCTAGAGCAAACCTATGCATGGAATGAGAAATATATCGAAATTTATTTAATATTTAAATTATATCTTCTAAAATCTCTTTAATATCTTGTAAAAAAATTAATTGTTAAATCTAAACTATGTGAACTCGTTATTATTTTAGTTTCCCGGCACACATGCTGGTATGCACACACAAGCTGCGGAGGAGGAAGAGGAGACGGTGAATTCTAAATAGAAACGCTTCGAATTTTTGAAAAAAGAAAAAATGAGGGCATAGTTGGGTTTTTTTTTTCACAAGTACAAGAGCACAACCCAACCCTTATTGGATTAGGGTAGTCGCAATCAATCAGAGGAAAACGGAAAAGAGGGGAAAAGGAGGTAAAAGCTCTCAACACATGAGGATTCAAATCAGCAAACCAAAAACGAAATAGAGAGAGGGAGAGAGCTATTTGTAACCGAGAGAGGGCCAAAAGGCGGGACGCACGGTCAAGCCGTGTCAGAGAGTCGGTGCGCGTGCCATAGTGACAAATCAAAAGTTCGGGTTCGGTTTAGCGAGGTCAAAAATTCGTGATTCGGGTATAATTCGGGTATAATTCGGGAATAATTCGGTACAACAAGGAAGCAAAAAAAAAAAAACCCCAAAAAAAACGTAAAAAAAAAAAATTTTGAAAAAAATCAAAAAAAAATTTTGGCGTTTTTTAGCCGTTTTTTTTCGCATTTTTATCGCGAATAATTCGTAACTCGCGTTTTATACGTGTTTTATTCGCGAATAAAACTTATTATACGTTTTTCCTCGTATTAAACGGAGTTCAGTGCGGTTATGTATAAAAAACGAATTATACGCGTATAATTCATGTATTATGTCACTATGGCGCGCGCAACAGGGACACACAGTGATAAAATTTTGGAGACAGAATTTTCATTTACTTAATTAGATAGTGGTTCTATCTCAAACACTGATAATGAGATATTAATGATAGAGCTCTATCAAATGCAAATAGCATGCTTAAAAGGCTTTACTATTTCATTGACAAATAGCATGCTGAAAATTCAATTTTCTATTTAATTTTTTCCACTATTTTTTTCGTTAGCATATATTGTTTGAAATTTGTAGCATTTAAATTGTAATTTCAACTTTTTAATTGAAATGATACTATTTATAAAACGTTAATGAACAAACTCGAAAGTTCATAATATTTAATAAAAGTGGTACATTAGAAAAGTACATAAATGTACATTGAAATTATTTATAGAAGAAAAAAACATGATTTTTTTTTTCATGTCATGGAGAGAGAAAATAGATTGATATAAATTGCATTTATTCCAATCATTTTTTTTAAGAAAATACTGATAAATAGACTAAGGACCTGGTATATGCAGCTGTGGTACATGTTTACAGTTTATTGTTTCAATGGTTGAACGTTTGCTATGAGAATGTCCCCTCGTGGTCACATAATTATTTATTATTTTTGGAGTGGGCCCGTCATTAAATCGATCCTATTAATTACAATTAATAGCGTTAATTCTTTAATTCCCCCACTTATCCAGACATGGTCCATGGTGGCATGGGATTGGTCTCCTCCGCTGCACATCCCCTGGGTAACTTCTTTTCCCCCAGATTCAGGAGCATATTTAAAAATAATAATAATTGGGTTTTTTATGACTTTGAACAAATTTATACAAAGTGAGCTTAAATGTTTCTATTTGTATTGAGATTTGTGCGAACAGTTTTTAAATTTAATAAATTTAACAGTCCCTGAATCTAATAAGTTCGTAAGAATTTTGACACAAATCAGACGTTTAGATTCAATTTTAAATGAGCCTTTATTCAAAGTTCTTTAAATAAAAATCACCCTTTTAAAAAAAAGATAGGTATAAAATTAAAAGACAAATTATAGATTGTGTTTTGGTCATATTCGTCTGTTACGGGATCATATGAGATAGATCCTATCTCGAGTACGGTAACTCACAAATTAATTTGCAGGAACCCACGCTCATAGATATGCACGGAAATGGTTATGTGAATATGCTGAAATGAGTGTTCGGTTATACCGTATGAATAGTTGTGAGAAATCATGTTTTTCTTTCTAAATTGCTTGATATCAATACATTTATTCTTATTAATAATTATTATTGTAATTAAATAAAATGAATAAACAATAACATAACAATACTTATTAATTATTATTTCATAATAAGACTTTTGTCCGTAACTTGTATCCCATCACCGAAAAATCAATGTAAAAATAAATTAGTAAATTGATTATCCAATCCTGATTTGTTTTAAGATAAATATATATTTATTAAAAAATATTTATGTTAAATTTATTTGAATGTTTAGCATGCTATTAGTTAGTATCTTGTATTAAATTTGCTTGTTATTATAATTTATATTATTAACTGATGTCTTGTAATTATTGGTATGTTATTTTATGAATGTCACACAATCGACAAATTAAAAAGATTTAACATAAATTCAATAACTTAATACAAATAATTATGACAGATTTGAAATGAAGTCACTTGAAAATGAATTCTAAGCTGTAGACAAGTTCATTATCAAATATTAAAAGTGTTGTTTCTTAATTAAAGAATGAAATTTGTGGTAAGAGAGAGGCAACAAGTAATAAAGAAAAAATATTCAGTCTGATTAAATGTTGTTTTTTCCACAAAATAACAAAGAAAATCGAAATAAAGTTGTAAATTATATCAAATTCCATCTTATAAAAAATGACATCCGAACAGATTGTTGGAAAATTTTCTAACCGGATTGAGAATCCCACCAAATCTAGTGGGTCCGAGCAGGGCCTTAACTTGTCAAAATCTACCGTGCAGCTTCTGACACGGCTTTTAAAAAAAAAATTGTCAAAATCAGAAAAATGTGAGTGATCTATTTTCACATCAAATGATTCAGATCAATTCTGATCACACATTTCTCTCTTGTTCAGATCAACTGTTTAAACTCTAAAATAAAGACATGAATCGATAACACGGATATATCACAATAGCCTCACTCATGGTTCAATATTAATGTTCAAAACAAAACAAATAAAGTAGGGATTGAAGACTATGTTTATTAAAGAATTTCTAAGATGTTTAGTTACATTCATGCCATGAATTATGAAAACTTATAACAACGAATACCAATGGATCAATAGTTAATATTAGAGTAAACGAAATGGAAAATCATCCAGTTGTCCAGTGACACATATAGGGTGCGTTTGGATGAATCAAGGAATAGCTCGGAATAGCAGCTGTTCCTGGGGTTAGGAATAGCTGCTAACCCAACATTTCATAGGAATAGCGGAACAGCAGCTAACCCGAGCTATTCCTTTGTTGAGAATAGCGTTTTTTTTCACCCAAACATGCTTAGTTAAGAATAGCTCGCCAGGAATAGCAGCTGTTCCTGGGTTAGCGCTATTCCTGTGTCATCCAAACGCACCCATAATAAATAAGTAAATAACCAATAATAACGGCTCATGTAAAAGAGAAACATAAAAAAAAAATAACAAACAGAAACACAAAGAGGAAAATAAAAAATAATTATGTTTTTTCATATATTCAACAATCAATACTGAATTCAAAGTTTGACCAAACAAACCGATAAAAAAAAATAGAAAGAAAAAACAAACAATAGCCTCACTCATCCGATTATGTTTTTTCATATTACATCACAAATCCGATTGTAAATATACAGAAAAACCAAGAAATCCTAAAAAAAAAAACCAAAAAAACAAACAAACTGCCTTATATCATATGCCACATCACAGATTCAAAATACAAATTATCTTGTTGTTAATTCCACATTACTTAGGCGGAGGTTGGGCCATTGGTGGTGGAGCTGGTGGCCCGGAGTGTCGTGGGGCCCCGTCAGCCCGGCCTCTGCTTCGACCGATCAAGAAACATGCAATGACTAGGATTATCACTATGACAATCATCAGTGGAGATATCACCAATACAATACCATCCATCAGTGGAGATATCACTATGACTAGGATTATTTTTTTTTCTTCACCAATACAAAATATCCCGGATTAGAAAGTGCTCAAACTAGCCGAAGGAAAATATAGATTATTTATATTATATAACTTTTCACTTATCAAGACCTAATTAGTACCAGAAAAATGGATTTTGTAGTTCCTAGAGATCAAACGGATATGGTAAGTATAAACAAATTATATATATAAATAAAAAGTTAAAGAAGTAAAAATGGTGTTATACAATTGTTACTGCTGATTCACTGGCTGGAGATATAACTAGTAATCTCCATGGATTGATTGATTTATTAGAATACGTTCTCCCTCTAAGTTTAATTGTGAATCAAAGTAACGAAATATTGTACCTTTGTCCTTCGATCGTATAAATAATCTAGGATTTCAGGCAGCAGGCAGCATGTGTGTTGTGTGTGTATGCATTTTTGCAAGAAGGGAGAGAGGGTTTTTACTTAACCTTGAGGCAGTGACCACTGACCTAAGTAGAAATAAATAATATGCCACGTTGAACTTAACTTGACAATTGGTAAAAAGGTTTAGAAGTTCTTCTTTAAGCTTCTATGCCACATAAATCCTGTGGCCAGAGCAGACCACAAAATGGTGTGGCGAGTCGTCAACACAATCCTCGCACACTTATATCGATCAAATTTATAACAAAATATTTTTATTGTTCGATTTTATTTTATTTTCCTGTCTATCTTGATAGAATGGTTGAGAAACATTCTTTGATCTATCTTGATAAAAGGTTGCGAGTTCGAAATCAGGATAAGAAATCCTTTATAAATATTGAAATTTTAAAACCTAGACTTTCATCTCTCTCACAAAAATATAATAAAATAAAATGACTTTGTACCTTTATTCCTTATAAATATTTAAATTTGGAAAGTTAGACCTTCATCTTTCTCAACCCTTCCGAATATGTTGTTTTTCTTTAGAAGAAGCATAAATCTCATCCCACTGTTCAAGTTTTTCAAACACAAATCTTAACAAAAATCAACGGTTCGATGAGAAAAAAACAGATTCTTGCTTTTCAAAAAAAAAAACAGCAGATTTCATTTCCAAAAATTATGTGTATGATTTTCTTAAGATGCAATATATTTTTTTGTATTTCCCTGCTTAAGCTATCATAGGACTAATCATGTTGTTTATCATTACACTGAAAAAAATATTTATTTGTATCTAAAATTTTATTTATATGAATTTATATTCAATAACTATTTTTTTCGAGACAAAAGTGCGATAAATAATATTTGTCAATTATTTATCATGATGCTACTCAATTGTACAGATTTTTTTTTATAGTCTACAAAATCTCATAGTCTGTTAATTTTTGTAAGAGATAAGAGATGTAAAAAAACAACTTATTATTGCAATCTTATTTTTCAGCTTTACATGTATCCCTATTTATAGAAGAAAAATAAATACTAGCCGTTGTACTTTTAATTGCAACTACTAACCACTAACCACTAACTCCTAGCCTATTAATTACATGACACTATTCCCTACAACTAGCCGTTATTTTTAACACTCCCCCTCAAGCTAGGAATGTATATATCGTACAATCCTAGCTTGTTTGTAATTTTCTCAAATGGACCCGGATTCAAGCCTTTAGTGAAGATATCCGCGAGTTGATCTTCACTTTTTACGTATGGTGTTTCAATTTCTTTTGCTTGAACATTTTCTCTAATAAAGTGACAATCCACTTCTATGTGTTTTGTTCGCTAATGAAACATGGGATTTGAAGTTATGTGTCGTGCCGAATTATTATCGCAATACATTTTCATCGGTTCTTGAGTTTTAAATCACATATCTAATAAGAGTTGCTTGATCCAAGTTAGTTCACTTGCAGTTGATGTCGTAACACGATATTCAGCTTCGGCGCTTGATCATGCTACAATATTTTGTTTTTTACTTTTCCATATGACTAGATTTCCACCTACAAATGTGCAAAAACTAGATGCGATTTTCTATCGAAACTTCCAGCCCAATCTGCATCGGAATAGCCACATATATCACTAGAATTATTATTTTTCATTCAAATACCCTTACCGGGATTATTTTTTAAGAACCTCAAAATTATATTTACCGCTTCTAAATGTGATGTTCTTGGTGAGTGCATGAACTTACTAATTTGGCTAACGAAAAATGAAATACCCGGACGAGCAACAGTTAGATAGATCAATTTTCCAACAAGTCTTTGAAATTGATTTATGTCTTTTAAAGGGTCATCATCTTCACTATTTAATTTGCATTTGTTGTCAATTGGGGTAGAGGCCGGTTTACATCCTAACTTACCGGTTTTTTTAACAAATCAAGTGTATATTTTCTTTGAGAAATAAAAAGTCTTTTATCCGAAGTGGCTACCTCTATTCCTAAAAAATATTTAAGGTATCCTAAATCTTTTATGTCAAATTTTTCTTTTAGTTATTTTTTAATATTTTGAATTTGCTCTAAATTATTTCCAGTAATTATGATGTCATCTACATATACTAAAATGAGAGTTGTATTGATACCGTCATATTTAGTAAATAAAGAATGATCGGCATTACTAATTTTAAAATTACAAGAAATTAAATAAGACCTAAGCTTGCCATACCATGCTTGTGGAGATTGCTTCAATCCATAAATTGATTTATTAAACCTACAAGCCAAGTTAGAATTGGTTTACAATTTATGACCGGGTGGTAATGTCATATACACCTCTTCTTCAAGTGTTCCTTGAAAAAAGATATTTTTACATCCATTTGGTAGAGGTCCCAACCATTGTTTACGGAAATAGAAAATAAAATCCTTACGGTATTCATTTTTTCCACCGGTGCAAAGGTTTCGTTATAGTCTATGCCATAGGTTTGGGTAAATCCTTTATAGTCTTACTTTATACCTTTCTATAATACCATCACTATTATATTTGATTTTATATACCTATTTACAACCAACCGGTTTTTTATTTTTTGGTAAAGAAACTATTTTTCAAGTTTCATTTGTTCTAAGGCTTTTAATTCCTCATTCATAGCCTTACATCAAATTGGACTTTTAATTGCTTCTTGGTAATTGTTTTGTTCCAATCCTTTTTCAAGAGTAGAACTAGGGTGTTCCTAAGTACACTAAGCCTCTTTGTGAACTCAATTCTAAAACCTATCGAATTGGCTTCAAACGATGAATCCAAACGTTGAAATCGTTCTACCTTACGAGTGATGCGTCTACATGCAAAAAAATTGAAATTTAAAATTAATTTTGTATAGAGTCAAGTGGTCAAAAGGCGTCCAAAAAATGAATGCATTAAAATTAATTTATAAACCTTCTAATTTTGACCACTTGACTTATACTAAATTAATTTGAAAGTTTAAAATTTTCACATGTAGATACATTCACTCGTAAAGTAGAAGGATTTCAACGGTATGGATTCGTCGTTTGAAGCCAATCCGATAGGTTTTAGAGTTGAGTTCACAAAGGGGCTTGGTGAACTTAGGAACACCCTAGTTCTACTCCTTTTTCAATATTAGTGAGAAAAGTGTGGTATTCGGTTGAAATATTGTCATATGATACAAAATTTTCTATTGGATATTGTACCGAATATGTCACATAATCTCTAAGTCTAGTTGATGGTTGTCGTTCCTAGATGATCTTCTAACCGTTAAATTTTCCTCCATTTCATTTTCATTTGTGTCATTAATAGTCTCATTTTCTTGAATGTTATTCTCAACTTGATGGTTATTTCTAGAAACAAAATTCAAATTATCTAAGATAATACTATATTGTCATTTTGATTATTTGAATATTGTTGATGAATTATTTCTTTCTCTTTGAAATACGGTTCATTTTCAAAAAATGTAACATTTCTAGAAAAATACAATTTTTTATTAATTGGATCATAACATTTATAACCCTTTTTGTAAGATGAGTATCCTATGAAAATAGTTTTTTGCGATACAAAATCAAGTTTGTCATTTCTTTTGATATATACGAAACTTGTACAACCAAATACTCTCATATGGTTATAAGTGATTTTTTGTTGGTAAATAATTTTTAATGGACTTTTGTTTTCTAAAATAACACTAGGTAATCTATTGATTAAATGAGTGGCACAAAGTACGGCATCCAACTAATAAATTTTAGAAACATTATTTTGAAATAATAAAGATTATGTCATCTCTAATAAGTGTCTATTTTTTCTTTCCGATACTCTATTTTGTTCGGGAGTATTTATACAAGTTGTTTGGTGTATAATACATTTTTTCTTAAAGAGACTTGAAATTTTTTTATTTATAAATTCAGTTCCATTATCCGATCTAAAGATTTTTAATTTTGCATTAAATTGTGTTTCTATGAGACACAAAAATTCATAAAAATAATCAAAAACTTTATCTTTAGATTTAAGTAAATATAACCAAGTTGTTTTTGAAAAATCATCAATAACCAAAACAAAGTATTTGAATTCATTATATGAATCAATTGGGGCCGGTCCCCATACATCGGAATGTACTAAATCAAAAATAGCTTTACTTTTGCTAGTAGAAAGAGAAAAGAAAGTTTTTGTTTGTTTTGCTAACTTGCAAATTTCACAATTAGTACAATTCAAATTTTTAAAATTTAAGATACTATTTAAAATCTTGTCAGAAGGATGCCCAAGTCTCTTATGCCAAAGGTTAGAGTTAACGACTTTTGCGGAAGCACAAAAATTTATTTTGGAGTTCAAAAGATAGTGTTCATTTTCAAGAAATCTTTCAACAATCTTGATGCCGGTTTCCCGGTCTTGAAATACAACATTTTTACAAAAAAATATTGCATTACAATTTAATTCTTGTGCTAATATATTTACAGAAATTAAGTTTACGGGAAATGTTTTTAAATATAAAACATTTTTAATTTGTTTACTGCATAAATTAATTTCTCTTATGCCATTTATTTTTGCCCTTATACCGTTTGCAACCATGACATAATTATTACCATTGGTCGGGTTGAGGTTTGACAGTAGTTGTTTGTTACCAAACATGTGGTCTATTGCACCACTATCTATAATTATTTGGTCAAAAAAATTAAATTTTTGAGAGTGAGATGCAGTACCACATGAGCTATGATTTTGACTTTGGTTAGCAAGCATTCCGATGATTTGTTGGAGAAGGTGTTGTGGCATCGAGATTGAATTGTTTGTGGTACTTGAATGGAAAGTAGATGCATCTCCCCCAATCCGATGCAATTCATCTATTTCGTCTCCTCTTTCTTTCTCTGCCACTTTCCACCCCTTCGGTCCTAGATTAGGATACAAGAACCAACACCGATCTCGGGTGTGGCCCTCTTTTTTGCAATTTGTGCATCTATTGGGATGACTTTGGTGATTTGGATCTAAGTTTATATGGTTGATTAAACTTTGTATCATGACTGTTCGATATTTTTTATTTATTTTTTTTGTCAGAGAACAATTCAACAGATTTGGAAAACAAAATGTGCTTGAAGCAATAACAGATTCAACGAATCAATAGATAGAACGCTGAGTCGCCAGAAAACAAATAAAAAATACACAAATAGTAGATATGTCCAGACAAATATTTTCTTAAATCCCATGCACTTGCTAATATTTTTATGGTATGCCTTTTTTGTTTGGTTCTTTACTGATAAGAACAAATGCTAAAACCGATTAAATGTTAGATTATTGTTATCGGTTTTCTGGTACGTGCAGAGAGAGGAATTCTTTGGCTCTTCGGATTTTTTCCTTCTTTCTCTTGACACTTGTTGAGTTCTTGGCTCTTGACTCTTTTTTTTTTTTGCTGGTACCGACTAGCTTTGCTAGTTTGATGGCACTTATGCAGAATTTTCAAATCTATGGCTCTGATACCATGTTAATTTTTGTAAGAGATAAGAGATGTAAGAAAACAACTTAGTATTGCAATCTTATTTTTCAGCTTTACATGTATCCCTATTTATAGAAGAAAAATAAAAACTAGCGGTTGTACTATTAATTGCAACTACTAACCAGTAACCACTAACCACTAACTCCTAACCTATTAATTACATAACACTATTCCTACAACTAACCATTACAATTCAAATTTGTAACTAGCCGTTATTTTTAACATAGCCTTAATCCAAGTAATATAAATAGCATATATTGAGAATTTAAGCTAAGTTATGGAAAATTTTAATAAGGGATGATAAGTAATAATTAATCTTAGTATATTCTTGCTTTTTGATAGAATAACTCAGGTTTTACGCTTTCTTTCTTCGTCTCAGGATATTATGATAACGCTCAACTGTTTGAGAGGCTCTCAAATGATTCCAAAACCTCATTACACTTCCCATCTTTCGAAAAGACAAAAAAAATATTCCGATCAGTTTCCCAAATCACAGGTCTTATTCCATGAAGAGTTAAAAACTTGGACCACAATGAAATTACAAAGAGGGAAAGAACAAGCCGAAATTTTTATTTTTAACATTTTAATAAAATTCATTAATAAATTAACCATCGTTTTCGGTCAATTTCAAATCTAACACGGCCGCAGAATGCCGAAGCGGACCAATATGGGGGGTACCGCAGAATGCCGGAGCGGACCCCCATATGGGTCCGCACAATGCCGAAGCGGCCCCAGGGCCGCATAATGCCGGAGCGGTCCCTTTATTTTTTATTTTAGAAATACGAAATTGTATATATGTTAAGTGTTATTTAGTTTCGAATGCAGTTTAAATTGATTTTTGGTCGTATCGTATTTTTGGTCGTTCGTTTGAAATATTTTAGATATTTTAGATATGTGGTTTCTTTGAAATTCTTTTGTGTACTCTGAGAAAATAAAATCAACAAAATAAATAAATAACAACAAAATCAAACAAAAAAGAAACTAATCAACGAAATAAATAAGTATCTGACAAAACATCTACCAATACTCCAAATAAGAATCTACCAATCTAACAAAACATCTAACAATCTACGGCTCTGGACTAAACACCGTCCTCGCCTTCTTCTTCCTAAACCCCCGACCCCGCCTGCATAGTGGCGTCTCGTCTGTATCTCCGGAGGATGCTGAGCTGGATGCCTGGACATCCGTAGACTGAACCGGCTCCTGGAGAACCTCCTCAATCTCGGATGTCTGCTGGACCCCAGGACCAAAAACTGTGGTCTGTCCAGACTCAGCCTGCGTGAATAAAAACGCCTGTCTGGCAATAGGGTCATCGAGGAGGGAAGGGTGAGGTACCTGCTGTGAGGACTGGCCAGGGAATGGCGGGATGGGATCTGTCTGAACATACCCTGGCTCATAGGCAGGAGGTACTGTCTGAGTGGGACTGTAACCTGGGGAATACAGTCCATCTCCCTCTGTGCCATAATCAGTGGAGATATCAAAGCCCAGGTCCTCCTCGTGTCCACTCTGTAGTAACTTACAAATTAGATAATGTATTGAATAAGAAAAAAATCACAGTTATGTATTTTAATTTAAATTATACCTCGGTAGGCATCCTAGCCTGGGATCCCATGGCGTCCTGTGCGGCTCGGCGCATCAACTCGGCACCTCGGTCGAACGCCTGACCGACCGTCTCAGCATCATGGACGCCTGCAAACACGTCCTCATCACCAGTGTAGGGGACATAGACATCGGGCTCGTCAGATATGTCGTCGACCGCATCAACACCGCCCAAGCCAGCGCACCTCAGTAGAGAGTCGAGGCGCGCCCTGTACCCACACTGGCACACCGCGGGTACGTTGTGCTTGAGGATGACCTTCCCGAGCCTCTTCCATCCCCTGATGACGGCCATCGTAGCCCCTATGACGCAACTCTTGACAAGATATAATGCCTGAAAATTGAAAAAATTATGAAGAAGTTGTACAATTGTAAATATTAATATTTTTGAATTTGAAACTTCAAATTAAAAATACCGTGGCTGCGAGAGGTGCGCCGGCGGGGATAATACCGTGGATCCGTCCTCTACGATCCCTCGGCTTCGGTACCCGCTCGTGCGGGTTGTCGGCGATGTAGCCCTCAATGAAGATGGTGTACGCGCCGTGATCCTGATACCAATCTCTGTAAGGTCTGTACGAATTACAACAAATGTTAGATATTCCAATCAAAAAGCCATAGTTGAAGTAGTGAATTAATAAAATTTCTTACACTGGCGCGACATCCATCTGACAGTCGGGCTCGGCCAATGGGGGATCTGCCTGTCCTGCCTCGAACACGTAATCGGCACGAGCAATCCCCCAGTCCTTGCCTGCAGTGGTCTCCCTGGCATGGTGCAGAGCTCGCCAGACATCCTCGCTGATCGGTGCCGGGGGCGGAGCAAGCTGGCGCATCCCGAACTGTCTCATGACCCGTCCGGGGTAATGGTGCTCGATGATCTATATATATTAATACATTAGTTTTTATTAAATTAAGTTGATTGTGTAAATAACTAGCATAAAGAAATTACGGTACCTGAAAACATATGAGCGGCACCTCTGCACGCCAGAAACGCTCCTGCTAACGACATCGCTCCGGCAATATCTCAAGATATGAGCGATGTGCGCCATCCACCTCGACCTGGAAGTATAGATTTAATATCATATATCAATTCGAACTGGAAAAAATTTAAATAAAAATAAAAATAAAAGTAAACTTACATAATCTCTGTAGGGCTCCCAAGTGACAAACTCGGCATCATCTCTGAGGTGCTCGATCTCCTGTCTCCAAAATGTGATGCCGAGAGACGCGCCATGCCCCGCACCTACCCAAATCTTGGGATAGCAGTACTTGGCGGCAAATGCAGGGCAGTTGTCCGGCTCGGGCTTGCCCCACTGCGGCACATCTGTCTTGCTAGCCAGGACTGGACGGCCAACAATCAGATGTGCATAGGACCAATGCTGTAGTAACATGCACGGTCCTATGAAGGTCTTGTTCTTCTTCAGGCAGGCTGTGTTAAGACCCCTTTACAAGAAAACAAAGTCATTGTTACTACACTACGATGTATACTATTTGAAAATATTTATAAGGTGTTTCTTACCTATATAGGCATGCCAGCGTGGCACCTCCCCAGTTGAACCTGCCCGCAGTGGACAGGTCGCGCAGAAGCTCGAGGTAACACAGCCGCACCTGATCTCCATGCGAATCCGGAAACAACCGACAGGTGATCATCTCCAAAATATAGGCGCGCAGATATCGATCAATAACCACCTGTTAAAGATTTAAATTAGAACATTACTTACAAGAAAATAAATATAATACTATTTAAATTAAATCTTGTACAAGCAAATACCTGATCTGCTCGATCCGGAAAGACCTGAAATCTCGCCCGCAGCTTTACCAAGCTGATGCAGCTGGGCGAGACCACAGTCTTATCACCTCTCTTCTTCGCTTTCTGGAGATCCTCGTGCGGGATACCCAATAGCTCTAAGCACAATGCACGAAAATCTCCGTACTCGACGCCCGTGACCGGCTCCCCAATAATAGTCATACCCCACAGGCAACTGACGTCCTGTAGGGTGACTGTCATCTCAGCATGGGGGAGATGAAAGCTGTGCGTCTCCGGACGCCATCGCTCAACGAGGCCAGAAGATAAGCCCTCGTCAGCATTCTCCTCGGCCATCTGGGATATCTGGTACAATCCCATCGAGCGTAAAACCCCCCCGTACGCCGACTGGTACCGTAGATGCTGGCAGTTGTGACGAACCGTAACCGCATCCAAACCCTGCATTTAAGTAAATAATCAGATCAAGTTCATTCATCGAAAATTCGAGATGACAAATTTATAAATATGACAAATTTACTTACCCCAGTGGCAGCCTCTAATATCCGATGCTCCGCATTCGGGTACCACAAGAAGTCGCTGACCCTGTCGGTGCGACTCCGGATACCCGGAACATCCGCCAACGCTGTCTCGATGTACTGAGACATCTCGTATGGCGTGGCTGTAGGAGCATGCTGTGTACCCCTACTGGAGGATGGTATATCTCTACTGGTACTCATGCTGTATTGGATAATATTTGGTCAAATATGAGAGTTTGGTAAAAGTCCGGTTTAACTTTGGGTACAATTCTAATTAAATTTGGATACAATTCTAATTAAATTTGGTTACAACCGAATTAAATTTGGGTACAATCTAATTAAATTTAGGTACAATTCTAATTAAATTTGGTTACAATCGAATTAAATTTGGGTACAATCTAATTAAATTTGGGTACAATTCTAATTAAATTTGGGTACAATCGAATTAAATTTAGGTACAATTCTATTTAAATTTGGGTACAATCGAATTAAATTTTGGTACAATTCTAATTCTAAATCCTAAATCTAAACTCTAAACCTAAATCCTAATCCTAAACCCTAAACCTACACCTAATTACTACTCTACACTAAAAATTAAAACAAGAGAAGAAGAAAAAAACTTACCCGAGGTCGAAGGGATTCAAACTTCAAAAGAGATGTAATGAAATCGGAATTCTGCGGCCCTATATATAGGCCGGGGACCGCTCCGGCATTATGCGGCCCTGGGGCCGCTTCGGCATTATGCGGACCCATATGGGGGTCCGCTCCGGCATTCTGCGGTACCCCCAAATGGGTCCGCTCCGGCATTCTGCGGCCGTGTTAAATTTCGAATTGACCGAAAACGATGGTTAATTTATTAATGAATTTTATTAAAATGTTAAAAATAAAAATTTCGGAAGAACAAGGATCTTCAGATACCGCTCCCACCAATTATGTATAGACTGTAAATTAGGACCGGTAAAAAAAATGTGTAGCTCGTGATTAGTCTGAGATCGGTTCGGAATTTTGTTCGATTCTTCTCAACTTGTCATGAGCTAGTTCAAATTTAATTCTCCTGTCTTATTGCAAAAATATAATGAAGGTTTTTTTTTTACTTTTTCATTATCTGATTTTGTGTGTGTTTACAAAGAAAGGATAAAACTCGTTACAAGATCAAGATGAATTTTTTTCTGAAATTATGATCTATGTGCGGCTTACAATTTCAAATCGACAAAAATCTGTAATCTATGCACTACTAATAAACGAATGAGCTGACTCGACTCGGCTCATTTTGACATAAACTAAGTTCAAATTTTGTCTAGTCCTGCTCGGCTCGTTTAAAGCCCTAAAATAAAATTTCTCTCTCCTTAAGTTATTTTGTTCTCATATATGATAAGGCAATCTCTCTCTTTAAGCCTTTCTTCTAAGATCTGATCTAAATCGATTCTGGGCAGATCAACACTGCACAAATTGACCTCTACAAATTGAATTAGATCAGATTTTAATAAATAAATAAAAAATAAACCTAGAAATTGAAAAATTACAAACTTAATAAAGTTGAAATGATACATGAATGGGTCTGATTACATAGCCGAATAAATTAAATGATACATGCAAACAAATTAATGTTACAAAAACCAGTTCCCGTGTAATGCGATTTTATTCTTTTACTTCTATTCAGAAATTAAATAATATGCCTAATTCACTTGTAAACAGTATCTAATTTCATTTGAAAACAGAAAGACATTTTTGGGCCTAAATTCACTGTCAGGCCTGATTTCATATATAGGCCATGCATAGCATGGGCTTATGAATACTGAATTTATGGGCTGTGTTCTCATCAAGAAAAATCGTATTACCAAATGTGATTAATATTGCCAGGTTTTCTGTTAGAAAACCCAAGGCCCAAATAATAAAACAAACAGTATAAATTAAAATTTTATAGGGGAGGGGTTTACGGTAGAATCATGCTTACAATGATACTAAAATTTTTTCCAAAAATAAAATCTTAAGAAATATTTTTAACCTAGAGGACTCTTATTTGATGGAAATAAGAGAAAGTACTTTTTCCTTTATTTTACTGAGAATTCAGGTAGCTAAACAAACAAGTCTTGGGTACCTCTGCTAGAGACATAAATTCATGTTGTGGCATATTGTATCATGATAGTCATGATGCGACTTGAGTCAAGTGTTGTGTCGTGCTGCGACCAAGATAGATTTTTACGTTACCAAGTCAGATTTTTATGTAATGTGTCGTGATTAAATTTGAAGAAACGGTCACAGCACGTTAGTCACGCCATGACCAAGGTATGCTATAACCACACGTATCATGTCCAAACGTTACTGATTATATTTAGTCACATCGACTATTATTTTCATAATTAAAATTAGTTTATTCAAGATTCACCATTCGATCAAAATCTAACGGCCCACGCGTGGCTTGCGTGACTACGCGCCATAACCAAACCAGTTTGCATGTCGCACTAATTTTTCGAAAGATAGTCACAACACGGAACGCACGACAAAACTTTTATACATCCAGATCCAATCCACTAATGTTGAAAGTTTTAAATCAATTCATAAAAAAAAAACACTAGATATTCAATACCGTATTTATAAAAAAAGTGTCATGATCTGCATAAATATAATTTATTCAGAAATGACTTGAGCTGCTCTCCTAAACATCACTAAAAAAAACATTAAATTATACACCCTAATTTTGTTCCAATGTCCCTTTTTCTGATCATTTTGACCCCATAACCTATATTGACCAAATATATTTTCTGACCAAGGAAATTACCCAACCATGCATCATGCATGTATCATTGAACGGTCTGTCATGCTTCAACTTTTTATATAAAACACCTTGACTGAGTTTAATCATATAATATATAACTAACAGAAATCATTTTGGTGCACATTATTCCAAACCACCATTTCCAAAAGCACACGTGTCACACGCACCAACCCACTAACCGACAAGTGGAGCAATGAGAGAGGCTCCCGCCATTCTTTAGTGCTGTACTATATTAATTAATGCCTCTGTGTACAATTATGCTGTTGCTACCATAGTGCCTAAAACCCTAGCTCTTAAATAATCAAGTTCCTCCTATTTTGAACCTTAATCCGTTTAAATGATCGATTTTATAACCAAAAAATTTTGCCAGGAAAACATTAATAGTGTGCTTATATATACATTTGTATAATTAATTTAGCTTGCTCCTGGCACTTACTATGTAATATGGCGCATGGACCACTAGAAACCTTTTCTTACTCTCAAATAGTTATTGCATAGAATAAATAAACAGTTTATTTCCTTTTCTTTGCTTTTTTTATTATTATAATACAAACATTAATTTATAAATAAAGAAGAAGAGCATGGCCAAGATAATAGATGGAGCAAAATTTTGGTGCGGTGCATGATTTTAATTTTGAGCCTTCAGTACATTTTTGTATTTTTTTAAGTAAAACATAAAAAAAAAAAATTTAATTATCTGTCTCTGCATCCATGTCATAGAACATCTAAAATTTAAATACCGTAACATTAATTATTACGGTTTCATTAGATAATAATGGCAAAAGGTAAACGATAATATTGTGTAAGAGTTAATATTTCTTAATAAACCGTCGCATTGTCATTGTTCCTTAAAAAATAAAAAACAGTAACAATACAATGGTTTCTTATAGTACATTGAAAAAAACATGTGAGCATACTTGTTATTTAAAAATTTAAGTTCGTTGAATTGTTAAAAATAAATAAATTGCTCGCTCGCTCTCTCTTCTTTAGGTTTTTTATTTTATTTTTTGCCTAGGAGGCTGGAATATAACCTATGAAGTGACTGCAATGCATGCAAAAACGACAATTGGGAAAATCAAATTGAGAAAAATCGATTTATGCACTTACTTGCGATGTATGTTTTGCAAATCGTCAAAAGGAGGAGATTATTGTTGTAAGCAATACTCTTATTATACTATTTGACTAATTTTCAAAACATATAACAATTTTCTGGAGTTGAGATATTCTGCAGGTTCAAGACAATTGAAATTGCAATATGGATTAGTTGAACCGAAGAAATTATCAAGATATTTATCAATAACTTAAATTGTAAAAATTATGAACTTGTTAAAGTAAATTTGATATTGAAATAGGGATTAATCGTTGGTAACGATTAGCAATCATTGTAACGATTAGTGGCAGACTAAGTTGTCACTATAAACAGAGTTATTGGCTTTTCAGCCAAATAACAACAGAGCTCAATCGTTGGTAATGATTATGGAAGCTACACAGAAAAATTAGTCAAGGCTAAAACCCTAACTTCACATATTGATAACGATTGTTAATCATTGTGACGATTATATAAAGTACACAGAAATACAAATTAGGGCTGAAACACTAACTCCACAAATTCTCTAATCGTTGGTAACAATTATTGGCAAATTGCTCATTCCGAAGCTGTCACTATAAATAGAGCTAGTGGGTTTTCAGCCAAAACACTTTTTAGCCGCTCAACTTTTCAAAAGCAATTTTTATGTGTGCTTAAGTCTCTTCATTGTTGTGAGAGCTTAAAACTTCAATATCCCTCAAACAACCTCAAATTCACTTCCCTAATCTTGAGTTATATTAGATTAGAGTGAGTTTTTGAGTGTTTATCTTGAGACTCTAAACTTAGAGATTTCGTTCTCTATTTGAGTTGACTGTGTGACTTCCTATTGGTTGTAAGGGCTCACCAGTTCACAAGTTGGCCGTATGACTTCCCATTGATTGTAATGGCTCACCGGTTTACAAGTTGTAACATTTCTTGTTGGGTAATAAAAAGGCGCACCGAGAAGCGGTTGCGACGCCCCGGAACGTAGGCATTTTATGCCGAACTCCGTTACCATCCCGCGTTTCAATTTCTCTAAACTCGTATATTTATTTTAATTGCAATTATTTTCAGTTTTTGAGTATTAGCGGTACCTTAAGAATAACAGTGACGACCCAAATGACGTCATTAGAGTAATTAACGGATCAATATTCGTATTCGCTATGATGCTGGTTTGGTTTAGATCCAATAAGTTTTTTATTTAATTGTTTTTATTCCTTGCTCCCTGGTCATAATGTCATGCCTACGGCGTCATCTATCTAAAAATTATAACAATTATTAGGACCGTTGTTTAATAATCTGAAATGCATGCCTACATCGTCATCTATCTAAAAAAATAAAAACAATTATTAGGACCACTATTTAATAATTGGGTAATTATATTTTTCCTCATCTATTCATCTCTCATTTCATCCCCCAACTAACTATTATTCTCTTTTAACTATAATTACAAATTCTAACTACCTAATTGTCCTTACAAATTAATTAGCAAATTTTCTCCCTTTATTTCTTTCGCCTCCGCCTTCCACCTCCGCCTCCACCCGTCTCTCCCACCTCTCCCTCTCCACCTCCGCCCGCCTCTCCCACCTCTCCCTCTCCACCTCCGCCTCCCTCTCCCACTTCTGCCTCCGTCACTCCATCCCAATCAAGCACGCCTCCGCCGGATTAGATCCATTATTGTCGACCGCCGGGTCAGATCCATCGTGTCTATGTTCCTCTTTCTCATGCAGTAGCGAGTTATTTGCAAAGAACAAAGCTTCATTAATGGTGAATTAGGCCAGTGCGTACTAAGTACTAAGAAATGACAGAAAAATAAATTTTGAAAAAATTAGAGGTGTATGAATGAATACTTGATGTTTAGTTATGAATACTTCAACGTGTATGAATGAATACTTGATATCTTAGGTATAAATACTTTACCGTATATGTATGAATACTTAATATCTTATGGATGAATACTTCAATGAAATATGTTTTGTTTTTTTTAAATATTGTTTTTGTTTTTTTTTTGTAACATTTCAATTATATAATCTGTAAAATTTGATAGATTATTTTTGTTTTGACAGTGAAACATGTGGCAACTATTTTTTTATTTCTAAAAAATAAAATTGAACTAGAAAGCAATAAAGCAATGTTCAACACTATTCGGCTGCTCTTGTAAAATTAATCGATATATGCACATATGTTTGTAATACTCTTGATACATTAACTATTTACACTTACACAACGAGGATGAATACTTGCTCGATGAGATATGAATACTTGCGAGGAGGTATGAATACTTGTGCAACGGACAACTCAAAAGTATGTCATCATGGATCTCATTTGAAAGAGAAAATTATGTAGAAGACGTTCGTGGTTTTAGATTTGCAAAATTCCTCACAAACCGTCAGAAATATTAGTTAGATTGAACGGAGAAAAAAAAAACCATCTCTAAAAAATGTAAAAGATGAGTGAGTGATATGTCCAGTTTTTTTTAAAATACTTGATATCTTAGGTGTGAATACTTGATGTATTATATATGAATACTTGATGTATCATGTATGAATACTTGCACGCGCCACATTTAAAATCTTTCAAATATTAGGCGGTCTCCAAATAGTAAGTGGTCCCCCCAAGTAGTTAGTAGTTACTCAAGTAGTTATTGACTGAGGGATGAAACGGGGGATGGATCCCGGGAATAGCTAGGCTCTCCCTTAATAATTTTGTCCAACAAATTAATTTCAAAGAACATGGATTAGAATTAATATGTTTCACTAATCAATGTTTGTACAAACAAAGGCAAAAAATGGCATTTATGACTAACTGGGTGATTATTTTAACCAACAAATTTATTTTCAAGAACATGGATAAGAATTAATGAACTTAATTGATCATTGTTGGCAAATATAAGGCAAAAAAATGTTAATCTTTAATTTATTCCTACTACTATGCTATCCAGTTGACCACCAATTTTACTTAAAGATTATCTCCAGTCTCTTAACGACTGGAGAAAACCTTGATTTTATTAGGATTGCCCCTACTTGATTATATAATACAGAAGTTAATAGATTTGTTGCTCCCATTCAAAAAGAGACAAGATATTATGCGAATAATTCAACCAAGAAAATAAAGCCGTACAAAGTTCAAATTGATACATATTATAATGGGTAAATATAATATATAAATTCTACTAAGGTTCTTATTCATCCAAAGACTTCATATTTATCCAAAGATATCATGCGAATAAATTCTGCTTACTTTGCCAGAAAAAAAAGTTTTTTTTTGTTTATCTCAGTACTATATATGAAGGATAAAACCACTCTCTTATGCTATCTCAGTACTATATATGAAGGAAATCCCCTTCACGAATTTTTTTTTATAAACCATAATTAAAAAACATATTTTTACGAAACCAACATGATTATTTTTTTTTTACAAAAACTATAAGAACCGAAATGGCATTTTGGTCTGGTCCCCTTTGTAGATTTTCTTTGGCAGCTCATATGAAAACTTGTGAAACCAGTACCAAAGAAAATCCAAAAAGAGGACCAGACCGAAATGGCATTTCGGTTCTTATGATTTTTGTAAAAAAAAAAGTAACCATATTGGTTTCGTAAAAAAAAAAAATTAATTATGGTTTATAAAAAAAAATTCCCGCTTCACATATTCAATGTTCTGTACCACAATGTATTATACTATTCTATCTTTCTCTTTCTTTTTTAAAGTAAAAGTTAGAAGTCAAACTATTTATCAATTTAATATTCACAATATATTTTCTATTCGGATTTCGAGCCTACAACATCCTACATGGTTAGAACTCGTGTTTGTTTTTATGTTAATTGAAATTGATCTTAACAATATTTTTTTAACATGAGATGAGAGTCAGAGTGCTCAAATCATCAACATGCAAGTACTGAATTTCGAATCTACACCCTGATTAATAATCAAACAATAATAGACCTCGTCTATCTCCAAAGAGACACAAGTTCAATTCATTCCAACAATAGGCATTTGAAAAAAAAAAAATAGATACCAAGATTAATGGACCCCTTATTTAAGAAAAAAAACAATTGTAGATGTATTGGGTTCAATACAGCTAGTAGTGTAAGAATAAATGTGCTAAAATCAAACGTGTATTTTTATTTTATTAAGCAGATCCATATAAAAATTATGAGCGGATAATCAATAGATGCGTATTATTAAGCAAAACGCACATATAATAAAAATATAAATTTGATACAAACATGCATATAACATAACAAAAATTAGAAGTTAAGATACGCAAGTAGAAATTTTCACAAATTGACATCATCATGCAAAGAAATAAGGAACCTCATTTGCTTTTATTTTGAATTCGGATAGTCCGAATATGGTATAAATCACCGGTATACGGTCCTAATCGAAAGACGAGAAGCTTTAAGGATAAAAAGGATACGGTCCTAATAAAAAAAATTCTCTCCCTTTTGTAAGAAATGTCCTACATGTCAAATGATTTAGGTCAAATTAATAGATTAAATATGAGTTTATTCTTATTGGGTTGTTTCAGTAATGGACCCGAATTTCTGCTCTGATCTGATATGATATGTTCCATCAGGATAAGATCTTCTGAAAAGACTCAAACGAATTGGTGCCAATGAACAAGCTCAAACAAACTGGTGCATATTGTTATAAATATGCAACAACAGTTCAGTTTTATGTTAGCCATTATGTTCACTTTATTTTAGAAAACGAGAGAGAAAAGGAGTTGTCAGTTCGGTACTAGCATACCGTCTTGCAGTAGTTTGTCAACATGTTCGTGTGGATACTAATAGAGACGCAACTGTTGTTGCTGATACGTATATCTGATACGGCGGAGAAAAAACATAAGAGGACTACTCCAGAAACTGAGAAGGAGTAGAAGAAGTAATTGCTCCTACAACTAGATAAAGACATCCGTTGCGTGTCTAGTGGTAAAATCTGTTTATCTTGAAATTTAATTTCTACATGAATTATGATTTTCAGATAATGAACAAATTATGAACTAAATCGAATTGTTATACAATAACCTCCTCAAAACCCTACACCTTTATCCCTGAAGCTACTCATCTTTCGATTAGGACCGTATCCTTTTTATATAAGATCAAATGGATCTATATCGAAACTCTTATATAAATCAACAGTAAAGTTAATCGAATCCACTGTTTTATAAATCCAACGGTGCAAACGAAAAAAAAAAAAAATCTATCTTACTGACAAAAATAATAACATTTATGGACCAAATCGCCCAATTACACATGGTCAATTGTCACATTTTTCCATTTATTTTTAAATTTTATACACTAATTTTAATATTCTAATTCTTCTAATATTTAAGAACTAATTTTTAGTGTAGTAACAAAGACAATGCTCTCCGTGTGAAAGATCGTAAGTTCAAAATTCAAATAAAAAAATCTTAAATAATCAGGTAGTTTGATCTCTAACTTTTACTTTAAAAAAAAAAAGAAAAATCTTCCAATATTCGATTGGCAATCGGATTCAGAGTTGAACTCCAGTTTAATAATGAACTGCACTATCAATTTGAACAAGAGCACTTAAGTTTTGACACCTCCTTTTCTGAAGGACTGGAGATGATATCATTATATTTTGCTTTTGTTGTCACATGAATACATGATGGCGTGCAAAGGTAACCCAAAACATTTCATACATGACCAATCATCTCGGGAGTTCGTTGTTAGGCGCCGATGCAACAGACTTGGCACTTCTTCTGGAATACTAAAAAGTATTTTAGACTTTACAATTTCCTCAGCATTTTTTATTTCCATCCTCATTGGCGTGCACCTAGCCTTGTATTAAATTTCATATATCAACGCACAAAACAGTATCCCAAGGTTTTCTCACAAAAATTATTTTTAATTTCAAATTATCTTCTTTTTTTTTTTAAATAGAGCTGAAAATGCAGCGATCCAATTCATCTGGTTACCTTTTATATAGTGAAGACATTATCTTTATCACTAAATTTAATACCGATTTTCTTTTTAATTTAAAATTACTGTTAGATTCCGTGCATTGTCTAAACTATAAACTAGAAATCACCTTCCAATGGTCAAGCATACAGCCATGCAAAGTTGCAATATAAATAGGTGGTGGAGAGAGAATAATTCGCGGGGATTCCTCACTCGTGAACAAATTATTTAAAATTAAGAGATCAGAGATGCCAACTAGTTCTTCTATAGCGAAGAAGGCCATAGCGTGCATGCCAATTAGTGACAAGAAATAATTTCATCTGATTCTGGCTCCACAAGAACCAATCGTGCATGATTTGGTAATTTACAAAGTATTTTGAAATTGTAGTGCTAAATTATTTTTCTTGTCATTAGTTATTTATATAGAGAGAGATTCGCTAAGTTCATAATGATATGACCAATCTCTTTATACCACCGGTGCAATTATAAAGTTCATATATATATGATGTACAATTAATTTTTGTTTCTTATTGTGACTAAGTCGGTCTTTTTTTGCATCTAATAAACTTGCTTTCAATGATATTTATTCAAGGAATCAACTAAAATTAGTTTTGATTTTGAAAAATAATAATACTTTTTTTAAGGTTGGCGGTGAAGTGCCGCCAACATTTGAATTGATAAAATGAAAAAGTTATTTATTGAAATTTTAAATCAAGTCTGCCAAAATGACCAAGACAGGCGAAAAGTAAATTAAAAATCTAGCTAGCTCGAATTGCTGCTAGGAGAGTGCTAAAGGACCCCCCATGCTCTATAATGCTCCCCCCAACCTATACTCATCCGCTATGCAACCAAAAAACAATATCGAGAGTTGTATCATTGATCAATATAACCTCTGGTTTACGTTTATTGGAGAAAAATCTTATATTCCTCTCCCACCACAGAGCCCATGCCCCAGCTACCCACATGATATTTGTGAGCTCGCGAGTTCTCATTGATACGTCCGGTTGCGCCATATCCCAGCTATCTCGGAGATTGGATCTATTTTGAAGTCGGATGTTGTAATGTGTGAAAAGGCCTCGCCAAAATCTCCTTGCATGTATACGGGCATGACCATATGATATAATCGGTGGTCTCTGTCAAGGAAGAGATGCATAAGTGACGACCCAGAGTAATCGTACAATCCTAGACTTATAGCACTTCCTGAGTTAAAATTTTGTTCTCCAATTTTGTTCTCCCTCATGAGTCAGATGAAAAGAAAAAAATAATAATAATTATCAATAGCGTATATATAACACATTACACATTAGTTGTTTTGTGTATTCTTTCAGTAACAAAACTATACCAAAATATACATTTATAATTTATAATGTACTTAACTTGAGTAATTTCTAGATAAAATTTATCTAAAAAATCAATGCAGGAAGACAAATAATTATGTCACACAACAAGAGTTCGACATATTGAAATTAAGTTAATTCTTGCTTTAGCCTCTGTTTGTGGTGACATAAGCCCCTTTCTACAACTTATGAATTAAGAATTGTCAAAAGAACAAAATCTACTCGAGATGGATTTTCAATGGAGTAAAAATCTTTCATTTCCAAAAAAATCAATTAGGATTTTTAATTGTACACGACAGAAGGAAATTATTGTTTTATCCTCACAAACTTTACCTTCACCAAGCGTAGGTTTCTTTTCATTATTAGATTTCTTCTATCCCGCAAAATGTTTTTCTTGTAAGACTTAATTTCTTGTAAGACTTAACTACAAGCTAAAAAAACAAAAATAAAAATCAAATCACACAGATGACCGCATCGCTTGTGCCATAGCACACATATATAGGAACTTCATATCTGATGAGGACTAAATTGTAATCTGTCATAATAAATCAATAAACCGAAAGGTTTCGCTTACTAGTGCTTCCTGTTTCTCAACTACGTATCAAAAGTCAGTCTAGTGTCTCTAGACTCTAGCAGCATGCTTTGAACATTAACAGTTACATGTATGTACCTGCAATATATAAATATTTGTATGCGGTCATGTATTTCGGTTTTAGACATACACCGGCATATGCATGCATATATAGATGTACGTACATATAAATATATTATTATACACACAGGAGCGGATGGTAGTGAGAGGAAAATGGGTGTTACCCTCCTATAAATTGAAAAGTTGTATATATGTCCATTAAATTTTATAAATTTTATAAATTTTATATGTATTAATACTTTGAGGAGGGTTCAAATGCACCCAAATTTTTATGCTCTCAAATGCACCCAATTCTGTATCTTCTTTATCTCTATTATTAAAGTCTGAACAGTCGATCCAAACCGCTCAACATGATCTTCATAATAAATTATGCTTGAAGACCATATTTTACATTTTTTAAAAATTTTTTACTATTTTTTAAGATAGGTACAAAATCATTGTTTTAAGGAGATTATGGACCATCCGATAAAGTGATTTTGTATCTATCATAAAAAATAGTAAAAAAATTCTAAAAAATATAAAATTTGGTCTCCAAGCATAATTTATTATGAAGATTATGTTGAGCGGTTTGGATCGACTGTTCAGACTTTAAAAATAGAGATAAAAGAGATGGTGCATTTGGGAGCATAGAAATTTGGGTGCATTTGAACCCTCCTCTAATACTTTTTAGTCTTTCTTATAAAATAGAATTATATTTCACTTGATTTTTTTTTCCTTCCAATCTTTAATTTTCTAATTATGTCCCGTATACACACGTAGAATAAGTGTTTGATTAGTTTGATTAATTGCCGTATTATATCTTGAGAGCTCTTTAGCTGGAAGCTACAGATGTTTTCCACATTATATATAAATAAGGGGGATTTCATATTTACCACTCAAAACATTAAAATTATGTATCCTCCTCTAAAATTCATAATATCATATTTACCCTTTTAGATTTCAAAAACTCGTAAATTTACCCATTTTATTATCTGTTATGTTAAAACTCATTTTTTAATTTATAAGTACTCATTTTACCTTTTATTTAAAAAATATGTAACAAGCTTAAAAAAAATGTCAATTTTCTAATTAGTTGGTTGGTTTCGAGGAGTAAATGAATTATTTGCCCTTGAAAACGGACCATTCAGAAGACTAATATTTTTCTTAAACATGCTACGTATTTTTTTTAATAAAGAGTAAAGTTGGTATTTCATAAATTTTAAATGAGTTTAAATAGAAAATGCAATAAATGTATACTTTGTGAGTTTCTTAAATTAAGAAAGATAAAGCGATATTATAAATTTTAGAGGAAGAAATACGTAATGTCAATTCTTTTAGAGATATACTTGAAATTTCATCTTATAAATAGAGTTCAAATTCTAGTACATTGGAATTTGTTTCTTCTTTCTGTGTTTAAACTTTGCATAGTAATTATTTAGTTGTGTCAAACAATATTCTGTCAGTCACACTAGATACAGAACATGAATCTAAGTATTGCATTTATGCACGGGGGCCTAAAGAAATCCCTAAATACTAAATATTGTGAAAAATCTTGCTCTCAAAGTTTAGTGGGTTCACCTTAAATCTACATGTATAAATCTGCAAAGGTTTAAAATTCGTAATTTAAATACAATACATATATAATATTTTATTGAAATAATTTGTTCTGTATCATACAATTAAAATATAAAAGTACTGAAATTTGTCAAATAATTTAAAAGTTTCGTAAATAATAAAAATATAGATTGGAAGTGAGGAGTTACCAATAGTTGAGGGTAACTGTAATGGGTGATTCTTAGTTTATATGTTTTTATTTAATTTTTAAATTAATATCTAAATCAATTGCATATGATACAATCATGAATAGAAATTCCTATTAATTAAAAAAAACTAAATTATAAGAGAGAGATACATATATATTGGAACATTCGATAGTATTTAAAAAAATACGATTAATACAGATATGAAATGAATTGTTCCTGAACATCGATTTAATTCGTCGACTTATTTAAAAATAAGCTAAAAGGGAAAAGTATATTATTCAAAAATCATGTTAGTAGTAAATAGCTATTTTGAAGAAGAGAAACTATGTAATAATATGTTGATTGTCAAACTTATAGGCAAGTCTTATAATAATAAGAAAAGGAGGAGGAGAATAAGAATAACAAAGAAAATAATAATACTAATAATAATAATAATAATAATAATAATAATAATAATAAAGGAGCCCACGCACTCCTAACAAGGGTAAGTAGCCAGTTTTATTGCATTAATTTAGTATAAAGTCGATCTACTTCACTTCATGAGTGATACATTTAATATAAATTTATAAAATTTTGCATTAATTTAGTATAAAGTCAATTAGTAAAAAATAATAATTAATTAATGCATTAAATTAACTTATAAATCTTCATATTTTGATCATTTGATTTTATACTAATTGAATAAAAAATTATAATATTTCCATGTAAATGCATTACTGATGAAGTAGATCAGTTTTAATAACTTAAATTTGTCATTGAAATATATTTAATAGATTTTTGAGGAGGTAACACGATATGTTAGCACGCTAGCTAGTTTTATTGTATTTTTCTTTTTAATTCAGCAAATATTAAGTGTTAGTGACTTGCTTGCTAATTTCTAAGTGCCCTTCTTCCTATATATTCCTCCAATACACTGCGATGTATTTTGACGAGACAGTATGCAACGTGATATCCAAAAATTGGTAAATTTATATAATATTGAAGAAGTTAAAATGAAAGCATGTTTATTTTGGTAAATGATTTTTATTTTGAACGTGATATGTTCGTCTAAGCAAAATGATGATAACACTTACATTAAAATAATTCGTAAAAATTTTTAGATGTAAATTTCAAATTTAATTCATATTGTCACATTTTTTTTTAATAAGTGTTGGAAATCAAACTAACCAACTATTTAACATTCAAAATGAATTTCCACACTCAACATATATTTTTTCTTATTTTTTTTAAAGAAAAATAGATAGAATCGGAGGAGTTTCGATAGGCATCAGCCCAATGCTTAGATGAGCCGTTTGATCTACATTAGGATTGTGCAGACGAATTACTTTACAATCTGTCTTTTGAATCTACATAGAATGTAAGAATATTGATACAAATCAAACAGTTTTGACCGAATATGAATCAAATTTGTTCTGATACCCACCGAACGGCTTCTTTCCCAAAATAGGCCCATCACCACTACACAACACATTATGGGATAAGGCTTTGCTGCTTTTTTTAGAGAAAAGCAGCATTTTGCTTTTCCGATCTGAACCATTCAAAAAATATCATTCACGTATTTTGATAAAAGAATTTTATCATACACAGATTTCAACGATTTTGAATAATTGAGATAGAAAAAGTAGCAGCGGAGTCCGTTCCCACTTCCCACGTTGTGTTGTCTTTAGAGAGAGAAAAAATATTGTAAGTACAAATTGAAGGACATTAACAATTAATATTCCAAGGCGAACTGTGCTGCTGTGCATTCATGTCCGATACTATACATACACAGTCAAACAAAAGACATCACACGTGTGGAATAGACGGTTCTAATTTTGTTTAAACAGTTCGTGTGACAACTTGTCAAAGGGAACAGCACCACGCGTGTGTTGTTAGGGCCTTAGGGGTGTCGTACTCTCAAGTAGGTTCTTTAATTATTCGACCACAAATGATCAGAATTTTATGAATTAACCTATTTACCCTAGGTACTTTTTTCAGGAACTTAATTAACTAATTGATATCACGATTTATTGGCAGGAAGTAGTCCAGATCATCATATATTTGGTTCCAAAAATGATATGATAAAATGTTGTATTAATTGTTAGGCAGGGAGAATTAATATGCAATAATTAAATTATTTTCTGAAGCAACCAATCATTGTTAACGAAACAAAGTACCATTTGCTGCCATAACTATATCAAAGTATATGTAAAATAACCCTTCTTTTCATGTTTTTGTATAATCATTTTTTTTTTTGAAATAAAGATGGACCAAGCCTTTGAACTACAAGTGTGTATAATAAAATTTCACTTGGATTTAAAACTTACGACCTTCCATACAAAATATATTGTTTTGAAAAAGTATAGCGTGCTACCTGTAGCATAGTGACATGTTACACTATTATCTTAAAAATTTATTAAATAAATTTTAAATAATGAATCCAAACTTTTGAAACCGATCAAGTTCATGCGTGATGCTTTTATATATAAAATTTATAAATTTTTGCATTTATAAAATTTATAAAGTTTGCTAAATGTTGAACAGAGGATTTGAAATAGTCTACAGTGAGCTCATTTATAAATTGTTGCTATTATTTATTTATTTTGTAATGAAAGTCACGTAGGCAATATTGTTGTTGTTTTTATTATTGATAACGACGATGATGATCTTCATATAAAAAAGTAAGTTCATCTTACACAATCACAAATGTTAGTAAGATGAACTTACTTTGTACATAGTTAGTAATATTTGTGATTGTGTAACATTTGAAACCAAATTTATATTTTGGATGGTCCATAATTGTCTGAAAACATTGATTTCTTACCTGTCTAGAAAAATCAAAAAAACTTTCAAAAAAATATAAACTTGGGACTCCAAGCACATTTTAATATGAAGATCATATTGAACGGTTCAGATCATTCTTATCATAAAACCGATGAACCATTTTAACCCTCCTATTTTAATAGATATTTGAATGATTTTTTAAATTCCCGGTCTACTATTTTATCTTCTTAATATTGCTGAATTATGAAGTTTTCGGATAAGATCAGTATTATTTATTTTAAGGACCTCTCTAGACAAATAGACAGATTAAATGCCTCTAGTTACTAATTAGTCTTATATTGTATTATTGGTGCATTTTGCGAGCTTTAAAAAATATATATTTTTTCCGATTTAAAAAAAATGTATCTAGACGAATTCAACTAAAACTGTTACATATTTACATTCATTTTAATTTAAATTCTTTAAATTGATGAAAAACTTATAAATTTTCTGTCAGAAAAAGTCACTATGTGATATTTTAAAATAGGAGGAATTTCATGTATATCCCTCAAAAACATTAAGAGTATGTTTGGATGTATAAACAATAGAGGCTATTCGGAATAGCAATGTGCACACAAAAAATATTTTTGCTATTCGAAATAGTTAGAACAGCTGCTATTCTCTATTCCTTGTAAATGTTATAATAGTTACTATTCGGAAGCAAAAAAAATTGTAACTTGTTTAAGAGAAATGTCGATCTTATATTTGATCAGTTTTCGAAGACAAAAAAATAGTTATTTTATAAAGGATAAAGGGTACAATGGATATCCGGTTTTGGAGGGCAAAATGGATATTTTATACAATATAAAGGGTATATGGGTATCTTATGAGATCAATATTTTTCTTAAACAAACTATAATTTTTTATGTTTTTAATAAATAGTAAAATGGATATTTTAAAATGAGTTTTAATATAAAAAACAATAAAATTGACAAATTTGTAAGTTTCGGAAGTTTAGAGAGGAAAAATACGTAATTTCAATGTTTAGAAGGGGATATACATAATTTTGAATTTCCCCTTTAAAGTTCCCCCTTTAAAATATACCTCAAATTATGTTAAACTTTTAGTCCATTATTTCTTTTTATTCACCGGTCTATTATTCTACACAGGAGGATAAAATTTGAGGAGCTTTCTTGACACGTCACTTAACCTTTGTTCGACTGCTCCATTTCCATGAATCCTTCTTCTTTAATTCTTTCTGTACCGTTATCACCAGTCGCATCTGACCTTTTGTTTGCCACTGTACAGCACATGCCATTTAAGCACGGTTCGGCAGTTCGGCTCCTCACTATTGGTACGGACATGATATGACCTGTTTTAAGCCTAAGGGCGTGGATTTTTTTTAAAACAGTAATTAAAATAATTAAAGTTAAAGAACCAATATGATTACTGGATTTTTTATAAAAACAGCAAAAACCGAATAGTCTATTTGGTTAAGGGGTTTTTTTTTGCTTCACCGAATAGGCTATTCGGTTTACTCTATTTTCACAAAAACAAATCCCGAACTATGTAACCTTTCGTGTAACACCCCATAAACCGAGATGACAATTCGGTTTAGGGATATTTTTTATTTTTTATTTTAAACCGAATAGCCAATTCGGTTTGGGGAAATTTTGTTTATTTTTAATTGTAAACCGAATTGGCTATTCGGTGATGGGTTTTTTTAATTTTTTTATTTTAAATCGAATTGGCTATTCGGTTACACGAAGTTCTGTCAAAACGATTCCTTCTCCTCTCTCCTCTCCTCTCTGAATCATTTATTCCCGAGACAGAGAGAACTTCATTTATTTCCGAGACCTTCGTGCTTCTCCAGTGTGAACAGTTTCAGTTTCCCAAATTACAGATCGGCCCCTTCATTGTGTTTCTAGCATTCGTCTGAAGATTGTAGTAAGTTTTTTTTTTCAATTATGATCATATTTTTTGCTGTAAAATTAAAAATTATCGAAGGTTGATCGTGAAAATTTTTGTTCAGGAAATGTCTCAAGTATTAATAAATGTGTACCACAGACGCAAAATTACAGACGCACCGACCTGCACATTTCCTGTTACTAACTCAACTAGTCTTGATGAGCTAAGAAGACAGATATATGTTGGCATTCGTTTACTCCCTAGCCAGTTAGACCTGACAATCAGCGCACGTTTGAATAGGCACCACCTTACTCAGCAGAAAAATACCAGTTGTTTAACATAGACCACGAAACGATCTGGCATATGGTGCTTGAGAATGCCACTCCGGTATTGAATTTTAAACTTCTTGAATTAGTGGTTGAGTCAGTACCAGTTGTTAGTCAGACCAATTATGACCTATACCCGGGTAATGTACCTGGAACTAGCAGATGTTGTCGGCCCCGGTCGGGTATGTGTTATATCAGACTAGCATGCTGCAATCCGTTCAGTGTTTGATCGACCTGATTTAGGGTGGTGTGAGTAAAGGGGTGAAGCAGTTCATCGATTATGTGCTCATCATATTGCGTCGAATGTGTACAAGTTGTGCAAGGACAAAATAATCAAGGTATTTTCACTGTGTTTGTGGGTAAGATGAAACCTTGGAGGTTTAATGAGGGTATGGAAATGATAGAAGGTAGGAGTATGGCTACTCACCAGTACATCATGTGGTGTGGTAAAAGGTTGCAAAATCTCTAAGAAGAGCCTCTGCAACTCCATAAATGGGCGCAATGTCATGACGGGGGCCCAAATAGGTGGGGTATTATGACTACGAACGGATCAGAATCCTTGAACAATATTTTTCGAGTGGCTCGCCAACTGCCTGTAACGGCAATAGTTAATCGCACATTCTATAAAGTTGTGGATTGGTATGTCAGAAGAGGTGCGGTTGCTTGAAATTGGCTTTTGAAACGGAATGAGATTATCAGGAAACATCATGTCAGTGTTAGAACACCGAATTGCCAAAGCAAAAGAGCACCGAGTGATACCAATGGGGGGCGAATTCCCCGTCTATGAGGTCGTCGATCATGATGGAACCCAAAGAACGGTATGTCAGATATTTACTTAAATTTCGTAGAACTTTCTCAGTTTGTAATATTTAAATAACTTGATTTATTGATTGTAGGGAGTGAAGGGAGACATGAAGTACGAAGTTAGATTTCCAGAAGGGGAGCATGGAATGCCTGTTTGTGACTGCCAGAACCGCAATTTACTGGCATTCCTTGCAACCACGTCTTGGCGGTGTGTTGTAAGAGACATCTAGATCCGATGAACTATGTAAATCACTATTATAGCGTTGAAAATTATGTCAACACATGAAGATGTGAGTTTCACGGCTTCGGCAACGCCCCCAATTGGCCTATGATTTGGGAGCACCTATAATCAGGGCGGACCCAGATAAAATTAACAAGGGTAGGAGGAAGCACAGACGAATTCCTAATTCTATGGATGATATGGAAGCTCGATGTAGGCCATGCAGTGGAGTACAACGTCCAGAGGGATCCAATAGAAGAAGACCGTCAGGTTAGAAATCGTAATTGTGAATTAGTACATATTTTTAATTAAATTAAGATTTTACACACTTAATTATATTTATGCCCGCATTATACAGGAGCAATTGTTGGAAGTCGGATAAGCGTATCTGGCACCCGAGCAGAGGCTTCTGCTATGTATGCAGGTGTATCTGATCCAAGGTTGTTGGTGATAGTAACTCACATACGGTATCCAGTTGACAACATTTGCCTTCAGACGCTCAAATTGGTTACAGTATTGCAATGTACCTAAGTTGTGAACACATGACAAATACATATTGAATCAACACTAAATTATATTGAAAAACACAATTTAAAAAATATTCAAAAATCCATATTTAAATAAATATACCTCTAATAGGGTTGCCATCCTATACATGCGGAATAGTCCATTTTGCACCAAAAGCCATCCTCTCTAATAGGTTTTCGCCGCCGAAGGGTAAATCGTTTTTGGGTCTGGGCCGGCCTATAGGAAATTGAGTCCAAGACCACATCTGCAGCAGTAGTAATGGACCATTAATTGTAGCCGTTGTCTTTATACAAGCCCGGGACAACTCGCGATACAGGCAGGCAAGCACAGCACCTCCCCAATTGTAGTCCTGATCCCGCGGTCTCAAATTCTCTAAGAACTGTAGGTACAGGATCGGGACAGAACTTGAGTTCGCATCGGAAAACATCACCGACCCGAACAAGTCCATGCAGTATGCCCGTGTGTGTCGGTCGACGGTCTGCTGGTCAGTGTTTGTGTGAATTCTTCGTTAAAGTGGTCCTTCAACTATCTAAGGCGCATATGGTATTTTGATATCCTAATATACTCGTTTTCCTTGCCTCTGTTGTGTACCTGTGAATGAAAAATTCATCACCACTGTTTTCATTACCGTCGTACACCTCATGACCAAGGCAATCTTCGATCGATTGCGGCCAATTACATCTGTATGTCCAGAAATTGCCGTCCCTGTAAACATAGATTTAGAGATAAACATATACTTGATATTTATAACTAAATTTGTTTATTATACAATTTATTTACACTAATTTTATTTACACTACATTTATTTACACTAAATTTATTTGCACTAAATTTGTTTGCACGAAATGTTTTTACAATTTTTTTACACTAATTACTATAAATTACTCTAAACATTTATAGAATTTACTTACACTAAATTACTTGCATTAAATATAAATTAATAACAAAAGTATAAATTAGTAACAAAAAATATTTTACCGGTAACAGGTAGGCCCCACAGACAGCTGACATCTTCCAATGTCACTATGCACTCCCCCACCGGAAGATTAAAAGTATTCGTCTCGGGCCTCCACCTCTCGACGAGCGCAGTGATCAACGCTTTATCAATCTGACAATCATTCACCTCCGTCATCTGGTACAAGCCTAAATTCACCAAACCTTGTTTCATCCGAGGTCGGTAATTAACGCCAATTTGGCAAGGACCATGACGCAGTGCATAATCAGGCTGGAACGATAATTCCACAGTAACAAAATTAATCGTGACTTACAAGTTTATTTTGAAATTTAAATCCAAACCGGTATTAAATATATACCTTCGTTGTATTCGCCCTCCATATCTTGTGTTTATCGTTACGCAATTGCAACAAGGGTTGTTCATTAGACATTTTGCACTACAATATAAATAAAATTACAACATAAGAAAACTCCAATTAGTTAACACATAAAAAATTCCATTAGCTAATTTACTCTACATACAAAATTTAAAAAATCTACAATTAGTTAAATTATACTAAAAAAAGTCTAAATTACACTAAAAAAACTAAATTATTCTACATTTATTTAAAAAAATAATTATAGCAAGATTACTCTACATGCAAACCAAATCATTCTACTTTCTAAAATTACACTAAATACACTAAATTTATACACTAAATTACTCTAAATATTTACACAATTTATTTACACTAAATATTTATACAATTTATATACAATTTATTTGCACTAAATATTTATTTATACTAAATTTTTTTACACTAAATATATTTACACTAAATTTATTACACCAAATTTATTTCACAAAATTTATTTACAATTTATTTACACTAAATTACTCAAAAAATTACTCTAATTACTCTAACTATTTATACAATTTATTTACAATACAATACACTAAATTACACTACAATAAACTAATTTACACTACAATACACTAAAAAAAGCTAATTTACTCTACATAAAAACTAAACTAAATAATTCTACAAAAATAATATAAAATTCGGATTTTTTTTAAATTAATAATTTACACTACAATATACTAAATTTACACCACAATACACGAAATTACACTACAATACGCTAAAAAAAACTAATTTACTCTAAATACAAACTAAACTAAATAATTCTACAAAAAAATTATAAAATTCGGATTTTTTTTTCAAATAAAAAATTTAACTACATACCTAACGAAACTTATAGATATGAAGTTCTTCTTGTTCTCCTCTCAAAATTCTACTAAAATATGTGATTAGAATAAAAAATGATAAAGATTTGAGGTGATTAAAATTCGGATTTTGGTTCTCTCGGGTAGGGGAAAGAAGGAAGGCCTCTGGGAAGAAGGAAGAATGGGAAGAATGAAGAATGAAGAAGGGAGGGAGGGTCCGGGGGTGCATTTTTTAGCCAAACCGAAAAGGCTATCCGGTTAAGCACAATTTTTTGGCTTAACCGAAATGCTTATTCGGCGAAGCCCAAAAAATCCCTTCACCGAATAGACTATTCGGTTAAGCCAAAAAATTGTGCTTCACCGAATAGCCTTTTCGGTTAAGCATACAAAACGGATCTTCTGTGGCAATGTTCCTACAACCCCACTTAACTGACTGCTTAACCGAATTGGCTATTCGGTTAACCAAAAAAAACCCTTAACCGAATACGCTATTCGGTTTTTGCTGTTTTTGTAAAAAATCACATAATCATATTGATTCTTTAACTTTAATTATTTTAATTACTGTTTTAAAAAAAAATCCTAAGGGCGTTTCCCCTCAAAAAAAAAATGACAAGACCTGTTTTGAAATATATGAACCGTCCATTGCTTACCGGACGGTCCAGTAGAAATCCGGCGATCGAGAGAGAGTGTTCTCTCCAGTTTACGTTGAAACGGAGAATAGTGGATGTATTCGGACCCTATGGGCGATTGGGGGATGCATCGAGATTGGTGTGGGAGTAAAAAGGAGAAGAGCGCGCAGTCCGGAACCAGACAAGAGGGAGCAGCTACCCACGTGAGAAAAGCGTTGGCCCCACCGGGTGATGGAGCCACGTGGCGCTCGACAAGGCCCATCGGCTGCTGGACGTGTGCGCCGATCTCCTCAGTCCCATCCATCCCTTAATCGCCTCCCGTGGGGACCACCTCGACCCGAGCCATTCTTTTGAGCGTCTGGCATGAGTCTGCATGCTCCTGATTCATATCGTACACTACTTTCTGAAATGAAAATGATTTTAGTTGCAGACAAAACATTCAAATTCGGTATCAAAATCTGCTGCTATTATCAAAGAATAAGATAATTCTTCTGTTCTTTTTTTTGTGTCTATCTTTCTCTCCTCTTTTTCTCTCTTCCAGGAGGAAGTTATCGGACCAAAATTGATTCGAAATTGGTTCTTTGAAAATAGAAGCAGATTTTGATTCAAATTCGCACTCTTCACATGTAATTGAATCTTTTTAGCGACTCAGACAGAAAAAACAGAGGAGAGGAGTTATCGGACCGAAATTGGTTCGATGCTTGATCTAAGTTGTTCAATTACTAATTTAAAATTTATATGTGAAAAAAAATATGGAGTATAATTGGAACATAAAACCAATGATACATTTTAATCTTGTTCTTTCAATGGACTTGAATAATTTCTTAAATTCTCGGTCTACTATTCTATCTTTTAATATTGTTGAATTATGAAGTTTTCGAATAAGATCGGTATTATTTATTTCAAGAAGCTCTCTGAACAAATAGATAGTCTAATATTTGTATTATTACTACATTTTTGGAGCTTTAAAAAAAATATATACATTTCTTCCAATTTAAATAAAATGTATCTAGACGAGTTCAAGTTAAATTGTTACATATTTACATTCCTTTTAATTTAACTTCTTTAAATTGATTAAAACTGTTAAATTTTCTATCAGAAAAATTATTATGTGGTATTTTAAAATAGGGGGAATTTTATGTATAACTCTCAAAAATTTGAAAATTACATATTCCCTATCTAAATTTTAAAATTACATATTTTTCCTTTCTAAATTTTCATAACTCACAAATTTACCTACTTTATTGTCTTTTATATTAAACTCATTTAAAATTTATAAAACATCCATTTAATACAGAAAAAGAGTATAATAGGTATCTTATAAGTTTAATATTTTAACCCTGCTCTTATAAGATCAATATTTTAAAATATTAGACTGACCTTTTTAATTACTAACTTAAAATTTATATGTGAAAAAAGGGTTTGGAAATTGATTTTTTAAAAACTAAAGAAAAGTTGCATTTTTATGTACATACTTTGCTTTGATTTATAAACAATGCATGTAAATTCATTCTATACAATGTAGTATAGTTAGGTTCGCTCACATTATTCTTGAACTTAAAAAAATAATTCACATTCATTATGCGTGAACTTTCTAATTTTAAAATATGTGTATTTTCTATCACTTTCTCTCACTTCTCCTTTTAAGTCTTAACGGATGACAAAAAAAATGTCTTATTTGAGCTCTGCAAGTGTATTTTTAAGATAATAGTATATGATCTCAAATATATTTATGCATTAGTGGTAGATTTAGATCACAAGCTCAGTTGGGTTTGATTTAACTAGTAGAAAATTTTCACAAATATATACCCAGAACTCCATATTTAATTTTAGAAATCTTTTTTTTATTGTAAAAAATGTCAACTATAACTAGTCGATGTTGAATTACGAGTTACATTCATCTGAAATAACAAGAAAATGTATAAATGTCAACTGAGAATATTGAGAATATCATTAGATCATCTTAAGGTATACTGTTGTTTCAGAAAGAGAGAAGAAATGGAATTTGTACCTGTAAAAGCCGATTTTTTATATGTAGTATTTCTTTTAAAATAAAGTTATAACATTAAATTAGAAGTTTTAAAAAAAATTTAATACGGTGAAGCTGTTATTATTAACATTTCGTCAGCTCAAAATTCTAACAATACAATGAATGAAAATATTTTAGTTGTCACAACCAACTCGAATTAATAAAAAAAATCGACTAATAATAAGCGGAATTAACATTTAATTGTATGAAAAAACCGGGTGCAGGGTAAAAAAAAGGATTCTTATAACGACCATCTCGATTCTTCACGTGTACCTCACGGGCCCACACCGCACACTGTGGCACGACCGGTAAATGTCGAGTCTCGTAGGGGTACTGATGGAAATGTGAAATCGCCGATGGGGTGTGTGCCATTTGACCGCTGCCTGCTCAAGCACAGACAAAGGGGACTCTACTAACGCTGTCAAAGGAAAAGAGGTATGAAATTTCATCCCTACCCTCATTTCTTAAAACTTCACAATTATGCAAAAGTGCCTCAAGTTAGTGATACCCTTTTCTATATTTCAAGAATCTTTTGTTAACATTTACTGTTTTGGTTATTCCGTTATTTAATTTTTAATGGATATTTTTAATACTAGACTGGATAGTAAATTTTTTTAAATTACAGCTATGGCGAAATTATGACAATGCACCTGGTTTCTTCACCTTAGTAATTTTACTTTCGTCAATGAATAATATTGTGTTTTATTCTGTCGTCAGCAGTTGTTGTTACAGAAATATAAATTCTGACTTTCTATTCATCACAGTTTTAATGAGAAAATATAATTAAGCACAATAAAGTAAGAAATAAATATTACAAGACAAATATGTCACCAAAATTCGAGTCATGTACTGCTGTTCGATATTTAAATGCGAGAGTTTGAAAAATTTCTATGTCATTCGAAAGGAAAAATCTAGAAAATAAAACCTGTGTATATATAATGTATTTTGTTTTTCTAGATCGTTTGAAATTATGAGATATAGGAAGGGTTTATGTGAACTTTATGCAAAACATGACATGATGATTTTTGACACCTTGAGGTCCATAACATGAGAAACATATCCCAGGAGGAAATGCACCGATGGAAAAAGGAAAAACAAAGACAAGACTTTCTTCTTGGAGGATGGATTGGCACAGTGATTTAACGGCACAGATTTTCTGTGACCTTGACCTTCACGGCGATAATGTTTACCGCAGGGAAGCACAGCACGGCATCGGATTAAAATTGGTCGGTCGGCCTATGAGGTTTAGCCAAAGGTGGTTAAATTACTCCTGTGATTTTAAAATTTTAATTATATATATAGAAATTTTAAATTTTATTTTTTTTAAACTTTCTATACAGTCTATAATTAAATTTTATCTTTTTTAAACTTTCTATACAGTCTAGCTACCCTCAATAAATGAATGTTTAGTTGTAACCTAATGGTTAAAGTTTTATTTTATGGTTGAGAGGTTAAAGTTTTATTTTATGGTTGAGAGGTCTTGAGTTTAAATTCCACTCACCACAATTGTACATTTTAATTTTCAGCCACCTCTATCAAAATTTTCTAGTTCTGCCCCTGTCGATCGGGTGTCCGTTCAGTATAGTTCGATTCGCTTTATTTGTGTGCGCTGCTTCAATCGTGCGGATCAAGTATGCACAAATTATGAAACGAATCAGACGGGTTTGGAGAGTATTGATTTGATGCCTATTAGAGGCGCCCCGCTTCCTCACTGCAACTTTCCTGTCAAATCCCACCCTTATGTTAGTGGAAGCAAAAAATTATCTAATAGACGTCGATCAAAATCTATCTCGAATTTTGTGTGAGTGGATTAAAATTTTACATAAATCTCAATTGTCTCGTAAACCTAAACTGCTTACAAAAATTTTCAACACGAATCAGACGGCTTCAATCAAACATCAAACAAATTTTGATCCAATACCCAACGGAACCCCTCCTCTTCCTTCATTAACCGTTCGTTGTTCAAGGACCAAATTAAAAATTTCATTATGGTCAATAGTAGAGTGATATGGATATGTAATATATTCGTCAATCTCTATATTCATCAAATACCTTCATTTAAAATGTGCATTTATTTTACTGTTTTTCTCCCTTGAATTTTGGTTAAGGAATTTCTGTTCTATTTCTTCTCCCTTCCAGTCAAAATGTACCCATTTTTATTTAATTATTGACTAGTTTTCTAATTCATCATGCATACAATAACGTAACACAAATATTGAACCACAGGGGTCAGTTAACCCCCCCCCCCCCCCCCCCCCCCCCTCTTTTTGTATTTTATACTATTTACATTATTCATAAATAAAATGATCTCACATTCTTGATAAAATTTTAGCAAGAGGTTCCGCATAAGTAAATCATATTGCATGCAGGATAGATTAGCTAGAGGTATGGGTACTTTGGTTTACTAGCAGTAATTTTAGATGTTACCCACTGATTTGAAGAATTATGCAACAAATTGTCACCGCATGTGAAACCATATACTTCATCACTTCATGTGCATCATGTCATAATAATAATATTCACATAGAATATTGTATGGATTGTAGTGCTCTAGATTTTTTTTATGTGTATTATCTTATTATTAACATTTTACCGAAGTTACTTGGATTACTGTGCATGTGGGGATCTTATAGAAAAATTAAATTTAAACCAATAGCAATGTAAGTACTCACTACTCAAATTATTATTTTAGACATGAGAGTATAATTGTATATAGGAGCAAGGTGCTTATAGCTTAATTAATCTAGTAACTAGCCACCTATAGTTATGGCCTCTAGTTGCCTAGAAATTCGCCTAACTAAATATATTTACATTGTTTACTGTGGTTAGATCTTAAATAATAATAATAATATGTTATATATTAAAGCTTACATAGCAAACTGCTACTGCACGTGAAGTCTCTTTGTGGAATTTTTTTTATAAACTATAATTAAAAAAAAAAGAATTTACGAAACCAACATGATTATCATTTTTTTTACAAAAATCATAAGAACTGACTGTTATTTTTTTTTATTCCAAACCAAAATAGCGGCTCATATGAAAACTTGTGAAACCAGTACTACAAAAAATTCAAAAAGGGGACCGGACCGAAATGTCATTTCGGTCCGGAATTAAAAAAAATAACGGACCGAAATGCCATTTCGGTTCTTATGATTTTTGTAAAAAAAAATAATCATGTTGGTTTCGTAAAAAAAAAAAATTAATTATAGTTTATAAAAAAAGTTCCTCTTTGTGGATGTTGTGAAATATATTTTTTTGGGTGTGATCTTACAAAACTAGCAAGAGTTATTTTGTATGCTTCTTATATGAGTATTGTTTTGTAGTTTTCGTGGGATGTTGTGAAATATTTTTTTGGGCTTGATAATAAAAAAAAAATTTAGTGAAACAATACTAGCCAGACTTATTCGAGTGAGGCTACGGTATTATGTATAGTGTACTTTGATCGGATACATGTCTTAATTTTTAAAGTCTAAATAGTCGATCCGAAATGTTTATTATGATCTTCTAAAAATGTACTTAAAAATCAAATTTATATTTAAAAAAATATTATTTTTTTTAAATTGATACAAAATCACTACTTTCGAATGGTCTAGAATCTCTAGATCAATTGATTTTGTACCTAGTTAAAAAAATAGTAAACAAAATTCTAAAAAAAATGTAAAATTTGGCATCCAAGCACATTTTTATATGGAGATCATATTGAGCGGAATGGATCAATTGTTCGGACTTTGAAAATGAAAATATGAATCTGTAGTAAGGACCAAAGTGCGATATGCATAGTACGGTAGGCGGTAGCTTCACTCGACTTATTTTGTATGCTTGTTACTCGAGTATTGTTTAGTAGTCTCTGTGGGGTGTTGTAAAATATTTTCTTTTGGGTGTGACCTTGCAAAAAACAAAAAGGAAATAGTAAAACAATACTAGCTAGGCTTAGCTTATTTTGTATGCTTGTTATATAGGATAATAGGAGTATTGTTTATTAGTCTTTGTGGGATGTTGCGAAATTTTTATTTTGGTGTGATCTTACAATAAAATAATAATAATTTTAGTAAAACAATGCTAGCTAGGCTTATTTTGTATGTTTTTTTTATATGAGCATTTGTTTAGCAGTGATGCAAATGCTCAATTTGTTTTATAGTCATGCTAGAGTGTATCAAATAGGAGCATATCAGCATATATAGGTAGGGGTTTACTCTACCAACCTAAAGACTTCACGGAGAAAAATGTACCTTTTCTATTGCCATACAACTGGTTACACATATTTTATTTACTTATTCTAAATTAATGCATCAGAATACTGTGAAAAAAGTTATGCTGCAAATCGTCGTTGCATGTGATCATGTTTTCCAAATATGATTCCCTAAAAGAAAAAAAAAATTGCTTTAGTGAGAACTCTATCTAACATAAATAGTTAAGATATTATTCTATTTCTAAAAAATATATGTTGGAGATATAATGTCTGATATTAAGGATTTTTTTTTTAAATTAGACCCCTCATTTCTACTCGAAAATTATTAATCTCAAAATTACTCCATTTATTTTTGTATTTTGTATGTTGTGCTTAGAAAAATATAAAAATAATTTTTGTTACTGGAGTTTTTAAGTAGTGACAGCTCCATTGTGGAACTTATTATGCCAGTTAAATTAGGTAAATATTGCACAAAAAATATGAAAGGTGAGTTATTTTTTTTTTCTATGGAGTAATTTTGTTCTGAACTTATAGAACAGATGTCAACTTTGTAAACATTTAAATAATTTTTTTTAAAATTGGACAAATGTAAACTCTGTACAAATTCAAACGAAAATGTGTAATGATTTACCCCGGACACAATTAGTAAAAACTAAAGGGAAAATAAACAAGTCACAAGTCAACTGGTCAAAGAACTTTCTATATGTAGAAATTTATATTTTATAGATCTAAAAGATTATTGAAAGGCAGCCAATGGGTGTATATTATTTACAGAGCCAATATTACTAATGGGAGGTGGGTGGTCTCTGACTTAGCACTAATTAAAATATATACTTCTATGCAGTCTATGACAAACTCTTTTTCTTTTCCTTGGCAAAAAAAATATATTTTCCTTTTGCTCGTTGGAGAAGTGTACTTTCTGTGGCTGAAAAAAAAAAATACAAGAATCAAAATAATGAAATGAAAGGAAAAGAAAAGATATCTACACCCTTGTGGTATTAAGTAATTAGGATTGTGAGTCGTACTTCGTTGCAAATAAAATAATATTTATTTCAGATAAATTAACTTTTTTATGATTAATTTTGTAAAATAATTTAAAGTTTTAGTATGTATTGTACATAATAATAATTTTTTTTCAAAACCTAATATCCGGATATTAGTTTTTTCATATAGCATAACGATTTTTCACTTCCTTCAAGCATTTAAGGTTTTTCAATTCATTGTTATGAAATTGAAACTTTATGTGCGCATTTTCTATAGAGCGGAATCGAATAATGTACATAGTGTTACTAGGGTTCTAACTATTCTAAAAAATCTCACTCCTAATTCCAAGAACTTACCAGATAAAAATTTACAAGATTAATTTATGATGATTTTTGTTTTCCCTTTTCCATTATCAAGAAAAAATTATTTTTGAGCGGTTTTCTTAATTGTCGATAAATTCGCATGCTTTCGGTCGGATGTTCAATTAGAATTGTTCGATTCGCCATAATTTCAAGAGCATAATCAGACTTCAAGCTATGATAATCAAACGTAAATAAATATCAATCATATAAAATTTTCATGTTACATATGAGTTCAATTTTTAGTATCCATAGTATTTTAATAATTATAGAAAATCATTAAGTACAATTTTTTTTAAATATATGCATTCGTCTTTGGACAATTTATTTTAAAATTCACCCCATAAATCTTGACACCAATCGAATGAGTTCAATCGAGTATTAGACCGAATTTAATCCGATGTTCATCAGACCGTCTTCTTCACCCAACTAACGTGAGTCAAATTGTCTACAAGTGTCATTCAATCCAATGCAGAGTAGTTTGATTCACATCAAAATCTGCACTGGCAATTATTTAAACGCAATGTTAATATTGATGGGATCGAACAGCTCGAACCGAGTATGAACCAAATTTAATTCGATGAACATAAAACCGTCCCTCCCCCTTAACACGAGTCAAATTGTCTGTAAGCGCCAATTTTTGTCCTAAATGTGAGCCATTTACAATTTACACTTGACAAAGGAAGCATCATTACTTGGCTTATTAATTGAACAAGTACATATCTTAAAAAGTATTTTAGTACTTTTTTTTAATGTAAACAGGCAAGATTTCTGATTCTAACTATTCAAGGTTTCAAGTTTAAGCTCCGTTTCCTTATTTTATTTTTATTGACAAGAAGTTTTATTCTCTAAAAAGCATTTTATTTGAATTTAATTTATGATTGCGTTGAAGTTAGATAAAATGGCTTGTTTTTAAATATATTGTTACCTATTGCCATCATAATAATAGCGAAGTACCGCGTTTTAATTATTTGCAGATAGATTATTTTGCGAAATTTTAGAAGTTTTATTGCAAGGTAAGGTCGAAGGTAAGCTAATTCAAGTTTATATGTCCTTTAGTCATCTCACATAAACATAACAATTCCTTTTCTCTTTTGATTAAAATACCTTTCTTAATTAAAACTCCCGCAGATATTATGTTTTGCAAAATAACTTATTTTTTGTATTCTCTTACAGCATAATAAAACACGAGCTAGGATTTCCTAAAGAAATTAACTTGATGATTTTAATAACGTTTTTTTAAATCATGCTATTTTGAAAAACAAAATAATAGGCATGCTAGTTTCCTGGATTTTTTTTAAAAACCATAATTAAAATAATTAAATTTAAATAAACAACATAATTGCGCCCAGATTTACAAAAATCATCAAAACCGAAATGCCAATTCGGTCCGAGCGCATTTTTTTCCTCCGGACCGAATTGGCATTTCGGTCCAGCTCAATTTCACAATAAAACTGTGTTGCCTTCCGTGTGGAGGCTTTTTTTTAGCCTGGACCGAATTGCCAATTCGGTCCATTTTTTTTTTTAGAGACACTAATAAATTAGAGCAAAAATAAAGAAATCTAACACTGAAAATTTAAATTTTTTGTTTAAATTATTTGTTAGATTACTTCTTTTGATTTATAATTAGAATATTTATACTAAAACACACTAAATTACTTGAAATTATGTTGAATTACACTATATTACGATAAATTATGTTGAATTACACTAAATTACGCTAAATTACAATAACTTCGCTAATTATATTGAAATACGGTAAATTACGCTAAAGTAGACCGATTCTGTGCCATCTTTCATGAATCATAAAAAATAGTAAAAATTAGTATTCTACAAGTTCATTATGTAACTAATTTACTGAGCTACTTGGATTGAATAATAGAAATGAAAATCTTAATCGGAAACTTCAACTCAAGTTTTGAGGCTCTTCCCTTAGTTTTTTGGTGATTCTGAATTTTGGAATCCGGCATCACAGGAACGGACGCATGCGTATTTTCGCAAGCTTTCCGAAAAGTGGTCATTTGCTGAAATCGGACACTCGAGCGCTGTTTTATGACCGTTTGAAGTTTCGCCGTCGTTTTTCGCCTTTTCAGTGAAGATATCGTCCCTATTCATATGTAATTTAGCGTAATTAACCGTATTTTAGCGTAATGTAATGTAATTTAGGGTAATTTAACTTAATATAGTGCAATTCAACATAATTTCAAGTAATTTAGCGTATTTTAGTATAAATATGCTAATTATATGTCAAAAGAAGTAATTTATCAAATAATTTAAACAAAAAAATTTAAATTTTCAGTGTTTCTACACCAAATTGGTAGTTAAAAATGTATATTAACTACAACAATAAATCGATATTATCATATTATTAATCAAAATATATTACTACTACTACCATTATTATTTTTAATGATAATAATACTACTACAACTATTTGTTAATATTTTTAAGACACTAAAAAAAATAGAAATAATAGTAGCAGTAAGGATGACGATGGTATTAATAATAATGATAAAAGTAATAAGGATGTGAAGAAAATATTAGTTTCATGCAAGAGCAAATTTCAAAAATTTAACTCAAAGAAACCAACATAGATCTACTTATTTGACTAACGATGAACCGTATTTAACATTTTAACTTGTTTAATCTTTATACCTCAAATCTTGGTCTCTAAACCAAGAAGTAGGGACTTGAGATGTAGGGTTGTTGCCTCCTTGTCGAGCCTTCACTTCTCCAAGTCGGCCTCGAAATGGCACCCGCTTCGAACGCACGAAGCCTATACGAGTATCCACCCGAGATTAAACGAAACTCTTGTTTTTCCCTTGCTAGAGGTAATCAACCAAGAATCTAACTTAACCTTAGCTTCTACCTCTTCAATCAACTATTAATTTTAGTGTAGAAGTTGTGCTCAACACATGAGCAAAAATGGTGGAGACAAAATTGCAAAAACTCTTCTCTTTTTCACCTCTTCTTACAAAAACGTTTTTCCATTTTTCTTACAAGAGAAGGAAGAAGAGAGAGATTAGAAAAAGGTGGCTAGGGTTTGGAAAAAGGTGGGGTATTTATAGTGTGAAGTTAGGGTATATTTTAATCATCTCAACCACAATGGATGGCTAGATTTAAACATGACAAAAGTAACTTTTACTTTTGCCATCCAATGGAGCTCTCCATTAGATGCACTTTTATCCCACTTTATTCCAAACCATTTCATCAAATGGACTTCTCCATTTAATGTTAAATTGGGCTTGGGCCAATTTCTATTTATGTCATTTTCGTTTTTGCCATTTATGCCAACTTTTGGCCCACCCGACAATTGTTACGATTAATTGTATTTGCTCAATTTTGTTGAGAAATAAATTTGTATACCATGTCCAACATGTAATAAATTTATTCTAAGATCAAGTTAGTCATCTCCATGACACTTTTATTTGTTTCGTTTTTCTCTCTTGGGTGTGACCTCGTAGGATCTATATCGTGTTGACAACAGAATCAAAACTTCTTTTAATTCTATAAATTATAAGCGGCACCTAGCAATATGCATTATAATTACTCAACAGATAAAGATGATATGAACCAATCAACATCACGATCCTAAAGCAATATTTAATTGCTTGTGTCAATTCACGTGCCACATGATATCGAGAATAAATCCAAGGCAGGAGAGTGTCATCCTTGCAAATTTATTCTTTTCTTGATTCCAAGTAATTCAGTAAATAATGATCAAACTCATTGATCATAATTGCATGCATACTTTATTACTCCATCAAGGGGCCCGAAGATATCATCACTCACATATGAAATATGAGGGACACTGGTATTCTTGATAAATATATTTTCCTCCGCACAAGACACACATATTGAGATATTATCTGTATAGCTGCCAGTTACGGTCAACGTTGGATAACACCTACAGATACATGTATCTCATGTAGGAAAAATAATCATCTCATACCAAAGAATTCAAGACACAAATGAAACATTAATGACACTAACACAATCCATGTTATGTTTCATTCTTGGGTCATGTCCAATCCCCTGATCTCCATCAGGTATTTATGTGATTAAATTGGTAGCTCCTTACCATATGATCCGTAGAACATGATCATCATTTAATCCACATACTAATCTTGTACCGGTAAATAGTGTTCCATCTTAATTACCAAGATTAGGGACATTTAGAGTATTCGTTATATTATTATTATAGAGTTCTACATTTCAAGTCCTCAACTCGAAAAATCCATAATGTAATTAAATACTCAAGGAACAAAATGATTCTTTCATTTCATGAACAAACATAGAATACATCCATAAATGGTTGGCTTCTAGATCATAACACTAACAGGATGATGATCTTGATAATAATAATTGATATCAATATTTATATTATAATACTATTAAAAACAATTCAATATGATAATACTATATTATTATTAATGTTACAATATTTTGCTTTATTTTGCTCTTGTCTCTATAAAAAAAAAAAACCTGGACTGAATTACCAATTCGGTCTGGCCTGTTTTTTTATTTTATGTGGCGTTCTTTCTATAACCCAGTGAAAAACAACCAGACCGAAATGCCAATTCGGTCCGGAGGAAAAAAATGCGCTCGGACCGAATTGGCATTTCGATTTTGATGGTTTTTGTAAATCTGGACGCAATCATGTTGTTTATTTAAATTTAATTATTTTAATTATGGTTTTAAAAAAAAATCCTAGTTTCCTTATAGATTGTTTGTCTTAAATTTTATTCCATTTGAAGAAGTGAAGCTCGCATCAAGTTTCATCATTTTTCATTTATATGATGTGTATCAAGTACATGTTACATTTAAGCGTTAGATTTTAAAATTATAAATTATTTTTATTGTTGTCACACTGGTAATTTAATCCTTTTTAATGAATCTCCACCTATAAAACATTTACTTCATCTACTTACATACGTGCAATTCCTGTGCATTGATTTGTAGATAGAATCTTATATATATCCGTGAGATTTTGGAAATTGGAATTCACTAGTATTTTTTTTATCAAGATTCGTACCATCAAAATACTTCCTGAGATATAGGAGTGCAAACGGATTGGACCGTCTGTATTCGGATCCGCATCCGCATCCGAAAATTAAATTTGGATATCCGTGCGGATACGGACATATAAAGATATAGTTTTAAATTTTAATTAATCGTATCCAAATAGTAGATATGTATCATATAGTTTAATATATATTATGAAAAAATTATGTATATATTTATAAATATCAAATTCGTATTTGTATCCGTTTAATATTTAATTTGTATTTGAAAAATAAAAACGGATACAGATATGGTTTTACCACTATCCGATCCGTATCCGATCCGTTTGCACCCGTGAGATACGTATGTATCCTCTACAGTATTGTAAATTTTGAGTTTGAAATCCGGACTGTTTGATCAGAATCAGATTCAATCTGATCTAATTTGAAAATTCTTAAATATTCATGTCAAGATGAAAAATGTAAGCAATTATTAATCTAGTTATATACAGAAAATAGGCGTTGCATGTGAGCACAATACATTTTTCATGCCGTTTATATTGAATAATAGCTCTTGTTACCTCGATATTATAAAAAAAAATTAAATACAAGTCGACGATTTTGAGAGCGTTGACAGCTGGGAGGGATTCCTCAAGTCAACATGGTAAAAAAAATATTATTATCACAAAGCATCTCAAGAAGTTTATAGAGCAAAATTACATTGTGATATGCTCACCAAGAAGAGTTGGTGAGCACACATCTAAAAAGCTATTGGATTGACTACGAACTACAAATTCAAACTGTTGAAATTCATCTATTTCGTGAGTGATGCATGTACATACAAAAAATTTAAATTTTCGAATTTATTTAGTACATGATCAAGCGGTAAAAAAAATAATAAAAAATAAATACATAAAATAATTTAAAAAATAAATTTAAAATGTTTATTTTTTTTTTTACCGCTTGACCATGTAGTCAATCCATATATTTTTTGATAAGTACTCTAGAAGCTAGGTTTACTTATTCACACACTAAGTCATGCCACTCACTGACACAATCAATTTTAAACCACAAACAATTAATTGTATAATTATAAAAAAATAACTAATTTTCATTTTGCACCTAACATGTAGATGGGAAAATGTCTATATCCCTAAATGCCTACCTAATAAACCACAAGCAATATATCTGTCTAGATATCTCAAAATTAGAGCATTATATGAGGGATATTAGGCAGATATTAGACAGCTGGACATAATATATGCATCCATATTCATTTTTTTTTGTTAATGCTTATTAAATAATTAAAAAAATGTCAAAAGTTTGTTGTTTTATTAGTGACAGCTGTGTATTGTTTTGGTCAGCATTGTTTGTTGCCAAATTACAAGAAATTTCTCAATTAATTCTTTCCTGGGACAACCTACCACCTAGCATGGAACAAAGCGCGCAAAAAATACGGATGATATAAAAAATAAAACAATATACAGGGCACCAACGCAAAAAGTACAATATCAGTATTTAATGAAGTGTCCGTTCACGGCGTTTCCTGTGCCCTCTTTTGGTCGCCATTATTATTTTCGGCGCGAAGAAGGGTATTTACGTCTTTTCACTTCCCTTCGGTTTCTTTTAGAAAAAGGTGGGGGTTTTTGTAAAGCGACCCAACCCAGAGTGAGCAGGGAATAGAGAGGAAGAGAGAGAGAAAAGCGAAGAGCTTGTGATTCGTCTTGTGTGAGGCGAAGCGACATTAAGAGAAGAGAGAGAGAAGAAAACGAGCTTTTAGTAACGCCGCCGTTCGTTCCTGGTTTCAAGGCTCTGCTCCGCCGCTTCTTTAATGGTGCTGCGTTTAATTCCACAATAAAACCCAGCAATTACTGCGACAATAATTGCTACTGTTTAAAGCCCCGAGAGAGCTCAGATAAGTCCGTTTCGGGATCCAAATCCGCTCTCAGATAGAGGAGAGAGAGAGAGAGAAAGAGAGAGAACGGTTAATTCCTTCCATCCATGGATAGTGCTGCTATGGAATCAGGTTAGAAATTTAAAATTCAGTAAAGATAGGCGCGAGCTTTACTCTTCTTCTTCTTCTTTCTGGTTTTCTTCTCACTCTGTTTTGGTTTTTTGGAAATGGAATTGAAGGGTTTAGAGGAGGTGGAGGAACTACGACTGATTTGTACGATGAACTATGGCGAGCTTGTGCGGGCCCACTTGTGGAGGTGCCACGTATACACGAGAGAGTGTTTTACTTCCCTCAAGGTCACATGGAACAGGTATCTTCTTCTTTTTTTCCCAACATTTTGGAGGAATTTTCTCTTTTTAGAAAGAGAATGCTTATACAGTTATTCTGCTCTCTATTTTGTTTTGGGAATTTTAGTTGGAGGCGTCGACAAATCAACAACTGGATCAACAGCTCAATCTTTTCAATCTACCGCCAAAAATCATTTGCCAAGTCGTAAATGTGCAGTTAAGAGTAAGCTTAAAGATTAAACCCCTTAATATTTTCCTTTTGTTCTCTCATTTTGTTCTCTCACTTTCAATTCCTTTCCAAATTTTGATTCATTCTAGGCTGAACCAGAAACTGATGAGGTGTATGCACAAATCACCTTACATCCCGAGGCCGAAGTAAGCGATATTTTTGTAATTTTATTTCTTTATAACCTTATTTTTTTTCCTGGAATTTGGAATGATGTTAATTACTTTTTATCCTGGTTGAACAGCAAAAGGAACCAGTGAGTCTTGATCAGCTGCAGCCAGAGACGGTGCGGCCGACTGTGCACTCATTCTGTAAGATTCTGACGGCTTCCGACACTAGTACTCATGGTGGGTTCTCTGTTCTAAGGCGACATGCCACTGAGTGTCTCCCCCCACTTGTAAGTTGCCCCTTATTCCTCCTTTTGGCGGATAACGGCCTTTTATTCCCCTTATTCCCTGGTTTTCGGTTCCTTCTTTTAAAAATGTATATACCTTTTTTAGGACATGTCACAACAGACTCCGACTCAGGAACTTGTTGCGAAGGATTTGCATGGTTATGAATGGAGATTCAAACACATCTATAGAGGTATCTGTACTTGTGGCAATTTCACAAACTTTGAAGGGTTAAGGTGCAACATAACAGCAGCAAAGAATTATGATGTGATTTTTTAGGTCAACCACGAAGGCATCTACTCACCACTGGATGGAGCACCTTTGTTACATCAAAGCGACTTGTTGCTGGAGATGCTTTTGTTTTCCTCAGGTACACATTTTCACTCTCTCTCTCTCTTGAAATGCCATGCTGGTAACAGTGCTGATCTCCAATCTCTATACATTTTTGATGTCCGACACTTGAATGATAATACAGATAGAATGGGGTCATAAAAAAGTAATAGTTTTGTTTAAGTGTAAATTTTATGTTATTTAGGGGTGAAACGGGAGAATTGCGGGTTGGGGTGAGACGTCTGGCGCAGAAACAGAGCACCATGCCCGCCTCTGTTATATCTGGTCAAAGCATGCATCTAGGTGTACTTGCAACTGCTTCTCATGCTGTTAACACGAACAGCCTCTTCACTGTCTACTACAAACCAAGGTGATAATTTTTTTTTTTGGGCGTAAATTTACACTTCTACTCATGCAAACATCTTCTGTTGTGAAGTGTTCGATGTGAAACAACACAAATAATGCACGACTGAATAGCGCGATTCTTGTCGTTTGCTTTTGTAGAACGAGCCAATTTATAATAAGTGTGAACAAGTACATGGAGGCCGCTAAGCTTGGTTTTACTGTTGGCATGAGGTATAAGATGCGATTTGAAGGAGAAGATGTGCCTGAAAAGAAGTAAGTATCATGTATAAATTCTTTCACTAATTTCTTAGATTAAAATGTGAAAATATATTCAAAATTAACATTATGCTTATTTTTCAATTTGTAGGTTTTCTGGAACTATTGTCGGTACAGTGGATTCTTCGCCTCAATGGTCTGGTTCTCAATGGAGGGCATTAAAGGTATTTGACCTCTCTCTCTACCTGGTTCTAACCGCCGGCGACATCACCACTCTCTGATATTATTTCTTTTCTCGTTAGATTCAATGGGATGAACCAGCTAACATATCTCGACCAGAGAAAGTCTCTCCATGGGAGATCGAGTCTTTTGATGCGTCGACCCCATCTGTCACTGGACCTCAGGCCCCACCCAAGAACAAGCGGCCAAGGCAACCTACTGAAATTACCGATGTACCCCCATCCCATGGTAGAGAAACAGCCCTCAAATGCATTTATTCGATGCTTGAATTATAATTGTGATTTTAGTGATAACACGTCTTTACTTTTTTTTATACGGTATTTGCGCAGAGCCCTCTTCTGGTTTTTGGTATACTGGTGTGAAATCTCATGATGGCATGAACCACTACAACAATTGCATTGACAATTCTTGGTTGAAGGATTTCAGTGGTCCTGCCAAGTGTCAAGCCACCAGCAACTCATCTTCTCTCACTGACGTCTCTCTGAAATTATTCAGGGACCCAAATGAACAAACCAAACTGAATTCCTGGTCGAATTTGGCACAATCCAAGCCCGAAGAGCCCAAAAGGACTGATTTCCGTCTCTTCGGTATCGATCTCAAAGCCAATATGAATTCAAATTTGAACTCGAACTCAAATGCGGCAATGGCAAATACTACTGAAGAGTCGTCTCTTATGAAGATTAAGATAACTGAATTGGTTGAAGAATCAGTGCAACATTCGGTTTTGTCAAAGGAGCATAAACAAAACCTCATGGAGAGCCCCAAGGAGATACAAAGCAAACAAAGCTGCTCCACTAGGAATCGCATTAAGGTATTAGAAACTAAATAGTTTATTGAAAATTTCTCACCACATGCTTGTTTATTGAAATAAATAACCAGTCAAAAACCTTAATCTGCCAATTGACAAAGGTAACCTTGTGTTATTAGGAACTAATTCTTCTTTTCTTTTAATATTTAATTTGAATGTACAGGTGCAAATGCAAGGAAATGCAGTTGGGAGAGCAGTTGACCTAGTTTGCATAGATGGCTATGATCAACTTAGAGAGGAGATAGAGAAAATGTTTGACATAAAAGGAGAACTCGCTACCCGTGAAAAATGGGAGGTTGTTTTTACTGACGATGAGGGTGATATGATGCTTGTAGGAGATGATCCCTGGAAGTAATTTTCTTTTTTCTCAAACAATTTTTCTTTTATTTTCCATAAGTTGCACTCAATATTCATAGAATTTGCAAATTCGGCCAAAATTTGAACACTGAAGGTTCCATTTTTATTTGAAATAATGTTAAATAAAATTATATAATTTCCAGGGAGTTCTGCAAGATGGTGCGCAAGATTTTTATTTACACAAGTGAGGAGGTGAAGAAATTAGTGCCAAAAACAAGGCTATGTGTTGAGAGAGAGGAAGAGACTTGCCAAGTGGTTTCAGGCAACAAAGAACTCAAATCAGAGATGTAGAAGGGGGAGGGGGGAGGAGGCCGAAAGGTGGATTTTTTTTGGTCCTTTCGGTAGGAGTCTAATTGTGTTTTGTTGTACTTGACTAGGACTTGATCGGTCGAGTAGCAAGGATTGAAACCTTGGGTACATGTATAACTTAGGGTTTATAGTAGTATGGCTAAGTTTGTGGTGAATAATTAAAGGATTGAAACCTTGGGTATTGTATGATATATGCACTCTCTAAGTATATGCTTGGTATATTGTCTATTCTAAGCTAGCAAGCTGTCTTAATTTTGTCCAAGTTTGTGTTTGTGAGTTGGCTATCTTTGCAAGAATGTAACTATGACATTATATAGAATATATATTTTTGAGTGTTGGTGTGGTTATGATTTCCAAGTTATTATACCTTAATTTCCTTCTTGGTTTGTTCATTTCACATGGTAGATATTTCATTGGATTCAACTGGACTGATCTCACTCACAAACTTCCTCAGACATTGGCGCAAAAATTTAAATTAAAATGTCAACTTGCACATTTTTAAATTTCAAGTTTCTGATATTTTCCAATGTGGTGGTTACTCAAGTTAGTGGCTTCCACTAGAAAGGTTAGAAGGTCGTATAAATATTCAATTGTTTATACGAACCCTTTGCTAATTTCTTGGCCTATTTAATTGTTTATTAGAAAGCTAACAGTGCTTGAATGGAGGTTGACACAAAATACAATAAAACCCATGAATTGAGTCTATTTCATTGTTTAATTTCTTGCTAAACGATAAGAGTTGGAGGTGCTAAACAATTCGATGCCATTTAGAAGTTGGGACCTCGCCAAGTCACATTTGCAAATAAAGAAACAGAGAGGGGTTTGCTTTGCTTATTTTGTTATTTTACAAGAACCAAAACCTAATTTGTTGGTTTAATTTTTTTTTAACACCGTGTGAATTTCACTGTGACCACTTGATTGATTCGTTTCGTGTATTTATGATATTTTGCTCAGCAAAATACTGTAGTTATTTCTCAAAAGAAAAAAAAAATTTAAGTTAGAAATTTGATTATTTGATGTCTGATAAGTTCGCTTAATTATTAAAATGGGGTTATATATATAGGTTAGATATTAGCAGTGTCTCATCTTTCAAAGTTTACACAATCATTCACCTAAAAATTTAAGGGCCCTCAGATGTATTCTACAGTTGCAAGAGCCTAAATTTGAACATTTTTTCTAAACAAACCGACCAAATTTTAAGTAATTTTGTAGGCGCACTATATAGGATTAAAGCATGTCAAAATGATGGCACGTACGGGCTCCCAAACTAGAAAATAAATAAAAACAAATATGAAAGAAAGTTGTTAATAATATTTAATAAAATGGTTGCCTTCTCTATAGTTTAAGCTATTAGTGTTAAATATTGTTAATATGGTATCAGAGTCATAGATTGTAAGCTTGAATCTTGACAGACCTCAATTGTACAATAATCATCTCCCATTAATAATTTTGCACGTGATGGATGAATCTTGACAAACCAAATATGAACGGTTAATATTAAGAATATAATAATCAATTGTTAGAGTAACTGGTTAGTTAACAACAAAAAAGGTTAAAAAAAAAATGGGCACAAAAAATGCATAATTACTCGGAAAATGTTGTCGATCCAAGGGCTGCATCCAGAATCTTTATACCGAGTTGGTCAAGATCGATGCCGAGATCTACGTACCAGTTTCACTCGCAGTCTCATACTTTATTTTTATTTTTTATTCCTTATTTTGTTATTTTGGAGTTGCTCTGTGCTTAATACTGGTATTTAACAAACTAGGGAATATTTGGGGCAAAGCATGAAATCTAGACAAAGTACTGCACAGCAGAAAAGCGGGTAACAAAGGCTATGAACTTCGTACCGTACCTACAAGTTGAATGAAGGTGCTGTTGTATTAATTGGGATTAGTACCAGAATGAACCATCTGATACCGAGTTGTGACCACATTGCAATCGTATAGCTTTCTTTAATGCAACATATACTGTATAATAATCTATATATACTTCCATAAAAAGCCTAGTTATTTTTAGGATGACGGTGGACATTATCTCTCTCTCAAAAAAAAAAAAATAATAGTTTAAAATTTAAACAATAAAGGTGCTTTTCCATTACATGCATTTTATAGGTTACTCTCGATCTCTTGTTGTTGTCATTCTTTGCTAAACTTAAACTTATATTGTGAGTGGTTGTGTGTGTTGGGTGTGTTCCAGTTGAAGGTAGGAAGCTGATGTTAAATACTTGAATTAATTTTGTTATTAGCTGATCCTAACACTGCTAGCTAGCTAGGTTAGGTAATAGCTACAAGCTATATTATAGTACATACAATATGCATGCTTGGATGGAACCTGTAAGGACTTTTCGAACTCGAAATAGAACAGCATTTCAGCGTGAATTAGAGCGAAAAAAATAATTAGGATTGTGAGAGAGAAAATTTTACTTGCATTTCATAAGACTTGGTGTAACACTTACTTGGTTTATGAAATAATTAGACTTGAATGATCACCATTGACAAGTACATACTCTATATGTATGTATCTTGCGTCAAGTACATTAGTTAAGTGGCAAATTTGGTGAGATCACTGTTTATGTGTGTGCTAATAATATATTTTGTTATGGTAGTGGTTGTATGTGTTGGTGGTTCCACTTGAAAGTTATGGAGGCTTATAGTGGGGTTATAGTTTAATTAAGTTGTTTATGTTCATGCTTACATATTACCTTGTCTTAGTTGGTGTCTTGGTGACTGTAGGGTAGGCAGGGACCCAATCATTTGCTATAATGAAAAAGTACCTTAAAACACCAATGGTGAAACAAGTTCATGGACCAACTTACGCAATCGCCCTTAAAAAAAGTTTATATGTCATTTGGGTCCTTACGCATATGTATTTTTTGTCCGGTTTAGATAAGGTATAATTATTTGAAAAGGAACTGTGCATTTGAAATGAATTAAATCTATGTTATATTATACTTCATGGAATAGAGAAGTGATAAATTCTGCGCTGCAATAATATTTGTTTGACATTATTTTTTCATGAAGACTAACGGAATTGCCAAGCTAATAGTAGTGGGGCTTCAGATTAGCAGTGACATATTTTACACAAACTGAAGGACCAAAATGTAAATGGCATAAATTTGAAACACAGTTTCTTTTGTTTAGAAAATAGAATGGAAGGCCTCTTACTGGATTCATCGTCAATCACTTGAAGCTACATGACAACATTAAGGCGTTATAACAAGTTATTAAAATAGGGAAAATTGGGTGTATACCATCAAAATTTCACTAGCTAGATTAGTTTTTCCATTGAAACAATAACATGGTATATTTACCCATAAAAAAGTAACCATACATACAATATTTTTAATAAATTTGAAAATTTCAAGATGTAATAGGAAAGACATTTTTGTTCATACAATTTTTTTAATATATCTTTAATGTTAATTTAATTGGATTAAACAATTTAGGAGATATATCAAAAGCAATGAGGTTTTGATGGGTAAATATTCAATTTTGATGTTTGGATGGGGAAATCTCCAAACGGTAAAGTTTTGATATTATACATCCAATTTTGGTATTAAAATTAAAATTTGAATTTTGTTCTGATTTAGGAAAGCGACCCAAATTACAATTTAGATTTCTTCTCTCTTTTTTAACCATCTTTTTCAAGATATTGTTCCCTTTCCTTTTGACCGATTGAGGAATTAGAGAACCAAACATTTAGACTGGAGAGTAGTTTCATTCCCTCTTTGCTTCTTGATTCTTCCTAAGAAAAAAAATTTATGTTGTAAAAGGAATCTTTTTGTTTCTGCTAGTGTTTCAAATGAATAACAACAATATTTCAGTTTTGAAATATTAGACAACTTTATGTTTATTATTTGGACACATAATATCACAAAGAAAGACCAGAATGTATTAGTTAATGTATACAATTATACATGTATGTGTTCGTTCAGAAAGTACACATATGACTTTATTCATTTGAAAACTAGAATATACTAAAAAAAATCTTCTAAAAGTATAATAGTAAAAACAAGAAGTATAAATGCACAATAAAGGATTGTGTTATTGACATTAGCTAGTACAAGAAGTATAACATCTCTCATTTACTACTGGACCAAATCCATCATTGCTATTTGGCAAAGGACGGTTCCTGTCTAATTAGATCCCTACCTAAACAAATTCCCTTTATTTTCTATCCTGGTTTTATACTTGGGCTTATAATTTTTGGGCTTCATATATAGCGTAACCTGGATCTTTAACTTCCAGTTGTTTGTGCTTATACCATAAACCTGACCCATTTAACCAAACCCATTACAAACCTAATTTTGGGCTCATGAGCTAAATAGTTGCCGATTTTTTTGATTCATTGTATTAAAAAAATAATAAATAAAATGGATAGCATCATTTTTTTTTATTGCTATGAATAAAAAAAATGGAAATAGTTGGACTGAAATTTAAAATCCATGCATGGTATTGGATTTGTGCAGTGTAAATAAAATGTTCTTTTGTTGGATTTAGATTTAAGAGTCATATATACTAGTAGAAGTCAAAGTTTTGTGTGATTATTAAATCTAAATCCGATTCGGTGTCAGCGTGGAGTACTTTGAATCAACCATCTCTTGCCAACTCACAAGCACCACATCTCTTGACAACATGACAAAAGAAGGTCGATCAATAGAGATCAAAATCTCGTTCTCACCTCCCCTTGTTCACAAATAATATCTAAACCATATTAATTAACCAATCAATCAAATATTTCCCTCCACAAGTTCTAACCAATTAATTTGTCTCAACTCCATATAATCCTCTTCCTATTCTCATCCAATAAACAAATAAGAACACCCCCCTCCAAAGAAAAGAAAAACACACACACACTAAGAGAATGGGTTGTTCAGGCTCGAAACAAGTAGAGGCGGCGGTCGATGTGTACCAGCCTCCCCCAACAAGTATTTCACTATTCGACATAAGTAAGATAGAAGAGCCATGGATCATTGCTGGTACCAATAACAAGCTTCAAGAAGAGGAGGAGGAGGATGAGGATTTGAAGAAAAACCAAGTAACACCTATAACTACCCTACCTCTTCTAGAGAAACTCGACTCCTCTGATGCTGCACCGACATCTTGGAATGAGGTTAGCAAAGCCCTAGAAGACCTAAAACCCTCCATTGAATCCAACAAGACAACACCATTTCCCCTCCCTTCCAAAAGCAAAAAAACCTTGCCACCACCAACACCAGTGCAAACAACAAATTCTAATAATAATAATAATAATAATAATAATAATAATAATAATAATAATAATAATATGCCTGTTGTTGTCACTGCTGCTACTCCTACTGGTACTGTTGGTACTGCTACTGTTGCTCCTGCTCTAACCGCTACCACCAACAGTACCTCAAGCCGCGCAATTCAGGAGTTAGGCAGCATGCGCCCAGTAAAAGAAAACAGCTTCATTCTTCGTGACAAGGAGCAAAAGAAAACTGGCAGTGATGCTACAAACTCAGCTATTGCCTTGTGGCGGCGAAGGCGGGACCCTCTCGAAGGGTACCCTGAGAGACGCCCAGCTGGAAAAGGCGGAGAAGGCATAGTTTTATACACGACCACCCTCCGTGGGGTCCGCCGCACTTTCGAGGACTGTGAAAGGGCCAGACTAGCAGTAGAAGCCTATGCAACTGAGGCAGGTATCGTGCTAGAGGAGCGTGACGTGTCATTTCATTCGGAGTATTTGAAGGAGATGAAAGAGTTAGCAGGGGAAGAGGCAGTGGTGCCGAGGCTATTTATAAGGGGGAGGTACATAGGAGGGATTGAGGAGGTGATGGATTTAGCTGACACAGGAAAGCTTAGAGAGATGTTGAAATGGGTGCAGGAGGGGAAAGGAGCATTGAAAGACTGCGAAGGGTGCGGCGGGGCCCGGTTTGTGCCATGTTTCACGTGCCATGGGAGCTGTAAAGTGGTGACCGAAGATGGAAAAGGCGTCGAGCGTTGCGGAATGTGTAACGAAAATGGACTTGATTTATGCCCGATTTGCCACTAGAGTTGAACATTTTCTTTCTTTTTGGATTGAAAAAAAAATATATCATGAATGGCTTCTGAAAAAATGATCTAGCCTTCATCAGATTCCTATTTTATGGCATATATTATTAGTTTTTATTGCATCTTAGAGTGGAGGTGCTAGGGGAATGCTTGTTAAACATAGTAGTTTGTACAGCATATGTTTGGAAATGCTTGTATTGTGCTTATAAAGTGTAATTAAATGGCCAGAGCTTATGCTCTTTTCTCATTTTGTTGCTATTTAATAAACTGTTCCTATTTTCATTATTTATTTATTTTCAATTGAACTGCCTTTCTATGAAGGAGAACTTGCAAAGAAATAAAATTACCAGATGAGCAGATGAACTCTGCTTGCCTAATTTACTGAATACCAGAAGTGCTATGCTAAAGTTCAAAAGACCAGAAAATATTCTACAAATAACCAGAAACTATTCTATTTGGTTAAAAGTATTCTTACACTCAAAATAAAAACAAAATACAACATTTTTAATCAAGAATAGTTGAGAGCTAGCAAATTCAACTTTCCACTAAAACAGCCTCTTTTCCATCACCAGGTGAGGTTGGTGATTCCCTCGCAACAAAAGCTTCTAGAAGACTCCGCGCACAGTAAGCGTGCTCAGGCACCCCAGATACTATAATCACTGTCTCTGATGACTCGGGCCGCAGCTCTGTTATTGTAATTTTGGCCTCAGATATCTGCACAGAGGAACAATTGTAGCTTATTTGAGCCTCGAAACATTATTGTTCATAAGAAAAACATTTATTTAAGGGATAATTGTTATGTGAAATAAGACTCACCTCCCGAATTTTATTCAAGCAGCCTCCACCTTCGCCACAAAGATTGGGCACGAGAGATCGGGGAATAGTAACCTCCAAAGTAATACTAGGAATGACTGGTGATGCTTCTCCCCTGAATAACACAGAAAAAAGAATAATAATAAGGTGAAGTAATGAAATTCACAAGAAATAAAAAGGGATTTGATAAGACACATACAAGTCAATCAATCCACCTCCCCAAAAATTTCAGACAAAAAAAGGGCAAAACAAAAACAAATATGAATAAGTAACCAAAAAAGACGTAAGATCAACAAAAGAGGGGGTCCTATGTACTGGTAATTAGACATACGGTGAAAACTTTCTGGCTCTTCTTGGTGGATCAGAAGCATAATCCGGTAACGGTTCTCTCATTACCTGAAAATCCAAACAAGAACGAATTAGATTAGACTACAATTGAGATTTTTGATAAAATGATATTCTGAGCGATTATTCTGATATACCGGAGGTGGGGCCCACGGTGCATGTCTATCATAGGGTGGTCCTTCCTCGTAAGGCCGGCCATAGCCGTGGAAAGGAGGGGGCTGACTGGAGAAGTGCTGGTGAGGTGATGCTCCACCACTTCCCATGTAAGGGCCAAATGGAGGCTCCATTCCGAAAGGAGGCGGGGCCCTCAGAAAATGATGCTTCAGTCTAGATGTGATTTGAACTATTGCCTCCTGAACCGATTCTACATTGCCATTTATCTGGCAAAGAAGTTATGAACATACAAGAAAAAATTAATAATTGATAGAGAATGGAGTGTAAGGTTTCATAAAGAAATCTAATGCAGTAAAATCAGAAATGTATTCGACGAATACAAAAGCATTCAATCTGGAAATGATTTTTATTTTAACTAAAACAAACATATTTGAGAAATAGTTTTGGCTCCCAAAATAGGTATAAATAACTGCCTCTGCTTTCTGACATTTAATGATGTCATACCCTTCTATACAATTGTATATCTTTTCTTGGCCAGTTCCCCTTCTCTAACTTGTTTAATTTATTGATGTTATACCCCTCTTTTACAATAGTATATCTTTCCTTGGTCAATTCACCTGTTCTTAACTTGTTTAGAGTCTTTCTGTTGTCGTCTTGAAATTTTTGGGTAATACAGATAGGTGGTGGTATCTGCCAAATCAAATCAGTAATTGTGATGATACTTGGTACATGTCAGCATTGAACCTGTTTGGTAACTTGTTTGTTGCCAAAATGTCTGTTACCATCTAAACAGCCGATGATAGGTCCAACAACAAACCGAACCTTAATGAACCCTTAATTATGAAATTATGTTCTCAAGTGCCAAATGCTAGCCGGCAAAGCAAGGTGCCAAGTGCATACTTGCTTGTAATAACAACTACTCAACACTGAGAGGAAGAAAAATATGAGAAGTACCTGAATGACTTCTTCTTCTTGCTCGAGGCCGTCAGGAATGGGGTCTTTGTCTCTGGAAAGGATGCGAATGAAGGCATTAGATTGCTTCCTCATCTCTGACATAATGCTGCCGCCCTTGCCAAGTAAACAGCCAACCTGGCTCGATGCTATCACCAGCCGACACCGCTGTTCTTTGCCTTCTGCCCCCACCCCACCACTCGTCACCAGCCTCTGCTGAACCCGAAGCACTGCATGCTGAACTGGCGAGAAACTGTCCCCGTGGAACTGATCAAAAAGTATCAGCGATGCTATATTAGAAAGCAAGTTTAAAGCAAGATAGTAAAATTTGTTGATTCCATTTTAGTCACAAACAACTATTATAGAGAACTGAAAATCAGACAATATGAATTTTACATTTTATTTTATTTTAGTAAAAATGTTCAATGCTTTATATGTTGTCATGATAAGACTTCAGTACTGCATAGAACCACAGAGAGAGAAGAGAAAACTGAGTTGTACTGCTCTTGCTAACAGCACAAAAAGACAAAACAACTGTACAAACAAAGGAATTTAATAAATTACCACAGGACCCTTAATGGTGATAAGTCGATCCTCGGATTCAGCCTCAGAAACAAGCTCAGATATCATAATATCAGAATCAGTCTCATTTTTTATATTTTTCACAATGTATCCGGCCTTGCCTATGACACTCCCCACCTGATCATTTGTACATAACATCCTAAAGGCCATGTGCTCTACAGGCGGGCCCGGTGCAACAGGCTCATGGGGGTAGCCGCCAAACTTGGAATGCCCACCAAATTGTTTTGGTGCAAAGTGGCGGGAGGATGCACTGGGTGTCAGTGCGGGTTTGGATGGGTCCCGGTCACGGTCACGACTTGGGGGTCTTTCTAGAAGCTGCTTAGCGATGAACACTACGGCTTTCCTGACCGAATCGAGTTCTCCAGCTATCTACCAGAAGAGCATGCAGAGTTAAAAAAGAGCTAGTATTTTACCATAATAATAATGTATACAAGTCATGACGAGCTAAAAGTAAAGTCTTTGACCCCCTCATGGCAATGCATGCAAAGGAGGTACAATAATAATTTCCTAGAACTCATAATCCTATAAGGATCAATATAATTTTGTGGGTTGGGGAATATTTCAAAAAGAAAAGATTAAGAAAAGGCTGCCACTCTAATCAAGATAAGAGTTAAGAATGCATTTACTGCACAGTACCTGGCTATAAATTTTTTACTTGGCCGGTTCACATAACAATAGATTCATGCAAAATATGGGAACAAAACTGTTTTAATTGGAAAAATATTGGATTACAAGCTTGAAGAAAAGAAAATACCTGAACCACATCTTCCTGGGGCTTAGCACAAAGCGGAAGCAGATCTCTCGACAGTACCCGCACCTGGGCCCCGCTTTCAGCCATAATTTTCTTGATTATAACACCACCCTTCCCCAGAAGGGACCCCACCTGACCTGACAAAACCAACATCTTAAAAGTAACAAACAAGGAAGCTCTCTCTGCTTCCTCCTCTTTCTCGTTCTCTCTCTTTTCTCCTCTTCCCTCTTCCTCTGCCTCTATATCACATTCCTCCAACATAACCCGCTCGAAAACTCGCATCAAAGCATCGAATGCGGCAGGCAACGCCTTCTCTGCGGAGACCTCTTCTGACAGTTCTGCTGCCTCCGCTTCTTTCTCCTCATTCTCAGCCACCTCATCTCTCTCATTTTCTTCATTGACTTTCTGTACCTCCTTGTAGAAGCTGGTAATGATAACTATCCTCTCATTGCACCCCGGCATGGCGTCTTCTAGCTTGATCTTGGCACCAGTCTCCTGACGAATCCTTGAAACAATGTTGCCTCCCTTGCCGATCACACTTCCCGACTGCGCCAAGGGGCAGAGAACCTTGTATGTAACCAGACGCTGCTTGACGACAGTAGCAGGGGGGCCCGTCTTCTGTGCCTTGGCAGGTACCTCAGGTTCCAGTGGGTTCTCATCTGACGGCCTCTTCAAAGGGGTCAGATTAGAGGCCATATTTGTTTCTCTTACCACTCGCTACACTAGAACAACTGGAAAAGATAAAGGGAAAGGGATTGACTGAATTGCAGTTGAATACTATCATATCAGATAACAGCTAGGGTTTTGTAAAGAGAAGAAACTTACGAGATTTTGATGATATGGGAGTGTATTATGCCGCGAGTTGCTAGAGAAAGGCTGCGAGGTTTTTATCTCGCGAGTAGTCTCATCTCGCCGTACCGCGGTCGGAGAAGAAGGAATCGGTGCGCAGAGACTGGAGAGAGTGGACAGGTTAAACAGGCGAGTCGATTTTCTTCTCGGATCGAAGAGTCCAATTCTGGCCCGTTTAAGCCCAAATGGTTAAGATCTCTGAGCCTCATGTAGTGGATCGGATCCAACAAGTTACCGGATTCTTTATAACTAGCTTAATAACGGGCTTTGAAATCTAGAGTTAATTCAGCCTGTTGGCATTTAATTTGTCATACCGCTGGTTAGTAATAAATTTTTTTTTTTCAATAACAAAACTTGTACATGCAAAATAACCAGTAATTTATTTTTATCTATAATATTTGATCAGTATAAGCCAACGACAAATTCTTATTTCATTTTGTAATTTAATTACTTTTTTTTTCTCTTTTACTAATTTCTCTCTCTCTTATATTCACAAAAGTAATTAAATTACATGTTAACAATATATATATATATATATATATATATATATATATAGCTCAATAATAACTTACTCATCTATGATGCTATGTGACAGTGTGCTGTGTGCATACTGCATAGTAACAAATTCCTTGTGATGCCCTATCAATTCAATTGTGCGCTTTTATAGAACTCCTAAGATCCTAGTTCAAGCTGCCTAGCAAAAATTCATCCATCAAATGTTGCAATACTATATTTTGGCCGATTCTGAGTGCAAACTGATAAATAAATAAAAAATATAATAAATTACATTAGTGATGTAGCACCAAGAATTAATGAAACTCAACAAAATACTCACTTGCAGGGGTGCTAAGTCACTCTATGATTTTGAATTTTTTAATCATGTATGTTGAAATTTAATTGATTTTTTATTTTTTTGAAGTTTTTACATAATTCAGTACCTCTCGTACAAAGTTAGATATGTGTTTATAGTTTAGTGGTTAAGACTCTATTTGTTAATTGAGAGATCTTGAATTCAAATCCCACTAACTATAAATTAATAGTTATGCAATTTAAAATTTAGCTCTCCTCACTAAATTTTCTAGTTCCACCCTCCTCACTTGAGAATCCACAATCACCACAAAATAATTCACAAACTCCTCCATATTATCAGTTTACCCCCTCCAAATGCCGAATTCACATTTCCCAAGATATCCCAAAATTTGAGCTGATAAGTACAAAATCTAAATCGTTCAACACCAATCTTAAAGCAACCCATTTTATATAAATATTGTCCGGTAACCCTTTTAATATTCATGCTAAAGCTTGTCGAACGGTCCTGATCCAATCTCAAAATTTGATTTACGAACTCGAATTCATTACCAAAGAATTATAGCTTTACATTTTATCGACTTTGTATGGCATCATTTGATTAATTACCAAAGAATTATAGCATCACTGTGACAAGGTCAGCAAATTAACGTCAAACTGAAATATTTGTACCAAAATGGCCTACAAGTTGGACAAATTAAATTATGTTGGAGGTGATCTGAATGCTTTTCTATCCTTGGTTAAGTCCAATCCGACGGATCAATCTAGTCCATAGGCATTAGGTAAATTATATGCGTAGTAACAAAAAATATATGATTTATCTGTTTATTCAATAGCTAAGATTATAGCATCTTGGTCCCTTCTGTTACCTTTTTTTACTTTTAAGATGTTCACAGAGGTTGCAAAGTTGTGAGAGGAAATTGAACTCTTTATTATTAGATAACCAATAGTGTTAGAACGTTTTTCTAGCCAACTGTGCTAACTCTGAAAAAATCCGATGTATGTTTAAATCATTCGAATCTCAAAGATCCGTATTGAGATTTGCATGTCAGTTATATTCACATGGTAGTTTATAATTTTAATATTCCGCACAAATCTCAGCATGTATCAAAGAATCCAGATCAAAATCGAACCAAATCTGAGTCTATGCTCATCGGATACACTCCGCTCCTGTCTCTCTGTTGAGCGACTTTTCTTTGAACTTATGTAATAGAATAGAACTACAATAAACACTATTAATAAATTCAATTGTTAATAACTTAACAAAAAAAAAATATATGCAACGTACGTTCTAAAACCAACTAAATAATTTCAGTCGGAAATTTAAAATGAAGGACTGAGCCCTTTTATAAAGTAAAAAGTAATAATATATATAGTGACTGCAAGACAATATTTTTCATATTCATACACATCATCAACGCCACAAACGATCAAAGTTAAAAAAATACTTGGTGTATTGTAAAAACACGGCGTGCCGGGCACACATGCCGGGTACACGTGTCGATACGCATAATGACAAATGAATTATTCGGATTCGGTTCGACGGGTCAAAATTTTGTGATTCACGAATAGTTCAGGTATAATGCGGTCCAATAAGGAAGCAAAAAAAAAAATCCAATTTTTTTTTTTTAAAATCGTATATTTTTTGCAAATAATTCGTAAAAGCGAATAAAACGTATAATACGTTTTTTTGAGTTTTATTTGTAGTTCGGTTCGAAAAAGTCAAAAAAACGTTTTATCCGCGAATGATGTTACTATGCCGATACATACGGCTAAGGACATGGCACAACACAACACGTCTTGTTAGGTGTGTCGTGTCAAGACGTACCTCTACTGTGTTCTTAACCGTGTTGTGTGTGAATTTTTTTGAAATAGACACAGTTAAGTATAGCACGTCGAGGCACGGCACGTTTAATTTTTCTATTTTTTAGATTTTTTTTTTAATTTTGTTTCAAACACACAAAAATACTACAAAATATTAAAAAAAACTAAAACAATCTAATTTATTTCCAACTCTCTAGATATTTTTCTATATTTTTTGAATATTTACACAATTTTAAAGTACCAAATTACCAAAATCTAAAAATAAAAAAATTAGCACACGTCTAAGTACCGGCTCGGTACGTCAAAACACGTCGTACCAAACCGTGTCGTACTGCACTGTGAAGCACAACACGATAAGTCTAGAAATTTTAACGTGTTGTCACAGCACGGCCTTGTTCCAAACACACCTAAACACGGTACACCGGAACACGGTACGCTACTACAATCGCAGTACACTGCCTATTGTCTACTGAATGGACTTGGAGAACAATAAATAAATAAATAAATACCTAAAGTAGCAAATTAAGTACAGGTAAGGTTTTCATATTAAACCTTGTGAAAAATACCATCTCCAGGCTACAGCCCTAGTCTTTGACATTTTCCAGTTGGGCTCCCATAACATGTCCCATTCCATTCCCCCAGCAACGGGCTGAGCAGTCAACAAAAATGTTAATTAAACAAACTATTATCTCAATTCTTAGAACATAGATTCTTTTCATACAAGAAGAGAACTAAGTAAATTTAAATAAAGAAGAATGCGTGATAACTCCTACAACCGCGAGTCAGATTCAAAATCTCCATATAAACAAAAAAAAAAAAACAAATTAAAATTCAACCGGCCATCAATTTGTAGCCAGGCTGAACCCGCACCCGCCTCTACCAGTACTACCCCTAAGCCCCGTTCATAGCACGAGATAAGGCCGCAATAACCTTCTCCTTAGTCTGATTCTCGCATCCTGGCGACTGTATTATGAATGTGTGTACCAGTGTACCAGCACCAACTGCCACCTTTGACTCGACTGGGCCCACTTGTGCCTCCTCAAGAGCGCGACAAACAGGCCCCACTGGATGAGTCCCTTGAGGGATGGAAATTCTAACATGAACCTCGTCTTGCACAGATTTCACATCAACATCCGGTGGCCGAGCCGATCTCTCTCTTGGATCCAACCTATCCCTCTCTTCCTCCATCTCTCTCAGTTTCTTTTGCATATCAGTAATGTAGGTTATAGCATCACCTAATAGGGATGCCTTGTCCATTTTTGAAATGTTTGGTACAACCGCTCTTAAGGCATAGAATCGCTGGTTCAGCTTCTCTCTCCTCTGTCTCTCAGCCTCGACATGGTTGAGTGGTTCTTCTCTCCCATTGGCTGGTTTGCGGCCCCGCTTTCTGGGCCGTCTCTCCTCTGATGTACCAACCCCACCTCTTTCATCCTCAGTCTGGTCACTCCCTTCCACTGGAACTGCACGTGCAACCAACGGACCCAGACCCGGTTTAGGACTCGGACCATTGCTAAAATCTATCTGTCTGCTGGGTTGGAACTGAGACAACACCGGCGCAGCAGTTGTGCCAGTGCCGTTCCGTACAACTAAAACACCGCTGCCAGGCCGATGTTGGTTCCAGCCAAACCCTTGTGCGCCTTTTCTACCATGTCCTGATAGCAACAAACCCTGTGTCTGTGTATGCCCAGGAGTAAGCACGCCACCTGTTTGATGTAACGGCCACGGTCTTGGTTCAACCTTTGGCATACCATCAAGTACGGGTGCATGCCCCAATTTCAAATCCTGCCCAAAAATCTTTGCTCCCTCATTCTTCTCCCGTGAAAACACAGATTTTAACATATTCACAGTCTCAGAGCTCTCAGGTACCAATTTTACCGATCCCAATTCAAGAACCCCATTTTCAAAAGGAACCAAGACAATGGTCTTGATGCCTGCGCTTTGTGCTAAACACCCCCTGATACAATAGTTACCAGGCGAAAGGTTGAGAGCCGGACCCGGGACCCACACGTGCTTGCCCAATTTGAGAGCACGGCCGGGCCCGCCATTCCCATTGGTGAAATTGAAGTACATCGAAGCGACAAAGAACATCTCTATGTCGGTCACTTGATCGAGACTTAGCGCAATGTTCTCCTCATCGGCCCCGCCAAACGCCTCATGCAGCCTGTACAGCACCCTCTTTTTCTTGATTCCAGAGTCAGAACAGTCTGAATTGTGGGACCCATGGTCAGACTCAGTCTCACGGCACGAGCCATCACCCCATCCAAGCACAATTTCACCTGACTTTGTGCGGGACAGTTGCCAGAAGATTGCATAGCTCCAGCCAATCGGGCCTTCTACGAGGTAAACGAGCTTGCTTAAGAGATCAGCGTCGGGTTGTGAGGCAATTAACCCATCAGAAGAGATATTCCTCGTTGCAAGGTAATTGAATGCCTCGGGACCGAGAACAGAAAGACAGCTGGCTCTGTCCTCCTCACTCCACGTCAGCATGTCGCGCCGGTCAGCTGATTCCATCTCCTCGGTCTTCATTAGGTAGCTGAGGCTCACTTTGGAGTAAATTTTCGCCAATTTGCCAAAATTGTGCGGGACTAGCTGAATCGACCTGTTAAACTAAGAGAAGAGAGAAGAGAACACACCTTGAACGAAGATTGGTGGCACAAATTTAAGAGCCTAACCTAGTATTGGTTGAGAATCTTAATCTGACTTAACCAGCACTAGCAGGCTTGAATCCCTCTCGATCGGACAAATCTCGGAAACAGAGAAACAGGGAGAGAGAGAGAGGAGCAACAGAGAAACAGAGCTCCTTTCTCTTCCCTTTTTTTTTTCTATCCTCGTTAGATTGTTCTCATGTGAAGAAAAAAAGATGAAGCATCGAAAGAAGAAACTGTGGCATGCACCATGATCTGTGCAGCTGTGCTCCTATATAGAATCTTATCCAACGCACATGTGGCGAGGAATTATATCACCTGAGGTAACAGAATATTTCTGTTTAGATACAAACCGTCCGATTAGAAAACGCACGAATATTAAAGGGGTTCCGTGCATTTCATCTCGGCCGGATTGGCCCGGATTATTATCGGACGGTTCAGTACTAAAAGGAAATAATCTGTTACCTAAGAGTTTAGGACTTCAGAAGGCACTCTTTGTTTTCCTCCGCCAGTATGCATGCTTGATGCTTCGTGCTTGTCCTCCACTTTGCTCCATGTCTAGCTGGGGAATGAAGATTCAGCAGAAGACAGGTTAGTGGTTTCTCGTTGACTGGTCTCGGTGTTGAAGTTTGTTCAACCCGCTAAAGCCATCACATGTTCCTGTCGGGTGCCTTGGTTCTGCTGTACCGAGTTCATAAAAGCAATTAAGTAATCACGTTTTTTATTCTTTAAATTTCCTTAAATTTCTGAGAGAGGGAATTTCAGGGTTGGTTACTTGGTTGTACTCCAATTCTCACATTTTTATTACAATCCAAAGTTAAATAGAAATTAATAAATATATTCAGCTTAGTTGGATTTTATAAAATATGTCCGGCCAATTAATAGCCGGTTCACTATTTTTTTTCAACCGGCTATTAAATGGCCAGTTGTCAAATTTTCTCAACAGGCCATTTAATAGCCGGTCCTCATATTTTTTTGTTATTAGATAACCATTTTTCTCTCTCCTCCCTCTCACAACTCGAACCTCACTCTCAACCCGTCTCTTTGAGGTAAAATTTATTTTTTTTATTTAATTTATTTTTTTTATTTAGTTTATTTTTAAAATTTTAATTTATTTTTTTATTTAATTTTAATTTATTTTTTATTTAATTTAATTTTTTATTTTCATAATTTTTTTATTTTATTTTAATTATTTTTTAGTAACCTATACATTTAAATTAGTGATCTGACAATTATTCACCATTTACCAAAATGTAGTTTGTTTGTCATGGCCATGATTTCATTACACTGTGGTGGGAAGTTTCTTACTAATACATATGAGCCTTATTACTCCAAAGAGCCAGTTGGTTCATTTATGGTTCCCGATGATATCTCACTTTGGGACTTGAAATTCATAATTTACGAATGCACTGGTTATAATCCAGAAAAGTGAAACTTAGAATTGGCAACTCGAGTGAACCATGGAACACCCCCGACCTATACCATAGTGAAAATACTAACCGATGCTGCATGGAGAGCCATGTACGGCCATTTAAAGGCCACCAGAAATTTTGTAATAGAAATCTCCACCAATAGGGTTCCGACAAAGTCAGGGGTTGGAAATTCTGGCCAAAATTCAGTTGCGCCACCTTATACAACTCAACAAGAACCATACCCTCCCATAGGTCCTTTATTTGTACCTGACCCATAAACATACAGTCACTTCACTTCACCAGCACCCCAACTAAGATCCCCACTTAGACCCGTGCATGTGGTGCCTTTACCATTACCACCACCATCACCTCACCCAAGACCGGCACCAAGAGACGATGAAATTGGGTCGGATTTTGAAAATATTAATGAAATTTCGGAGAAAGATATGCAAACTGGGGATGAATTTGAGGGAGCAAATTGGGACTCTGATCACCTGGAGGGTTGTGATGAAGATGGTCCAGTGCCCAATCAAACCGGATATGGGAATATGTCGCTGAGTGGCCGGACTGATACGCACCCGTTCGCAGACTTCAATGATATATCTTCTTTTATAGAAGCAAGTATTGTTTACTACGGGCAACAGATTGAGTACAAAGGTGAGCTGGCTCCAGAACAATATTTTCAAAGCAAAAAAGAGCTGATTAAGAAGATTAGAGAGCACCATATTACTAAGAATCAGGAGATTAGAATGAAGAAAAGTGACAGGGATTGGATTTAGGTGGTGTGCAAGACTCCGGGTTGTGATTACGAACTTAGGGGAAAAGCAACGGGTTTTGGAGATGCATGGGTTATAATGAGGTAAGACAAGCCTCACATATGTAGGACTCTGTATACATGAACCGACCATGAATGTCTGACGGCATCAATCATTGCCGATGTCATTGAGAACAGCATTAAGAAAGACCCCTGTATGAGCATCCAAGGGTTGGCAAACTGTGTGGCAACTGTGTATGGCAATGTAACCCCGAAATACAACCGACTGTGGAGGGGTCGTGAGCTTGCAATAGCCCGATAATTTGCGAGTTAGGAGAGTTCATACATCTTGCTGAAACCACAGCTGATGGGAATCTGCCGTAGCCTGGGCTTTTGGTTCATGCATTGCAGCGTTCTAGTACTTGAGACGAGTGATCAGCATAAATGCATGTTTCTTGTCTGGGCGGTTGATCACTCAAAAGAGAGCGATGTTATCTTTTAAAATTTATAAACTCAGAAATGCTATCGGTTCGGGTCGCAAGCGCACAATCATATCTAGTAGTATAATCGAGGTCGATCCACAGGGAATATTGGTTCAGAGTCTTGAGCGATCAAATCACAATCTTTCGAAAGGCTAGACAAAATCTGAAAATTTGAGAGTTGAAGTTGTGATCAATGTAAATTTGGCAATAATTAAAAGTAATTAAAATAAAGATAGAGATGAGAATTTCTAGAATTTCGACACACCATTGCTACTCAATCCACTTTAATATTCTACTTCTGTCGGGTCTGATTTCCTGTTGTTGTTTTATGGAAGACACTACATAGGACACTGTGAGTTATCTTACGTAAATGACAGATCTTCCATCGAGATACTACATAGGACACTGCGAGTTATCTTACACAAATGACAGATCTCTAAATACACAAGTTACTACATAGATCACTGTGATTTATCTTACACAAATGATAGAACTTTGTTCGCGTTTTGTTGTTCCAATTTATGGTTTTCTCGCTAAGGTTTTCTTCACATAAATCTATTGACTCCCAACGAGGCTAACTCGTGCAACATAGTTTCTCTTACCATTAAAGCATTGTCACCACCCTAACGGATTAAATTAGATCTTCGATATTAGATGAAGGGATAATAAATCACAAAAGTATTTCAATCAAACAACAAGAAATCATAATCAACAAAAAATATATATATATCAAAGCATCATGAGTAACAAGGTTTACTGCCTAGCCCCTAAGAAAAGAACTTAGCCGCGGAACGGCATTGTTACAATCACTCCTCTCTTTCTCACTTAATCAAATCTAGCCCAAATTACAAATATAAGTTTCTATTCTGTCCAGGGTGCTTATATAGGAGTGAGGGGACGTCTGGAGTTGAGTGGAGGCCAAGAAACATGATCTGGATACAGCTCTCAGCAGTTATTCCCCAAAAGGCGCCTTGGTTACGGAACGTATTAGGTGATACGGCCCGTATTAAGACCATGTCGCTGAAGGGTTTAATGCGTATTCCGCTATCTCCTGGTCTGTATTCGGATAGGTCTGTATCAGTGAGTACGGGCCGTAACAGAGACTTAGTCGATGAGCGTTGTTTATCCGATTGACCCGATTCTTGCTCCATTTGATGTAAATAGTCCCAAAACCTGTTTTCTGCAATAAAACATAAAGAAAGGTGACAGTAGCCTTTTTCTCTAATTAATTAAAGATAAGTGTGAGATAATATGCAAAATCTAAGCCAAAACCCTACGTAATTCATCATCATTTTGACTCTAATCAGTGATATGAGGGGAGGCTTTTGATAGCTTGCTGCTATGATGCCAAGAACCAATTGTTGCCTATTGCATTTGTAATTGTGCAGAAGGAGGACAGTGAGAATTAGAGTTTTTTCTTGCAGTGGTTAAGGAATGAAGTGCTTGGAGCTGATAAATTTGTATGTGTTATATCAGACCAGCACAAGGGGATCAAATGTGCACTGACAGCAGAATACGGATGGTCTCCAGACCTTTTTGTGCATATGTTTTGTATGCAGCATGTTGCTGACAACCTGGTCTAAAATTGTGGAAATGACAAGTGGTTCGGATGGAGGTTCAGATAAGGAGATAAGAAGAAGAAGCCATGAAGGTTGAAAGAGATGTTTAAAGAGTTTGCTGTGGTATGTCTAATTTATAACATTTCGTTTAATTATTTTATAAGACTATTATGAAAATGAAGTAACACCTCTTTGTTTTTGTGCAACTAAATCCAAAGTGTAATGCATTTTTTAAGAAGGTGGGCAAAGTACATCCTAATGATGTGATGGAGCCGTCTAATTATGAGAAGATTTTCTAAACATGTGATGGAGGATACCGATTTGGTATCATGACAACAAACGGCTCCGAGTTGGTCAACAATGTCTTTCGAGTTAACCGTAAAATGCACGTGACTGCCATAGTTGATGATACGTTCTACAAGATCAACAAATGGTTTGTTGAGCGGCGGAAGCGAGCAATGGACTTAAGAGATGCAAATTAGGTATTTTTCGACCGAGTTTTGTAAAAGATCAGAAAACGGTGGACCCAAGCTGCACAAATGCGTTTGGTCTCTTATACGCACAGCGAATATCAGTATCAAGTTTCAACTCCAAATGAGTACGTTCCAGTCACCCGCGAGCCCGATGGAACTATGGGCGTTATTCACAGAGAGTTCATGTGTATTTGTGACATGCGGGCCCGGTAACAAAATGGAATTTACTTCCAGAGGCATCCAATTAACATTTATTTCGTGCGTTCATATCTTAGCGGTTTGTCATGAACAAAACTGGTGCGAGGACCAATTTGTTGCATATTGGTATACTGTGAACTATCTTGAAAATACTTGGAGTGGAGTGTTTGTTCCTTTTGCCAATATGGGAGAATGGCCAGCTTGTACTGGACCTAGAATTCTTCCGAGTAAGGGCTGGATTAGGGTTGTGAAGCGAAAACACATCTGCTGATACGTCCCGTCCCGATAAAGCAGGCTGTAAGGGAACTGGGTCCTGAAAATTAGGTTCGTCCCATTTCTAGTCAAACGGGCCGAGGCTACGAACACGCGTGGAGGTGGGGAGGTATCAGTGCTCTAACCCTTCAGATACCTCTGATTAGTAGTAAATGTGATCCCATTTTCTGGGAGGATCTACGCCTTAAATAGGGGGGCCTTTTACTGTTACGACGTCCTGTCAGTGACAGTAACAGTGTTCCGCAGAGTAACTGGGGCGCCCGCATAATAGGCGGTGACACTCGTATAATTTGGCGGTGACGGAAAGTCAATACTGGGCTGGGGCTTTTGATCAAGGCCCAGCTAGACTTCGCGGGCCAAATTGTTTTAAGCCGATCGGTAAGGCTTTATGTCGGCTTGCTTTTAGCTGTTCGGCCTTTGGGCTTCGAGCCTTGTTTTGTTCGATCTCGGGCTGGCCCCGGGAGGGGTTCGAGTCCCGAGTCATTTTTTGTCTCGGGCTGGCCCCGGGAGGGGGTCCGAGTCCCGAGTCGTTTTTAGGCCGTAGCCTGTATTGGAGGCCTTGTTTTACTTTATTTTGGGCTGGCCCTTTGAGGGTACGAATCTCAAATGCTTTATGGGCCAAATTCGGGTTTATTAAGGGCCATTGGTACATGGGCCTATCATCCGCCATGTAATGACCATGGATGAAACGCGAGGTAGGCGAAGGGGGCATCAGGCTCGCCGTTCCACTACCGATAGGAATCGAAGAGGTATGTAACATTCATTAAAAATTATATTTATTTTCAATTTATGCCAACTTACTAAGTAGCAAATGCAATGTAGAGGCAAGAAATGCAGCAAATGCTGCAAAAAATAAGCGAGTTATGGCAGAGACAAGTGGGTCCAGAGGGTCACGGCGTAGCACAGCTACAAGCCATTTAGATGCATCTGTTATGTTGCACAAGCAATGGGAGAGACAATTGCCATAGGAGGAGAGGCGGTTGGAGTGCAAGAAGAGCCATCTGAAAGCCAACCAAGGAGGTCAACTAGTAGGTGTACAAGGGCATCTGGAAGACCATCTTCTGGAACTGGCCGGTTTCTCAGATTTAATTGTAGGCGTAGTAGTAATAGATGATTTAAATTATTATCATTTGATGCATGTTGTTACTGATTTATTTAGATGCTAATTTCAGAACTATTTTATTTGCAATTTGTGTGGACTTTATTAAGAGTAAGTTTTTGTAACTTTACTGTTTTGTACCATATTCAAATGTAGAGAAACATCAAGTTTACATGCATGTCAATACATTAAGTATAAATAAACTCTGAATTGATGAATAAAGTCTACAAAATAGACACTAAATAAACTAAAAAATTTTACAACCTAATTTTACAACCTTAATTCATCCAACTAAAACCATACTACTTCTTAGAACCCAGCTCAAATGCATCCATATTTTAAATCCTAATAATACTACTTCTTAGAACGAGCTAATTTTTCCGGATCTGGATCAGTCACAGCAGACGAAGTGGTGAACAAGTATCCTCTCAATTACTGTAAAAGATTCCCTTCACTTTACAGTTTGAGATTAACTCTCAGCCGCTTCGAGATTCGGGCTAGCGCAGGGGCAGTATTATTGGGCTTTGAGATTCGCGCCAAGTTAAAAAGAACGGTCCAGATTCAATAATTGTAAAAGATTCCCTATTACGGTACCGGGGACGATGTGAATTCTGAAGTGGTAGCCTTACCAGTATAAGTACACGGAACAAACTCATCGTACAATGTTAGAGACTCTAGATCAACCTTCTTCTTTTTCAAACCATAGCCGTAGGGGTTTTCCACAAAATCATCGTCTGAAATTTCATACCTAAGAAATTCCTCCTGTATGAATGATTAACATTTCTTTTTATCACGGCATACTCGACAGTTGTTCTTTTTTCTCTCATTTTTACCTCGATCACTAATTGACCCTCCTTTTGCTAGGTCATGATAGGACGACCTACCTCAGTTGCTATTGTTCATCCTTTTGGATCTTGAGAAATCGCCTCAAATTGCCTAAAAATTCGTATTCTCTCTCTCTCTTTCCCTTCCTCTCTTTCTATTCTGTGAGTTGAATGAATTGTGAAAGGGATGAGAGAGAAAGATGAGTATTATAGGGTCTGAAACAACAAAAATTAAAAAAATAAAATTTGAGGACTGGCTATTTAATGGCTGGTTGAGAAAAATAGAGGACGGCTATTATATGGTCGGTTTGGGCATTTTTATTAAAACCCAGCTAAACTGGATATATTTATTAATTTCTATTTAACTTTGGATATTAATAAAAATGTCGGTCCAATTCTGGATAATCGTGATGGTAACGGGCGCTGACGATTTTATATTTAAATAAAAACGTGGCGACGGCTTAGCATGTGAGCACTGACCAGGTTATCATAAAGCAAAAACGAAATATAAACAAATTTTTGCATGGTCAGATGCTGGTGAAAATTGAGCAGTATTTTTTCCCTATAAAAACTAAAATTTAATTTATATTAAATAACAAATTAAAAAAAATTATATTAAGACATATAATTGTTCTAAAGGCATACTATAAAAATATGAAGCTAATTGTTTTAGTAATTTTTATTTTTTATTGCGGTGTGCAGAAATTTGTTAGTAACACACCAAACAATTTTTTTAATCGGGATTACCATTTTGATACAGTTCATGATTTTTAGTTCCATACAAACTTTATTTATCACACAACTAATAACTCAATTAGGTTTATTTATTAATTTATATGAGTCCGAAAACGCTACTTATATAAGTCATATTTACGTTTTCAAAGTCCTTATAACAATTCACGTTCAAACCGATCTCCTTCTTTAGAACTTCGTCTACATATAAAATTCTTTTTTTTTTACTTATTTAGTATCAAGTCAAGCGGTAAAAAAATGAAAGTTTTGTGCGCATCTTAATGCATTATTTTCTGAAAAATCTTCATTTTAAAAATTATAATGAAATAGTAAAAATAATCCAAAAAATGTAAAATTTGGTCTAAGCACATTTTAATATGGAGATCACATTGAACGGTTCGAATTAACTGTTTGAACTTTAAAAATGTAAATATGACTTATAAGTATATGTCATGATATACTTATATAAGCAGTATAGTCGGACTCTATTTATATTACATATTTCCTATGAACGTTCATAGATGTTCAATAATATTTTCACATAACTGGGCCAAGATGCAAATTTTTTTGTTATAATTTTTGTAGAATTAAAGTACCGAGTCAACCAGGCAATGTCAACTGTCAAGCTAAATAAAAACCAACTCACTTGACCAGTTCATTAATTCTTGGTGGTTTAACAAACTTATCCGAGGCTCAGCTTGGAGCGAAGCCCGACAGAACCAAGCGCCAGCTGTCTTAATCAATATCTCCATTTTTAACTAACTGCAGAGTCAAATGAAATAGTGATGCATTCAGATCACTCAAGTGATGCCATCCGTTTTGTTCTGACTGGAGAAGATCAAAAGCTTTTGCAGCACGGAAGCGAAGCAATCTTTTCATGTTAATGGATTGTCAATCCGACGGTACATTGTAATCTCAAAATTTTGGATGGTTCGATGCGACTGCATGTGATGATGCACCGCCGTTTCTGTTTTAATTTGATGCATTAACCTGGTCTTCGTGAGCCGGAAGGCATCCTTACGTTTGATTGCATTGCTAGTTTGTTACTCTGCAACCCTGTGCAACAGTTCTATTCGTATGTTATCGTAATGATATAAATTTCGATAACCGAGAAGCTTTATCTCGCATTCCGTGCATGCCAGGTGAAAGGAGCACGTGCTCGACACGTGTAAGATGGAATGAAGCGTGGAACTGGAGTATTTTAATTTTTTCTTTTGAATGGTCTCTCTCTAACAATCTTTGCATATGAGCTCTTTCTTCTCCATTCCTTCCAGTCACTTGGTTTCTTCATCTTTTTGTTTAGGAGATTCAGTAATTATATATTAATGAGGAACTAAATTTTAAATAAAAGAATACTCAAAATAAAATGAACTTTTTTGATAAATATTTTGTTAGAAGAACAATGTTATTTCCCCCTTACCCTACTGTTTATTTATTTAACATATATCTCCTTTCCTCTCTCACAACCTATCAGAAGCATGACCAAGAAAACCCAAGATAAAATAAATTAAAGGGGGGAGGGGTACAAAAGAAATTTTCTTCTCAGGTGATTATTCTCGAGGCAAAGGCATTTTCTTGCCTTAGAACCCCAAACAAAAAGACCCTGTCAGATTTTTAAATAAAAAAACATTTCAAAAAGAGTCTAGTTTTCAGAATTAGACAAAGTCTACACTGCTTTCCTCGACTGTTTGAACTTCGAATCCAACGGTTTATAGTCCAATGCACAAGAGGGACTATACATTGCAATGCACCATAGCCCATATATATATATATATATATATATATATATATATGTATTAATTAAATCCTCCTTATAACATGGAAAAGGATATCTCCATTATAGTTTAACTGGAGGGGATAGAGTGGTAACATAGTAACGGGAGAATCGGCCCAGGCACGAAATGCGCGTGAGGACACGTGAAGTAGGAGTGAGTGGGGAGGTTGTGAAACGTGACTGGCATTAAGTAAATCAACCTGATTTTTGTGCTACACGAAGTGTTGGCTTTTGTGTAGTGAATGACCTGACCCTTGACAAGTGGCATCCGCCAAAGCTTAATTTATGCAATAACGTGATAGGTTTTGAATGATTAATAAATGAGGGAGCAAGGTAACGTGATGGGCGTGCTTGGATGGAAATTTTTGTAGAGGAAAATGCTTCCCATCTACAAAGAATTGTTTAAAAGTAATCACAAGTCAGCGAGTCACAAGTAGATGTTTGCTAAGAGATTGTCAAGTGGTTAAGGAAATTCTTAGTTATAATATTTTTTTCGCATGCGATGTTGATAGATTTTAAGACACCTTAATTTGAAATCTTAGTCATAGTATGTTGTCTCGTGATTAAATAAAAATAAAAGTGGTTTTAATCGCTCTCTCATGTAACTCGTCAATTGAAAGATAACACGTGTTAATGTTGTATTCGGACAAAAATCTAAATTGTTATTGTTTCACGTGATCTATTGTTTCGTGATTTGATAAAAGACAATATTCTTAATTTTCGGTCGGATAAATTCATTAATGAAAAAACGAGACGTGGTGGTGTCCTTTTTGAGATGAAAATTCTATATCAGATTAGCTCACGCGTCATTCAAAGACGATTGTTTTGTGATTGGATAAAAAAGAAATGATATTAATTGGTTGAGCTTATTATCTTGTCAATTGAAGATTGACACGTGTCATTATTGGCTTTTAAAAAGTTAAAAAACATCATTGGTCCACGTGTTATCCTCGGAGTTGCATAAAAAACAAATAGTTTCTCTAACTCGTCAATTAAAGAATGACGTGTGTTAGTATCACCTCCAACAAAAACTTAAATCGACACTAGTCGTGTGGTTGATTAAATTTAAAAAAGAACGGTCTAATTGCTCATACTCTCGACCCACCACTTAAGAAAAACTTTGAAATTGATACTATTCCACATAATTATATAAAGACAATTTTATCCCATACATCCTTCGAAATAGTTGTAGAAATACCACAATTGTCTAGCAAACAACACCATAACATGTTATTTTGTCAAAATGGGTGCCACAACATACATGTGAAAGAAATTGTGAGTCTTTCATCACAAATTTTGATTCAATTTGAGTTGTACACTAAATTTATGTTAATTTTGAGACATTTGTGAGACTCACGTGTAGTCCAATGATTAAAACATTGCTCTCCACGTGGAAGGTCATAGGTTCAAATAAAAAAATAGTCATACTCACTCGCTCACGTAGCTCGTCAATTGAAGGATGGCACGTGTTGGTGTTGCATTTGAGGAAAAACAATCTAAAATTGTCATTAGTACATGTGATTTTATTATCTCGTGATTTGATAAAAAAAACATTAACTCGTTAATGAGAACACGACACATATTAGTGTTCTTTCTGCATTAAAATCTAAACTTGATTAGCCCCGGCGTCACACAAAGACGATTGTCTCGTGATTGGACAAAAAAGATCAACCTTAATTGCTTGAGCTCATTATTTTGTTAATGGAACATTCACACGTGTATGTATTGCTCATTATCTTGTCAATTGGTTGAGCTCATTATCTTATCAATCAAAGATTCAAACGTGTTATTACTATCATAGAAAACTAAAAAAAAGCCATTAGCCCACGTCTTTTTTTTTTAGAGTAAGGTGGCAAGTTGTCATCTTACGGGTTTTCATTGATAAAAAATATTTACATTGGTCGTCAAGGACCTGAAAGAAAGTAAAATCTATTTACATAGCGCTCTTGCCTTAACTAAACAAACTAAAACTATATAACTCTTCCTCGTCTTGATGTTAGCAACAGTTCAGCCATTGTTGTATATCTCGTATAATCTCACCCGAGAGTATGCTAATTGGTTTTGTCTTCTAGGAGAAAATTCGGTTGTTCCTCTCTCTCCATATCGACCACAAAGTTGCTGTCCAGCATACGTCCCACACTCTTAGTTGCGCCTTATCCAAGGGTCTAGATTGTGCTAACCAAAAAGTCACATGACACTACAGCAGAAAGGGGCATCAGCGACCGGTTTTCCGGTCAAACCAGTCGCTGATAATATAGGTGCCGGTCGCTGATACTCATTCCGGTCGCTAAAAGCCTTGTCGCAGATACTTTTCTGATGACATCACCGGTCGCTGAATGACGTCATCCCTGTCGCTGATACTGTTTTTGCGACCACTTTTTTTTTGTCTCTGTTAATTTTTCTGACATCGGAAAAAGACATCTGCGACCAAAAGAACGGTCGTTGATACTTAAAACCGGTAGCAGAAAGTGTTTTTCAAATTTTTTTATTATTTAAATTTGCAACATTTTATAATTGGTACGACACGTACCAACATACAATATAAACATACAAACAAATTTAAGCGTAAACATCGAGCAATTACATACAAACAAACATAAACAACAAATAATTCGTTGGTTCTCATCCTTGTACCTAAAATAAATCCAGATGCATGCAAAATAAATCCAGCAATTAGAGACTAAATGTTTTCTCGCTGTAGAATGATACAAACTTGAATTAGAGCTGTAGCATGATACAAACTTGCTGTAGAATGATACAAAAATAAATCCAGCAAAAATAAATCCAACTACTTAATGCTTCAGCACTAGCTGTAGAATGATACAAACTTGAATTAGAGCAACAGTTGATTTTAGATATCAATTCTTCATCAGCCAAATATTTCTCGCTGCTGTAGCACATGTAAAGGAATCCATCCTCATCCTTGTACCCTTAATATATGGAATCCATCATACTCACTGCAAATATCATTTCACACAATTTTTATTTCCAGTTCCCGCAAATTTGAATTTAGTAACAAATCAAAGGGGTTGAAATGAAGAGACCTGTTTGGGGAAGTTCATTGCAGGAACACTTTCAAGAAGTTCATTAATTGCAGGAACAGATTTGGGTCTTTCTGTACAGATCATGAAAAATCATTAGATTATTGAAAAAAAAAATCACGAATTTTAGGAGGAAGCTCTCCTTTCTACACAGATACAAACAGAAATACTTACTGGATAAGTCCTCGCAAAGAACAAAAGATTTTCCAAGGAGACAAATCCACTTCCCCTGAAAGATAATACATAAACAGCCATGAAAAAATGGTCATAGAAGTAAGTATACTTGATGATCAGGTCGGGTTTCATCAAAAGGTATAGCATAGTAAAATTTAAGGCAGTTGATAGCATTAGAATAGTACTTGATGATCAACTTACTTAATCCACTTCTCCTGTAGACGGTGTTTCTGCATTAGAAAAATTTAAGGCAGTTGATGGCATAGTAATTTAGTTTCTGAAAATTAATTACAAAAAACAGAAAATATAAGAAACAAGTCATGTTGATTGCATCTGGAGTTATCAAAATAAATTAACAACTGCATCATATAATTTATTTCTCAAATAACTGAGAGCTCACTGCACCGGTACTGGTACAGTACTGGTAACGGTACCAGTAAGGCAACAGAGCCAACCCACAGAGAAGGTCAAGCGAGCATGAAGGCCGCAGGTCAAGCAAGAAGACACGAAGGCCTCAAACAACACACAAAGTCACAAGCCGCAAGACAAAGCACAAAATCAAGAAATCAAGGGTTACCAGTAAGAGAGCAAACCGAACGGTCCGTGTAGCTCGGCCGGTTCCGAGGTTTCGTCGCCTCGCCTCTGATCTCCGGCACCGAGGTTCGTCGCTTCGCCTCCGATCTCCGGCACCGAGGTTCGTCGCCTCGCCTCCGATCTCCGGTTCGTCGCCTCGCGCCCAAAGAACACAAAGGAGGCGCGGGAAAAACCAAAATCGTGATTGCAGAGAGCAAGAGAGAGTGAGGGCCCGAAGGCAGAGAGCAAGAGAGAGTAAGGGAGAGAGTGAGAGAGCGGAGAGTGGAGAGAAAATTCATGGGAGGGTTTTGATTGAAATTTGGGCGAGTGGAGAGAAAATTTTCAGCGAAATTGAAATTTGGGCGGAGGGTTTTGATTCTGACGCGGGAGGGTTTTCGATCTGGTGCTCAAATCACTATTTTTTTTACCAATACTTTCAGCGACCGGTGCTCTTGCGGTCGCTGATAATATTGGTCTCCGAAGTGAATGCTTTTATTTTTTATTTTGGAAAAAAAACTTTCAGCGACCAACGACAGCACCGGTCGCTGTTACCGGTCGCAGATACCTTATTTTGCTGTAGTGTGAGAATCATATCCCGTGGTAGTTAAAGGCACCCGAGATGTACGCATCGTGGTTAGCCATAAGGCCGATGAGTATGGACAATCCTAGAAAAGATGAAAGTTTGTCTCCATGCAGTCTTCTCCACATAACACGCAACCTTGAATTGCTTGACACCCTCTTTTTCAGAGAATGTCTCATGTCAAAATTTTGTTTTGTAACAAGACCCAAATAAAAACCTTTACCTTGGGAGGTATTCTGAACTTCCAGAGTCTTGCATAATAAGGACACATAATTCCTTTGTGATGCAAGACTCTATATGCTGAGGTCGTAGAGAAAATCATATTCGATTCTCATCGCCAATGTGTCTGACCCGTATCCACTTGGACTACCGTGGCCACCTGAAAAAAGGATGTTAGAGAAGCCAGTTCTTTAATGCATTAGCCCACGTCACTGTGTAAGAATAACAACCTCAGATTGCATAAAAAAACAGTTTTAAATGTTGTACCTCTAACTTGCCAATTAAAGAATGACTTGTGTTAGTATCATCTCCAACAAAAATTTTAAATCGACACTAGCTGTGTAGTTAATTAATTTTTAAAAAGTATGGTCTTAATTGCTTATATTCTCGACCCATAAAAACTTTAATTTGACATTATTCCACGTGATTATATAAAGATAATTTCATCACATACACCCTTCAAAATAGCAGTAGAAGTATCACAATTGTCTAACAAACAACACTATAACATGTCAGAATAGGTGCCACGACATACATGTGAAAGAAATTGTGAGTCTTTCCCCCCGAATTTTGATTCAATTTGAGATGTACACTAATTTTCAATTAAATTTGAAATATTTGTGAGAATCACGTGTAATTCATTGATTGAAATATTGCTCTATACGTGGAAGGTCATATGTTTAAATAAAAAAATATAGTCATAATAACTCGTCATTGAAGGATGACACGTGTTGGTACGTGTTGCATTTGAGGAAAAATCTAAATTGTCATCGGTCCACGTGATTCTATTGTCTCGTGATTTGATAAAAAAAAAACAGTAGCTCGTTAATGAGAACACGACATATATTGATGTTCTTTCTGCATAAAATTCGAAACATGATTAGCCCTGCGTTATACAAAAACGATTGTCTCGTAATTGGACAAAAAAAGGACCAACTTTAGCTGCTTGAGCTCATTATTTTGTCAATAGAAGATTCACACGTGTCTTGTCTGTATTGCCTATGAGAAAACTTCTAAATCTATATTGACTTGTGTCGTTATGTAGGAATAGTAATCTCGAGATTGTCTAAAAACAAATAGCTATAAATGTTGTGTCTCTATCTCGTCAATTAAAGAATGACGTGTATCAGTATTACCTCCATAAAATAACTCTAAATCAGCACTAGCCGCGTAGTTATAACAAGGATGATCGTTTTGTGATTGGGTTTTTAAAAAGAAGGCATTGATTGCTTATAATATCGACTTTTTTTTTATTTTAACTTTGCACAGGCTACGAAGTTGTGAGTGAGAATCAAATCTTTTTTCTTTTTTCTTGCCAACTGTACTATCTCTTCTTTCTCCTTAACCTCGACCCTTTACTTGAAGACGTTGGTACTAAATTCAAAGAGAACTTTGATTACTTCATGTGATTATATAAATATAATTTCATCACGAATGTCCTCTAAGATAGTAATAGAAATATCACTTCAAAATATTCTTAGTGCCCGTAGATAAATTTGTCATGATTTAGACATAAAATCTTATTCCTTAACTTATATATATAAATGATTAAATTTCATTTGACAACTTGTAAATTTAAAACGAAGAGGATGATCCAACAAATAGCGCCAGAACATTGTTTCTTTTTGTTCATTTTTTTTGGAGAGAAAAGCACCTAACATTGTTATTTTGTCCTACAGATTGAAATTGTTTAGATTGGTTTGTTAATTTTAATTTTTATTTTTATGTGCATTGATATCTTTTAGCCTCCTTTGTAAAATGAAATTATATTATATTTGATTTTTCAGCACCTCAGTCTCTGTATTTTGTCAAAATGAGTTTCACTGTGTAAAAGAAATTGTCAGTCCTTCAGAGTTAGTTTTGATTCCACCTGAGTTGTGAGAACCTCGTATATATATATATAGTTTGATGGTTAAGGCATTGTTCTCCACGCAAAAAGATCATAAATTCAAAACTCAGTGTCCACACTGAAGGTGAGATGAAGGATTTTGACTTTCATTCCATGCTAAAATATTAAAAAGTTAGTTTATTCAGAATAAATCAGAAAATATACAATTAATATCACTACCGGAGGCATTCAATTTTTAAATGTTATATAGAAAGGTAGAGACAAGCCGTTGAGACTATAACATGATAGTAAAGCATAATCTATTACTTTGAAGACATGCCACGAAATTAGTATGAAGAAAATAGAGAAAGAGATGAACTTTTTAAGGTTTTTTATTTTTATTTTTTTCCCGATAAACTCTGAACAGAAGATGGCTCCAATACGTTTTTGTAATTTTCTCTTTTACCGCATAATTCTTCGATCCGGTTGTGTTTCGACAGTGCTTTGATATGTTATTAAGACTAATGCTTTGATATTCACACTTAGTAGTTCAGAGTTTCAGAGGCGTAACTAGAAAATTTAGAAAGAGAATTTAAAATTTAAAATGTATAATAAATAGTCAGGATTTTTTTTTCCGTGAATCCATTAGTGATTTATGGGTCATCGATGCAACTATACCCTTTAAAGATAGACTTTCAGTGGAACTAATTAGAGGTGCTGTCCTTTGGACAGTTTGGTTAGAACGTAATCAAGTTTGTTTTAAAAGAAGTAACTCTCCTACTACTAAAGCGCTACTCTTGTGTAATTGTCTTAGCAAATTCTTAGTGTGTGTCTAAAAACAATGAATCTCATTTAAATTTGAGTCTCATTCTGCCTTCTGACGTTAAGAACCTACCAATCTAGATCCAAGCCATGTCAAAAGACAACTCGGACCTGGCTACAACAGTGGAGATTCTGGTGGCTGTGGCCGAGGTGGAGGAGTACAGGGAGGATTTTTTGGAGACTACTCAGGAGCATTTTGGGCATGACAGTCCCCAAATCAAATGTCTGGAGACGCCTGGGATCGATGAGGAAGCCTCTGTGGATTGGGATTACTGGATGATTAGGAATAATATGTTGTCATTGTGCAGTTGTTATGTCTGTTTCTAGGTTAAACTTTTGATATAGTTTTGTGCAAGGTAGTGTGTACGTGCTTTTGTTGAACATATTTGTTTTCTAACTAAACTGTTGTCAGGTCTGATTTTATTCTTGGTACATGTTTTATGTACTAAGATGGGGTCAGAACTGATTTCAATAGAAATCGGTGGATATATCTACTAATTTTCCAAAAAGAAAGTCAATATTTTAACTCAAATTTTCACAGTAATAAATTAGAACTCTAACCATCAGACTACAAGCAAACATATTTGTGATAATTGTGATAATTTTTTAAGAGAGCTGAACTATATAAAAATTAAATTAAATTTCAATATACGTAATAAAAAACTTTGAAATCATAAAGGTGACCTAACTATTCCTGTGCTATAGATAGATCCGTCCCTGCATAATTCTCACACAAGGAACAATAATACATGCCTTGTGCTGTATAAAACATGATACAATTAAAGTTAAAGTGGATTTGGAAATCCACAGATAAGAAGTTAACTTAACAATTTAAAGAATTTAAGTCATATATAATATTTTTTTTAAATGTAAAAAATTATAAATAAATAGTTGATGTATAGATTTTTTAATATTAAATTTATACAATTTGAGTGTTATTTGTTATTCTTTTAAAAAAATAATACAACCCGTTATTAATTTTAGATTATCTAACAAACGATAAATTTTTTAAAATAAAACATTAATATTAGATTCGATTGATTTTATTGTTAAAAGAAGATTCTCCATCAATTCTCAAGAAAAAAAAACTCACAATAATGTTTGAGCTCAATAATGATCTCTCCACTTGATAACTTGGCCAAGAAGCTTCCATGGTTTTCTTTTCCTTTTTATTTTGTGATTTCCCTAATTAGCATATTTCCATGTGTACCGCGGTAATCAATGAAGCATCTAATTACTATTGATCGGACATATTGTTTAGAAATTAAAAATTAGACAGGTAAAGGACCTACAACAAAATATCAGAATTATTCATGTCAGATCAAAATAGTACTTAGAGCATCTATATCGACGATTTTATTTGAATTTCTAAGATGATTTCTTTCTTACTTCGAGTAATGTACGCTAATTTCTTAATCATAAAACTTTCTTTTAAAGAAAGTGATTTTTAAAGTCGATGCTGGCAAAAAGCAAGATTTCCATTCGCTAATGTTTTTTCGTCTCCCCTTTGCTCAGTCGCTCAAGCTGAAGAAATAAATTAAATTAATTTTTTCACCAGGTGACATTTCACAGATGTAGCGTCTTTAAAATTAAAGTTAAGTTAATTTCAATACAATTGTAATTAATTTTGTTTGATTTTACCATTGTAGATGCTCTAATAACAGATATGTGAAGCATATATGATTCCATAGCGACCGGAGCTGTATAATTTGATTTTTGCAAACTACACATGCTCATTAGAAAAAAAAAATTGCTTTTCAAATTATACATATGTTCTAAGATGGGTCTGTAATTTCATATAAATTATTTCTTGAGTTTTAACATATTAAAAATAAACTATCTGAAAACGGAAAGGTTTAAATTATTTATAACCTCAGCATGTTGCTTCCAATTGGATTTGATAGATATTGTTTGACATCATTAACCCATAATTATCTATATACCAAAATCTAATGGCCAGTTTACAAATTTAAATAACTGAAAAATCAGCAGGAAGGGCCGATAGTTTTGCGTTCCATAGATTTCTCTAGTAGGAACAGTAAATCCATTTGACCATTTACTACTATTATTTTTTTGTAACATAGATATATTTGAGTGTATATTATATATTGCAAACATGCTCCTCGTACTTTTGCATGTGCATTTATGTTGACTAAAACAAGACATGCTAATTATTTGGAGGGGTGGCATAGGGCTGTTAAACAAAGCTCGTAGTTCATGATTCGATTGACTTCGATTCAATTTTTTTTTTTTGCAATTAATTTGTTTGATTGAAGTTCGTTCTGAAATAAATCAAACCAGTTTGGTTCGAATCTTATTCAAACTCAACTGGGTATAATTCGTTCGAAATTGGTTCGCGGACTATTTAGGTTCGAATCTCAATTTAACATGTACCGTTCAAATTAGAGCAACGCTAGTGGCTCAGTGCAAAATCAAGGTTTCATTTCAAATAGGTAACTGATATGATCAGATTCCAATGCAATACTTAGTTTAACCTATATAATTTTTAAAAAATAACTAAGGGCGGTAGGGTTGCCAAAAAAGCTCGTAGTTCATGATTCGATTGACTTCCACTCGAAAAAAATTCGCAATTAACTCATTCGATTGAAGTTCGTTCTGAACCAAATCAAACCAGTTCGGTTCGAATCTTATTCCAACTCAAACTCAAATTCTAAAAAGTTTGATTTGGTTTGATTCGTTTGCAGTCCTAGGTGGCAATGCCATGGGAGTCTACCCTACACAGACAACGGATCCATTACGAAAAAAAAAGAAAAAGGAAACGAAGGCCCAACTGGAGAAGCGTATATTGGGCCGTAACGAGGCCCACGTCAGACGTGAGCCGTTAGCCCACTACAGCACTACCACATGGATTTTGTTCTTCCTTTTCCAACTTGCTAGCATGGATTTATTGTTGCTGAGTGCTGACCCGGATAAATAAAAAAACATTTGATGATCATGAAATTTGTTGAATTACATTGTTATAAATTTGTTTGTTAAATAATAAAGCATCTCATTTATAGTGCTTCTGTGTACGATGTTGATATTTGCAATCAATTTGAACTACATTTTTTATTCTAAAATATTCCAAACTGACAGATATCTCTAACTTGTGTCTAGAACAAATTTATTTGTGTGATATCAAACAGAAATATAAAAAAAGGTACGCATAAAATTATGTTTGAACAGATGCGCATAAACTTATTCATGCTAAGTCAAATAGATACATCAAATATCACGCACAAAAATCTTCTAAAATGTCTATGTTGACGTTTTTAATTAATTTGACTGCATTTACAATTCTAAAATCATCAAAATTGACGAACAGTATCTGTCCCATGTCTTTTACACGCCCATCAATTTACTCATGCCAAGTTGCCAACTCAACACATACATCAATTGTTAATTTCTTGTGCATAAAATTCTGTAAAAATGTATTTAAAATGTGTTGTGTTCCTTAGTTGACATTTGTAATCGGACAAACTCATGATCATAAAATTACAAAAATTATCGGATAATCTCCAACACTGCAACCCATGTGCTTTTACATGCGTACTTTATTCGTCTCAAATAAATATATACATTAAATATTAAGAATATTTTTAAATTGAAATAACAGTAGAATAGTCATTTTGGCTTAAGAGTGAGAGAAATATTTCTGTCCTCGGCTTGGAGTTATTTTTACTATTTCTTATGGCTGAAATTTGATATCGAGTGAATATGAAAAAGGAAAATTAGCAAGGACAGGAACAAAATTCATATCGTTGCTGGATTTGCAAAATGGAGATTGGAAATCACCAATGATCCTCTGAAGTAACTCAAATTTTGAGTTTACATCCTAACTGTCCGATTAGAATGAGGTGGAATGCTCTGAGTCCTTCAATATTCGTGCCAAAACAGATCTGACGGTCCGGATCTGAACTCAAAATTTGAGTTACTCTAGGTGATATGAATTCCCCCCCAGACAAAAAAAAAGAAACAAAAAAGCGGTAGTGCCTCCAGCTGCCAGCAAATTCGCATCCCCTGAGATATCTCATATTTTGCGTGACTTATTGGAAAATCTCAATAGTTCAAATACGTTCTGCACGAATCTCAAAACTAAAATAATACTGGCCCCTGCGCTATCCCCGAATAGGCACCGGACACGTCGGTCACGCAAAATATGAGATATCTCAGAGGATACGCACTCGCTGCCAGCTCCCTCCTCCTCTCTCTCTCAGCTCATTTTGAAAAACCCTGCCAGGCGATCGATCGCCTTCTTCCCACTTCACTCAAAAAACCCTAACCCTAGAAACCTTTCCATCAATGGAAGTTCCGCAAGAAACCCTAGATAGGCTATCCACCTGGTTCCTTCAGTCCCTCTCTCTCGACGCCTCCCTCCGCCGCGCTGCCGAGTCGTCCCTTCTCTCCGCCGCCACTACGCCGGGCTTCCCGCTCGCTCTCCTCAAGCTCTCTTCTATCCCTTCCGTCGATCTTCAGATCCGCCTCGCCTCAGCGCTCCATTTCAAAAACCTCCTCAAGTCCCGGTGGGCCCCAACCTCTGATAACCCATTGCCCGATTCGGACAAAGCCCTAATAAAATCTCTCCTTTTGCCTCTCCTGCTTCAATCCCCGCCTCTCATCCAGTCTCAGCTGTCGGAAGCGCTTGCAATTGCCTCATCTCATGATTTCCCTTCTTCCTGGCCCACCCTTCTACCAGACATCATCTCATCTCTTGGCACCTCCCTTACTTCGGGTGATTACACCTCAGTTAATTCTCTCCTTTCAGCCGCAAATTCTCTATTTCTCAAATTTCGCCATTCTTTTGACACTCAAACCCTTCGGCTTGACCTGAAGTACTGTCTCGACCTATTTGCAAAACCCTTACTTGAAACCTTTTTAAACACCTCAAATCTCACTACTGCTGCTTCTAATCCATCAGTTCTCAAGCCATTGCTTGAGTGTCAGCGCCTTTGTTCTGAGATTTTTCATTCTCTCAACTCAATTGAGCTTCCTGAATTCTTTGAGGATCACATGCGAGAATGGATGGAGAAATTTAGGTTTTATCTGACAAATACCTTTGCTCCACAAGTGGAGACAGATGGCACAGCTGATGCCTTACGTGCTTCTATCTGTGAAAATCTCCAACTGTACATGGAGAAGAATGAAGAGGAGTTCAAAGACTATTTAGAGGGTTTCGCCACTGCTGTGTGGGGTCTACTCATGAATGCTGCGAAATCTCCTTCTCGTGACCAATTAGCGGTAACTGCTATTAAATTTTTAACCACGGTTAGCACAAGTGTTCACCATGCTCTATTTGGCAGCCCAGAGGTGTTAGGTCAAATTTGCAATAGTGTTGTATTTCCCAACTTGAGGTTACGAGATGATGATGAAGAATTGTTTGAAAACAACTATGTGGAGTATATCAGGAGGGATTCTGAGGGAAGTGATACTGACACTCTTAGGCGCACTGCTTGTGAGCTTTTGAAAGGGTTAGCAGTTAACTATAGAGAACAGGTTACAGGTCTCGTCTCGGCCCAAGTACAGTCTATGATAGCTGCATTCAATACCAACCCAGCACAGAACTGGAAAGAGAAAGATGCAGCCATATACCTAGTGGTTGCCCTATCACCGAAACCTGGTGCAACGATTGGTTACCTAGTGGATGTGGAGAGCTTCTTTACATCTGTTATTGTACCAGAGTTGCAAGGCCAGGACCCAAATGCAGTACCAATTTTAAAGGCTGGTGCTCTCAAGTTTTTCACTGTTTTTCGTGAACAGATACCGAAATCAGCAGTGTTGTCTCTTTTACCTGGTGTTATTAGGTTCTTGGGTTCAGAATCCAATGTGGTTCACTCCTATGCTGCTTCCTGTCTAGAGAAATTGTTACTGGTCAAGGACAAAGGAGCCTTGCCAGGCCCCACTGCCAGGTATGGGGCGGCTGATTTAGATCCATTTGTGCCTCAGATGTTAACGGGTCTGTTTAATGCGCTTCAAATGCCTGATTCACAAGAAAATCCATATGTCATGAAGTGCATAATGAGGGTCTTGGGTGTAGCTAATCTAAGTGGAGAGGTGGCAACAGGTTGTATTACAAAGTTGGTCTCCGTTCTGGCCATGGTGTGTGAAAACCCTAAAAATCCTTTGTTCAACCACTATCTGTTTGAAGCCTTAGCAGCTGTTATTCGCCGAGCCGGTGAGCGAGATGCCGGTGTTATCCCTATTTTCGAGAAGAGTCTCTTCCCTGAACTTGAGAAAATACTGGTGAAAGACATATCTGAGTTTTGGTCATATGCCTTTCAGATATTTACTCTACTGATAGACCTGCGTGCCCCTCCCTTGTCAGATGGGTACATGGCCTTGTTCCAGGTTATTCTTGACCCTAGTTCGTGGAAGAGGTCGGGAAGTGTACCGGCTCTTGTCAGACTGCTACAAGCATTCCTACGTAAGATGCCAAATGAACTAAACAGAGAAGGTAGATTAGGGCAAGTGCTCGGTATTTTCAGCCAGTTGATTTCCGTAAATTCCACTGAGGAGTTAGGGTTTTTCGTGCTAAACACTGTGGTAGAAAACCTGAGCTACGAGATAATTTCACCCTATGTCGGTAACATATGGGGAGCGCTATTTGGTCGTTTGCAAAGCCGGCGTGTATACAAATTTGTCAGTCCCTTGGTGATTTTCATGTCACTGTTTTTAATTAAGTACGGGCCTGCTGTGTTGGTCGACTCAATCAACTCCATACAACAAGGTCTCTTTTTGATGATCCTTCAGCAGTTCTGGATACCATATTCAACAAAGATTTCGGGTACTGTTGAGCAGAAACTGATAACTGTTGCTTTGACCCGTTTGATCTGCGAGTCACCTCTATTGTTGGATCCCGCGGCTTCTGAAAATTGGGGAAAGTTGGTCGATAGCATTGTGCAATTGTTAACCAATTCAGATCAAGCTGGCGCTGACTTGGAGGATGATGCGGCGGATGTGCCTGAAACAATTGAGTACACGGGTTCATTCGCCAAGCTACATAGTGCGGGTAAGAAGGAGGATGACCCATTAAAGGAGATACGCGACCCGAAGCAGTTCTTTGTTAGCTCCGTAGCCGGGCTCTCTGCGCAGTTCCCAGGCCGGTTTGGTCCAGTTATACAGCAGTTTGTCAGCCCGGCTAACCAGACAGCATTGGTTCAGCTTTGTGGCACTTACAATAGTGCTATTGTCTAGGTATGTTTTGATATGGTACTTCAATTATATTCTTTGTATTTATGGTTACTTTATTCTATTGCTTAAAATTGAGTTAGTCTTCTTCAAGTACTGACCGACTTGTAACGGACAAAAATAAGAGAATTGGTAAAACTGAAAAATGACAAAACCAAGTACTGGCTGTTCTAGAAATCTATTTTGAGTTATCCTATAGTTATGGTTTGTTTTAGACTCTGTACCTGTGTTTAATCTTTTAGCATTTTCTTGAGTTGATATTTTAACTTGGATGTTATATAACTATGGCTAATATTTTATGGTGGGACTGTACATTGTTGCGTAGCCAATTTTGTATTGAAATCCTTTTGTTTAATTAACAATAGCTTTTGTAATAACTAAAGCAAATCCAGGGACGTTAACTGATATAATTTTTATGTTTAAGCATTTCCCAGTATCTGTAAAGCAAATCCAGTGACAAAAACTAAAGAAAGTTTCTCATTGGTGTAGCTCACTTTAGATACCAAGAACTTATTTGAGATATGTCTCTGTGAATAGTTACCATTCAGCATTTCCCCAGCTTTCATGTCATGTGAATGTCTTTTATATCATTAGATATAAGAGTAAAACCAATTATCCAACTCTATGTTTTCTTTGTATTGTTTTTCAGGAAAAATGAATCTGAGCTGGAGTTAAAAAGGACGTTCTTCCTTTTTGATCAGATATCTGTTGGGTAGGTTGGAAAATGGAGTTGGCAATCAAATTCTGGATGATTCTACTTTTGAGGTTTTCTTTGGTCAATACGATGATCAAGAGGTCAGGGGTTTAGCACAAGTCTGGTTTAGTTATTGAAAGGGGCATTTCTCGTGGCATGGTCAGTATAAGTCTGTCTACTGGACTGGTAAGTTATGAGAGAACATCTTTTTTTATTATTATTTTTTGGTGTGTTATCATGGAATTTTTGTGGGAAATTTTGGCCAGTGCACATTGAATTACCGGCAAACAATTCAAGTGCATAGAGTGATACTTGGTATTCTGAGTTGTTTTATATTTTGCATCTGCATGGTCCCTCTATGCATAGCACCCTCCCCTTTCCCTGAGTTACGTTATCTGATGAATCTTGTTTTTTATTTGTTCGGCTTTAACCTTTTTTTTAAGCAATCGGCTTTGATTTAATTTGTTGGCTAGTAGCTAAAGTTGAAGATATTTCAATGTGTTTCTATGAGCTGTGTGCATAATTTCTGTTTACCTAAGCAATCAGTTGTGATTTGTGAGGAGATATTTCTTTTCCTTTTACTCTGAAATTGGTTAGCAACTAACTAGCCTCAAGCGAACGCTTCCGTGATCCGAAAGATAATTAACATTACCTGCGTGCAGATGAAATCAAGGGAATTGAGGCTTATGAGAGGATCTCAGCACGAATTTTTTATGCACAAATGACTTCAAACTTGAATCATGTATAAATTTAAATTCATATGTTTACGTTTAATAGGAAAAAATTAATCAGATTTACGCTTAACAAAAATCAATCATGTTATTTAATCTACAGGGACCAATTTTGGACAAGTTCAAATTCATTTAAAATTCACATTTAACATATACAAGATTCATGCTTGGTCATTCTATTAATGCAAACATTCTATATATTTAGATTTATTCGCGCTTAATTTGTTTACAACTAAGACCATTTTGTGCATCAAAATTAGTGGTTTGCTCCCGGGTACCTCGGGCAGGGCAGGGCAGAACCCGTCCCGGGCAGCGGGCAGGACGGGTACGGGTACAGCGGGTACCCGGGTATAACGGGCACGGGTAGGCGGGTTTTTTTTTGAAAAACTCCGCCCTGCCCGTCTCAAACCCGTGCCCGTCCCGGGTAGACGGGTACAACGGGCACGGGTAGAGGGGTATTTTTTTTTCTGTTTTCTGTTTTGTTTTCTTATTTTTTTTACCGTGTCGTACGAATATTATTACGTGTTTATTACGTGTTTACCGTGTCGTACGAAATATTATTTCTTTACACGAGTAATTTTATTTTATTTTCAAACTCTCATTCTAATTATATAGTTTCATAATTTATTTATATCTCGAAATTTGTAGTTTACATTTTAAATTGATAATATATTTTGTAAACGTTCAATTTAAATTGATAATATAAATCTAAATCTAAATTAAATAAAAATTAAATATAAATAAAAATTCAAATCTAAATTTAGATGCAAATTAAATTAAATCTAAGTTGAATATAAATGTAAATCTAAATTAAATTTAAATTGAATCCAAATCTAATTTAAATCTAAATTGAATTAAATAAAAGGAAAAAAAAAACAAGGCATTTCCGCCCTCTGGATTCTACCGAATTTCAAAAAAAAAAGCCTCTGCCGAATTTCAAAAGAAAAAAAAACAATCTAAATATAAATTCAAATATAAATTAATGAGTGAGCCTATGGTGCTATGCATAGCACGGATGGGGTCCGTGCTACGGCCAAAAATTTGACTTTTTAAAATTCTAATGGTCGATCCAACCGTTCAATGTGATAACCATATGAATATGTACTTGCAAACTAAATTTTATATTTTTTCGAATTTTTTTAGATAGGTAGAATTTTGATGGCCCAGAATTTTCAGAAAACACTGATTTTTCTACCTATTTAAAAAAATAGTAAAAAAATTCGAAAAAATATAAAATTTAGTTTGCAAGTACATATTCATATGGATATCACATTGAACGGTTGGATCGACCATTAGAATTTTAAAAAGTCAAATTTTTGGCCGTAGCACGGACCCCATCCGTGCTATGCATAGCACCATAGCCTCACTCTAAATTAATAGGTTAAATAAAATATAAATCAAAAATATCTTAAATCAATTAATTTAAAACAATAAACATTTTAAATTGATAATATAAATCTAAATCTAAATTAAATAAAAATTTAAATCTAAATTTATATGCAAATTAAATTAAATCTAAATTGAATATAAATGTAAATCTAAATTAAAATTAAAATTGAATCCAAATCTAATTTAAATCTAAATTAAATTAAATAAAAGGAAAAAAAAACAAACAAGGCATTTGAGCCCTCTGGATTCTGCCGAATTAAAAAAAAAAAAGAAGCCTCTGCCGAATTTCAAAAGAAAAAAAATCTAAATCTAAATTCAAATCTAAATTAAATCTAAATCTAAATCTAAATCTAAATTAAATCTAAATTCAAATCTAAATTCAAAAATAAAAGTTACCCTCCTCCTTTATTCCGGGTTTGGGACCGGCTATGTAAAATAACATAGGCGGAGTTCTAACTTTTTTTTGTTAGTAATTCTTCTTTAAAATGAATAATTTAAGAACTAATTGAAACGTTTAGAAATTATAATTTAAAAAATAACCAAAGAGATTAAAAGAGGTTAGAAATGTACACCGACACTACCTATCTAGTAGTTTGGATTCATATACCATTGTTCGCTCTCTTCCGCACCGTCTGAATCCGAATTAGCCGCGGGCCGCGTATCGGTACCGCTTTCTTCAGTGTCGACTCCGGATGATGATTCTTGATGATCTCGATGTTGGTTGCGCTCATCAGCATCAATCCAACCTTTCAAGCACACAAGTCTCTCAAAAACATGTGCACCCAACTTACTGCGTTTGTCGGAGAGGATCCTGTTCGCCGAACTAAAACAACTTTCGGAAAGGACGGTTGACACGGGTACGGCAAATACGTCGCGGGCCATCATCGCCAGTGTTGGATAGTTTCTTTGATTCCTCTTCCACCACGTCATGATGTCAAGTCCATCTTCTTTTTCGTTTACCCCCGCAAAATAGCTCAGTAACTCATTTGTGGATGTGTGCGGTTGGATCTCCGATTGAAAATCTGCTAACAATCCACCGCTGCTAGTGCTCCTGGAAGTGGAACTATTAAAAAATTAAAAAAATTAGTAGACAAATAGTGTAGATATTATAAATAATAAAGATTAAAAAAATGTAGATATTTCAATTGTTACCTAGGACCGGCACGGGACGAAGACGGATTTTGGTTGTCACCCATTCTTGAGTGGTATATGTTAAACATCTCATCGAACTTCGAAGTCACGAATGCCTCCACCCCGGTGTTGTCTAAATGTAGATTCTCTTTGTACGCTGCAACTATTTTGACCCTGAAATACTTCTTGTATGCCGGGTTGAGGCAGCTTGCGATAATGGCCAGGAGGGGTACATCGTCCCAATATTTTAGAAAATTTTCTTTCATGGCAACTACGATCGGTGTGAGAGTGGAGTACTTGCTTTCGGCGATCTCCAATTCACGGTACACCTTGGAGATGCTATAGAGATGTCTGATCAATTCAAATGCCGTCGGTGAGTACGAGCAAGATAATTTGACGGTTGCATTAAAAAAGGTTCCTAAGAAATTACTCAGGGTTTGTAGTTGGTCCCATTCGTCGGGGCTGGGCTCCAATGCCATTCCCTCGGGGGTGGAGCCTCTCAAAAACTCTCCTATGACGGCTTTGTAAGGAAGGCATCGGTTCAGAAACCTATAGGTAGAGTTCCAACGGGTATCTATATCCCAAGGAACTTTCAACTTGCTCAAGCCATAGTTGACGCACATCAAACCAAACCGTTGTTTTCTTTCTTGGTTTGAAACAATATGGGACAGAGAATCCTTTAATTTATTGATCAAATCTCTTACGGCTTCTGTTTTAAGACCCGCCTTAACGACGAGGTTAAGTATGTGGCAAGCACACTTTTGGTGAAACATTGCACCATTCATAATCGGGTTTAGTGACCGTTTAAAAATCTCAATGGAAGCTACATTGTTACTAGCATTATCGAATGAAATAGAAAAAATCTTGTTATCCCTATCTCTCTTAAGGTTATACTCTTCTAACACCTCAATAATGGATTTGAAAATTACATGTGCTGAGTGCGGAGAATCTAACACACGAAAACTTAATATCCTTTTTTGTAATACCCACTGATCATCGATCCAATGGCCGGTAACACACGAGTACCCAAGGCCATGTTTACCGGCAGTCCATATATCGGAGGTAATTGAGACCTTATTTTGTTGGTATGCAAATATAGCTCGGAGCTCATTTTTTATTTTGGTAAACTGGTTTTTAATTTCACCAACCATCTTTCTATGATGGATCCTCTTGTACATTGGTTGAGCACACCCCCGAATGACTAACCGGGCAAAACTCATACAACCACCCATGCTTATTGGTTGTTCTTTATGGGTAATGTACCGGGCCAATTCACTAAGCATTTTTGATTCATCGTATTTTGGGTTGGTTCTAGTACCATCCGCGTTCATAAGGGTTTGGATTTGTCTCGGTCCAACATTTTCACATATAACATGACCCTTCCTTTGGTGCATTTCGACATGTCTTTTAAAGCTGGTCATACCACTACTTTATTTATACACAAAAAACGGTTTCTTGCAATTTTGTACCTTACATTCAAGGGTTTGCATGTTGCCGTTCTCATCTGTGGAAATCTTGTACCATTTGGCCCACGGCTGATTGTATTCAGGAATTCTTTTAGTCTTCTTTACCACCGGCTGTTCTGGGGGGACACTTGTCAGAGGAAGGATTGGTTCTTCTTCAATTTCAGTGACACTTATCGACGGAGTACCTTCCATAGGGGGGGTGACTTGACTCGATGCTACAGAAGAAGTGCCTCCATATGTATATGGTGGTGTCGGTTGATGTGTTTCTTGTGGAATATACATGTTTGGATCGTTTGAAGTATAATACGGTGCATACATTTGGGGGGGTTGTTGATAATTTAAATCTAGCGTTTGATCCCTTCTTTGATAATTAGGTGGATAATTTTGTGGATAATTTTGTGGATAATTTTGGGGATAATTTTGTGGATAATTAGGTGGTGATTGCATAGGTTGAGGTGGGCCAAAAATTTCTTGTGACATTCTCGCACCAAAAGATAAATCCTCATCGTGATTAGGAGATGTCATCTTTTAAACCTATTCAAATAAATAAATGTAAATTACTTCACATATTCAAAAAAACAATCTAAATCTAAATTAAATTAAATCTAAATTGAATATAAATGTAAATCTAAATTAAATCTAAATTGAATCCAAATCTAACATAAATCTAAATTAAATTAAAGAAAAGAAAAAAAAAATAAGACAAGGTTCTGGTTTCAGCCTCTGCCCTCTGCCGAATTAAAAAAAAAAGTGCCTCTGCCGAATTCAAAAAAAAAAAGTATATAAATATAAATCTAAATATAAATTAAATTAAATCTAACTTATTCAAAATATAAATCTAAATCTAAATTAAATTATTTCTAAATTGAATATAAATGTAAATCTAAATTAAAAAAATAACTCTAAGTCTAATTCATAATAATCTAATTCAAATTTTAAAATTCTAAGTCTAATTCAAAATAAATACAACTTGTTCAAAACCTATTTATTCAAAACCTATTAGAAACCTATTTAGAATTCAAAACCGAAAATATTTAAAAACCTATTAAATCTAAATTAAACCTAAATATAAATTAAAGTAAATAAAAAAAAACTGAGGCAGCAAGCCTCTGTCTCTGTGACAGAGGGATCCGAACCAAAAAAAAAAACAAAATGCCTCAGCCGAATTTCAAAAGAAAAAAAACAATATAAAACAATAAATCTAAGTCTAATTCATAATAATCTAATTCAAATTTTAAAATTCTAAGTCTAATTCAAAATAAATACAACTTGTTCTAACTTATTCAAAATATAAATCTAAATCTAAATTAAATTAAATCTAAATTGAATATAAATGTAAATCTAAATTAAAAAAATAACTCTAAGTCTAATTCATAATAATCTAATTCAAATTTTAAAATTCTAAGTCTAATTCAAAATAAATACAACTTGTTCAAACTTATTTTAAAAATCTATTTAAAAAAAATAACTATAACAAATTTAACTTATTCAAAAAAATAACTCTACCAAATCCAACATATTCAAAAATAAAATATAAACCTAGCTTATTTATCTAACAAATATAACTTATTTATCTAGTAAAATATAAATCTAACATATTCACATATAAATGTAACATATTCAAAAAATATAAATCTAACATATTTAAAAATTAATCCGAAATTAAAAAATAAAATCTAGCCTATTTTAAAATGAATCTAACATATTCAAATGATCAAATAACATATTCAAAATTTAAAAAATAAAATATAACATATTCAAAAAATAAAATCTAACCTATTTAAAAATAAAATATAACATCTTCAAAAAATAAAATCTAACCTATTCAAAAAATAAAATCTAACCTATTAAATTTAGATCCGAATTTAAAAAATCAAATATAACCTATTTGAAAAATCTAACCTACTAAAAAAATCCAACCTATTTATAAAGAAATCTAACATATTTTTTTTAACCTATTAAAAATAAATCCGAATTTCAAAAATAAAATCAAACCTATTCAAAACAAATCTAATTACTTCACATATTCAAAATAACAAATCTAACATATTTCTTTAACCTATTAAAAATAAATCCGAATTTCAAAAATAAAATCAAACCTATTCAAAACAAATCTAATTACTTCACATATTCAAAATAACAAATCTAACATATTTTTTTAACCTATTAAAAATAAATTTACTCTACAAAAATAAAATCAAACCTATTCAAAACAAATCTAATTACTTCACATATTCAAAATAACAAATCTAACATATTTTTTTAACCTATTAAAAATAAATCCGAATTTCAAAAATAAAATCAAACCTATTCAAAACAAATCTAATTACTTCACATATTCAAAATAACAAATCTAACATATTTTTTTAACCTATTAAAAATAAATCCGAATTTCAAAAATAAAATCAAACCTATTCAAAACAAATATAATTACTTCACATATTCAAAATAACAAATCTAACATATTTTTTTAACCTATTAAAAATAAATTTACTCTACAAAAATAAATTAAACTAAATTTAATCTACAAAAATAAATCTAGCATAAACTAAATTTACTCTAAAAAAATAAATTAATCTAACATGAAATAAATGTAACCTTTAAATCTCAAGGAAAAATCTTGCGGGAGGTGACGAACTTCGTAATTCCGATACCTTCGTAATTCCGTTTGCGTATTTGTAGAATGAATTAAATTTACAACTATATTTTTTTCAAACAATGAATTTAAAAACTGAAAATAGTAATATTGAGAGATTGAGAGAATGAGATTATGAGAGATTGAGAGGATGAGAGGGTGTGAAATATTGAGAGGAAGAGGGGTGAATATATAGAGTTTTGATTGGAGGGAGAATAATATTTGAAATTTAATAAATCTGAAAAAAAAACAGAATTGACGGGTGGGACCCACCCGTACGGGACAAAAATGACAGGTGGGACCCACCCGGTTTGACTGATTTGAACCAAAACTGTAGAACGGCTCAGTATATTAACAGAGCAGGTTTAGCTTCATGCAGCGCAATATTCATATGCATTTCTGTACTCCGTGCGCTGCCTGTAGCGAAAACTGCTCTGTTAACAGTCGCCAGTGGGGGGAAAAAAATTTGAAATAAAGGTTCGGCGGGTAGTGGGCACGGGCACGGGTACGGGTAGCGGGCACGGGTTACCGGGTGCGGGTACACCCGGGGCGGGTGCGGGTAGACGGGTAGCGGGCACGGGTACGGCGGGTACGGGTACACCCGGGTTTGTTTCCAAAAACAGTCACCCTGCCCGTTTGAGACCCGTACCCGTGTACCCGTTTACCCGGGTATACCCGGGCACGGGTACGGGTACCCCGGGCACCGGGCACGGGCAGACCGGATTCGGGCGGGCACTGTCAAACCACTAATCAAAATGCACTGCCTAATCGAGATATATTCTGACGATAAAAATCATTTCTTAAAAAAAAAAATATCAGAGCACTACAAAACAGATCTTCAAATGCTCCTTTTTGTTTCTTGTTTTTACCTATAAACCACGGTGAGGAGAAAGTACAAGTAGAAAACACTAACATTCTGTTTTAATCAAAAGATAAATAAAACTGAACAATCTCCTAAAAAATACCACAGATCTAATGTTTGGTGGGGATGAGCAAAACATGCTACGGCAATGCAAAGCGGATACCATTAACTATGCCACTTCTAATAAATTGATAATATAACGACAAAGATTTAATTAAATAAATTCTCTGCCATCCGATCGGCTTTACGATCTGTGCAAATCTATTTGATTTTTTCTTAAAGTAAAGTTAACTAGTAGAATGCCTTGTTTTGCTTCGGCAGTAATAATTACCATAAGTTGTATGAATTTACAATGTAACAAGAACTGTACATTGCAAGCATTAATTTACAATGCATATGAATAACAGAACAACAACTGTACATATGCAAGTATTATTTTACATATAGAAGAAAAAACTGTGCACAAGAAAAGTTTGTACCAATGCAAGAAATCGTTGTATGAATAGAATAATTACAATTCTTGATACTGAATGAACTTACATATAGCAATCCTACTACACTGCAAAAACAATTTGATGAAAGTCAACTAACACATTTTCTTTTATTGTTGTTGTTCAGAAGTAGCCTAATTGTTCAACATTATCAATAACAGGAGAATAAAAGAGGTAGAGAAAATCCTAACAATTGACAATTTGACATAAAGCCATGCTGGAAAAAAAGAGACGAAAATAACCTTCCCCGCGAAAGGCAATAAAAGATAAATATTTTTTTAACATACCCATATGTTGAAAATATTCTACATTTACACTAATATTATACTTTCTGATTTTAACAAATAAAATTTCACACTTAAATTTTTTATTCTAAATCATTTATACACACAAAAGTAAAAAATATTCAAAATGGAAATGAAATCACAATTGTATATTTTACTTAAGCAAAGAATAAATGAGAGTACATAGGAAGGAGTGAGAGGGAGGGAAAGAGAGAGAATAAGTGGGATCCACAAGGACATTTTGTTAAAAAATTTAGAAAGATATTTTGTTCTGTGTTTTGAAAAAAAAAACACTTTGTAAAATTTCTTCCGAAAGAAGGCATGCCAATTCCAAAAGATCCTTTTAAAAGGAGTGACCTCAGGATCAAATTTAATATCAAATTCCCTTCAAGATTGGCTAATGGTCAAAAGTCCGGGCTTAAAATTAGTTACCCAAAAATTAGGTTAGGCTTTCTTTTTCTTTGGATAGAGTTGGGAGTTTGGGTCTTGTACTTGTACTTAGCATGGATGTGAATATCTGTGTGCTGAAGTTCTAGCCAGATCATTATTGTGTTTAACTGCATGGAATTTTTTATTCACTCGAAATTGAATTATTAGGTAACAAGTTAATTGACAGTTTTCTCAAAATATTTCTTTTTATAATTGCCGATAACGGATATATTGATAAAAAGGAGTTATTTACAATATGGTAAGTATACAAATGTCCGTCCCCACTAACTATACATTGGGGCAAGCATTTGTCTCCTTCACAACCAAATGCTTAAAAATAAAGGTGGCAACCCTTCTTGATCGAACATCCTCTGTAGATGAGAACTTCCAGTGTCAAGATTCTATCGTCCAACATCAAACAAATGAAAATCCTAACCTTCATCGGAGTTTTTATCCACTGTTAAGGATAAAATGGACACATCCATTTCTGCAGTCAATGGAGATGATCAACCAATGCCTTCCAACAGATGAAGATTCTTCCTGTCTACTCTAGCACATTCTCTAGCTATTCTAGCGCATTCTCTGATTTACCTTTTTACCATGGTTTATTTAAACACAGTACACTGTAATTAGTAACTAGGTTTTGCTATATAAAGAAAGCACTTGTAATCATTTCGCAATTAACAAAGAATGAATTAATAAAGATTTGAAACAGAAACTATCTCCTTCTCTGTTTATATGGTATCAGAGCCCCATTAGCCATGGCGGCTCAAACTCCTCCCGATCCCAATCCCACTGAAAACATTATCGTTCTCACTCATCCTATTTCTACTAAACTCACCAGATCCAATTATCTTGCTTGGAAATCTCAGATTGAACCAATCTTGCATGGCCATAGCCTTCATCGATTTCTCACCTCTCCTCCTCCTCCTCTCAAAATCACTGTCAATGATAAATCTGTCGACAATCCTGATTACAAGCAGGATCAACTTCTACTTGGTTGGCTTCGGTCTTCCTTATCCGACACCCTTCTATCTCAAGTCGTGAACTGCTTTTCTTCTGCCACTCTCTGGTCTACTCTTCAACACACCTTTTCTGCCACTTCCAGAGCCCGATTGGCTGAACTTCGGCGCAAATTGCAAACCACTGTTAAAGGCAGTTCCAGTTGTTCCGACTACTTCGATCAGATGCAAGCGATTGCTGATGAGCTGTCGTTTATTGGCTCTCCGGTGTCGGAAGATGATCTTGTCGTTCATATTCTCGGTGGCCTAGGACCCGAGTTCAACTCGTTTGTGGTGATGGCTACGACCCGGCAGGAACCATTCTCTATTCCAGACCTCCGAGCTTTCCTTCTCAGCCATGAGTCGCTCTTGCAGTCGCAGCTCGCCTTGTCTACTGCTCCGTCGGCCTTCACTGCCTCAGCCCCGCGCCAAGGTAACGCACCTCTTAAACCTAATCCGTTTAACCCCAAACCAAATGGTCCCCGTCCCAGGTTCTCTAGACCACCTGGTTCCCAACAGAGGCAGCCATTTAATGGGCCGCGCCCTCAGACCCGTTACCAGTCTCTACCACCCCTGTTACCAAATCCACCTTCCCCTTTTTCTGGCGCAGCCCACCAGCCCAATAGAGCTCCCTTTAATCCACCTACTCAACAGAGCCCAACCAGACCCTCCTTTTCTGCTGCTTCAACTGAGATTTGTCAAATCTGTACCAAACGGGGTCACAATGCCTCTATCTGCTGGTATCGGTTCGATGAAAGATATGGTCCTACCACTACCCCTCAAGCCTTTGTTGTTCAACCGCAACCATCATCTTCCACTGCCGAGTGGTATCTTGACTCTGGCGCAACTCACCACGTCACTAGCGACTTGAACAACCTCTCATCTTACATCCCTTATGATGGATTTGATTCGCTTCACATCGGTAATGGTACCGGTATGACAATTCATCACATTGGCTCTTCTTCTTTCAATTTTGACACTTGCACTATTTACCTTCATGACATTTTGCATGTTCCCAATTTCACTAAAAATCTCTTAAGTCTATCTAAATTGTTGCATGATAATTCACTAATCCTTGAATTCTCTTCTAATTATTGTCTTATCAAGGATTCCCACACCAAGACCCCCCTTCTACAAGCTAAGCTTCACCAAGGCCTCTACTCCATTTCTCTTCTTCCTTCACCTCAAGCATACCTAGGTGTTCGTGTTTCCGCTGACACATGGCACGCTCGCCTTGGTCATCCGTCTAATTCTACCACTTTTCATGTTTTAAATTCCAATAATTTACCTTGCACTTCAAAAACATTGTCATTATGTCATGATTGTAGTGTTGCAAAGTGTCATAAATTGCCCTTTACTTCTAGCACTACTTTTACTTGTGCTCCCCTTGAAATTGTGCATTCGGATTTGTGGGGACCGGCACCCGTTTGTTCCTCAAATGGGTTTCGCTATTATGTGACCTTTATCGATGATTTTACACGGTTCACGTGGATTTATTTCTTACACTCTAAGGATGAGTTGGTACAAACCTTTACCCGTTTTAAGGTTCAAGTGGAAAACCTTCTTAATTGCACTATCAAAACACTTCGTACCGATGGAGGAACCGAGTTCAAACCTCTCTCCCGTCTCTTTCCCCAACTTCTACACCAAACAACTTGTCCCTACACCCCCGAGCAAAACGGTGTTGCCGAACGAAAACACCGTCATATAGTAGAACTCTCTCTTGCTACCATTAACCGAGCCTCTATACCTCTAAAATTTTGGGACGAAATCTTTGCTAGCACTGTCTATCTCATCAATAGACTTCCCACCGCCTCTCATTCTTCCTCTCCTTACACCCTTCTTTTTCACCAACAACCCGATTACACTTTGCTTCGTGTCTTAGGTTGTTTGTGTTTCCCTCTACTAAAACCCTACTCTTCTCACAAACTCGAAAACCGTAGTTTGCCATGCGTTTTTATTGGTTATGGGATGTCACAAAAAGGATATAAATGTTTACATATTCCCACTAACCGTATTTTTGTGTCAAGACACGTTTCTTTTGATGAAGGTCATTTCCCTTTCAAAGAAGATTCGACAAATGTTGTTGACTTCTCAATCAGTGATGACCTTCACTCCCTCTGGCTCCCTCTCATTTCTCACGGCCCAGCTTCCTCTCTGCATTCTAGCAGGCCTATTCTTCCCCAGCAACCTCTCTCGGCCCAGCAAGACTCCTCTAGCAGGCATCTTTCCAATCAGGCCTCCATTTCAGCACCACCTGACAACCCATTTCCGAATCAGCCTGCCCCTATTTTCGAAACCGCAGCCAGCCCAGCTCCTTCCATTGCGCCCCTGCCTACAGTTCCGCTGCCCACTTCTCCACTAAACCCGATCCATTATACACCCGAACCCGTACCTGCCAACCCTCACCCAACCGCACCCTCTGAAGAAAATATTAGTTTCATGCAAGAGCAAATTTCAAAAATTTAACTCAAAGAAACCAACATAGATCTACTTATTTGACTAACGATGAACCGTATTTAACATTTTAACTTGTTTAATCTTTATACCTCAAATCTTGGTCTCTAAACCAAGAAGTAGGTACTTGAGATGTAGGGTTGTTGCCTCCTTGTCGAGCCTTCACTTCTCCAAGTCGGCCTCGAAATGGCACCCGCTTCGAACGCACGAAGCCTCTACGAGTATCCACCCGAGATTAAACGAAACTCTTGTTTTTCCCTTGCTAGAGGTAATCAACCAAGAATCTAACTTAACCTTAGCTTCTACCTCTTCAATCAACTATTAATTTTAGTGTAGAAGTTGTGCTCAACACATGAGCAAAAATGGTGGAGACAAAATTGCAAAAACTCTTCTCTTTTTCGCCTCTTCTTACAAAAACGTTTTTCCAATTTGTCTTACAAGAGAAGGAAGAAGAGAGAGATTAGAATGGTGGCTAGGGTTTGGAAAAAGGTGGGGTATTTATAGTGTGAAGTTAGGGTGTATTTTAATCATCTCAACCACAATGGATGGCTAGATTTAAACATGACAAAAGTAACTTTTACTTTTGCCATCCAATGGAGCTCTCCATTAGATGCATTTTTATCCCACTTTATTCCAAACCATTTCATCAAATGGACTTCTCCATTTAATGTTAAATTGGGCTTGGGCCAATTTCTATTTATGCCATTTTCGTTTTTGCCATTTATGCCAACTTTTGGGCCACCCGACAATTGTTACGATTAATTGTATTTGCTCAATTCTGTTGAGAAATAAATTTGTATACCATGTCCAACATGTAATAAATTTATTCTAAGATCAAGTTAGTCATCTCCATGACACTTTTATTTGTTTTGTTTTTCTCTCTTGGGTGTGACCTCGTAGGATCTATATCGTGTTGACAATAGAATCAAAACTTCTTTTAATTCTATAAATTATAAGCGGCACCTAGCAATATGCATTATAATTACTCAACAGATAAAGATGATATGAACCAATCAACATCACGATCCTAAAGCAATATTTAATTGCTTGTGTCAATTCACGTGCCACATGATATCGAGAATAAATCCAAGGCAAGAGAGTGTCATCCTTGGAAATTTATTCTTTTCTTGATTCCAAGTAATTCAGTAAATAATGATCAAACTCATTGATCATAATTGCATGCATACTTTATTACTCCATCAAGGGGCCCGAAGATATCATCACTCACATATGAAATATGAGGGACACTGGTATTCTTGATAAATATATTTTCCTCCGCACAAGACACACATATTGAGATATTATCTGTATAGCTGTCAGTTACGGTCAACGTTGGATAACACCTACAGATACATGTATCTCATGTAGGAAAAATAATCATCTCATACCAAAGAATTCAAGACACAAATGAAACATTAATGACACTAACACAATCCATGTTATGTTTCATTCTTGGGTCATGTCCAATCCCCTGATCTCCATCAGGTATTTATGTGATTAAATTGGTAGCTCCTTACCATATGATCCGTAGAACATGATCATCATTTAATCCACATACTAATCTCGTACCGGTAAATAGTGTTCCTTCTTAATTACCAAGATTAGGGACATTTAGAGTATTCATTATATTATTATTATAGAGTTCTACATTTCAAGTCCTCAACTCGAAAAATCCATAATGTAATTAAATACTCAAGGAACAAATGATTCTTTCATTTCATGAACAAACATAGAATACATCCATAAATGGTTGGCTTCTAGATCATAACACTAACAATCTCCCACTTGAACTAGAGCCAATCCCATATACATCTATATGCATAAAAGCCCTAAACAAGTGTAGTCTCTAATACAACTCCATGTACTAAATCTCAAAGCCAGTCACTAACAAATCTAATCCCCATAGATGCAGTGTGCAGTGTATGCTTGGCCTGAGACAGAGACTTTGTCAGCGGGTCAGCTGTGTTGCTGGCTGAATCTACTCTACAAACCTTGACGTCACCTCGGTCGATGATCTCTCGAATCAGGTGATATCTCCGCAGAACATGCTTGGATTTCTGGTGTGATCTTGGTTTCTTGGCTTGTGCAATGGCTCCATTGTTGTCACAATAGAGCTCCAGAGCACCCATGGAACTGGGGACCACCTCAAGTTCATCCAAGAACTTCCTAATCCAACAACCCTCTTTAGCTGCTTCTGAAGCGGCTATGTACTCTGTCTCGGTGGTTGAGTCCGCTGTTGTTTCTTGCTTGGAACTTTTCCAGCTTACAGCGCCACCATTGAGGATGAACACAAATCCTGACTGTGATCTCATGTCATCATGGTCGGTCTGGAAACTAGCATCGGTGTAACCCCTTACAACGAGCTCAGATTCCCCACCATAGACAAGGAACATATCCTTAGACCTCTTTAGGTACTTCAGGATATTCTTGACGGCAGTCCAATGCGCCAAGCCTGGATTTGACTGATGTCTGCTTGTCACACTCAATGGGTATGACACATCAGGGCGAGTGCATATCATGGCGTACATGATAGAGCCAATGGCGGAAGCATATGGCACTCTACTCATGCTATCTAGCTCAGCAGATGTCGATGGACATTGCTTCTTGCTCAGATGAACACCATGCGACATAGGCAAGAATCCTTTCTTGGAATCTTGCAGGTTGAACCTTTTCAACACTTTGTCAATGTATGCGCTTTGACTCAATCCAATGAGTCTCCTTGATCTATCCCTATAGATCCTAATGCCTAGTATATAAGCAGCCTCGCCCAAATCTTTCATTGAGAACACCTTCTTCAATGAAGACTTGACAGAATCCAATGACGGGATGTCATTTCCGATCAGTAGTATGTCATCCACATACAACACAAGGAATATTACTACACTCCCACTAATCCTTTTGTATACACAAGGTTCTTCCTCGCTTTTAACGAAATCAAACTTTTTGACTTCTTTGTCAAAGCGCTTGTTCCAACTCCGCGATGCTTGCTTCAAGCCATAAATGGACCTCTGAAGCTTGCATACTTTCTTAGCATGATTGGTATCTTCAAAACCAATCGGTTGTGTCATATACACGTCCTCTTCTAAATCTCCATTTAGAAAGGCAGTTTTGACATCCATTTGCCATATTTCATAGTCATGAAATGCGGCAATTGCTAAGAGAATCCGTATTGACTTAAACATAGCAACGGGCGAGAAGGTCTCATCATAATCAACACCTTGAATCTGTCTGAAACCTTTCGCTACCAGCCGTGCTTTGTAAGTAGTCAAATTACCTTCCATGTCTGATTTCCTCTTGAAAACCCATTTGTTTTCAATAGGTTTTACCCCACTTGGAGGATCAACCAAATACCAAACTTGGTTGTCATACATAGATTGTATTTCAGATTTCATGGCTCCAAGCCATTCTGCAGAGTCGGGTCTCGCCATCGCTTCTGTATAGGTCAAAGGATCTTCAGTGTCTAACACTGTCACCTCGTGAAGTCCCAACCATCTTTCAGGTGGGCGACTTTCTCTCATTGACCTACGAAGGACTTGTGCTTGTGGTTCAGAGATCTCTTCCACAAACTCTTGTGGATTCGTTCCTTGATCCTCATTCTCAACTTCTTGCGAATTTGGTTCTAGGGGTGAGTGTTGAATCTCTTCCACAACTTCTTGTGAAATTGATTCATCTCGACTCCCACTGCCCACAATATCCACGGGTGGTTGAACATGATCATCATTGATCATTTCATTTTGTAGTGTAGATTGATCCTCTTCAAGTCTTACACTACTCCCACTATTTTCTCTTGAGAGAAACTCTTTCTCCAAGAATACACTGTGTCGAGCAACAAACACTTTGTTCTCACACTGGTGATAGAAGTAATATCCCTTAGTCTCTTTGGGATATCCTATGAAAATGCACTTGTCCGATTTGGGTTGAACCTTGTCAGACATCATGCGTTTGACATAAGCTTCACAACCCCAAATCTTTAGAAAAGACATACTTGGAACCTTTCCAAACCATAACTCATGTGGTGTCTTTTCCACGGATTTTGATGGAACCCTGTTTAGTGTGAATGCGGCGGTTTCAAGCGCATGCCCCCAAAATGAGAGTGGTAGGCCAGCTTGGCTCATCATTGATCTAACCATGTCCAACAAGGTTCGATTCCTTCTCTCAGAAACACCATTCCATTGTGGTGTCCCTGGAGGAGTGAGTTGTGAAACTATTCCACAATCTCTTAGATAGTCGCCAAACTCGTGACTCAAATACTCACCCCCACGATCTGATCGTAAGGCTTTGATCTTCTTGTCGAGTTGGTTCTCTACTTCATTCTTGAACTCCTTGAACTTTTCAAAGGATTCAGACTTATGTCTCATCAAGTAGACATAACCATATCTACTGAGGTCGTCAGTAAATGTGATGAAGTATCGATAACCTCCTCGGGCACTTGTACTCATTGGTCCACACACATCACTATGTATGAGTCCCAACAAACTACTTACCCTTTCACCTTTCTTGGTGAATGGTGCCTTGGTCATCTTTCCACGTAAACAAGGTTCGCATGTCTCAAGTGATTCTAAATCAAATTGACCAAGAAGTCCAACTTCTTGCAATTTCTTGATGCGTCTCTCATTTATGTGACCTAGGCGACAATGCCACATGAGAGTCGTACTCTCATGACAAGTTTTGAGTCGTTTGTTACTGATGTTCAGAACTTGTTTATCCATTTCAAGCAAGTATAGACCATTCCTTATATAAGAACATCCATAAAACAAACCATCTCTATAAAAAGAACAACAATTGTCTTTGATGGTAAAACAAAAATCATCCATGTCCATACAAGAAATAGAGATAATGTTTCTCGAAATAGAAGGAACAAATTAAACATTTTTAAGTTCCATTACAAGCCCACTAGGTAAATGCAACTCGACACACCCGACGGCAACTGCTGCAACATTTGCACCATTACCGACACGGAGCTGCACCTCACCCTTTCTTAGCATTCTTCTATCCTTTAGTGCCTGCATATTCATACAAATATGAGCACATGATCCAGTATCTAATACCCAATCATTGATAGAAGTAGCTAAGTGAACTTCAATGACAAAAATACCTGAGGAAGACGGGACCTTCCCATTTTTCTTGTCCTCCAAGTACTTAGGACAATTCCTTTTCCAGTGCCCCTTCATCTTACAATAGAAGCACTCAGAATCGGAGGCAACCTTGACCTTGGGAGTGCTCACAGTCACCACTGGAACCTTTCCCTTGCCCTTGCCATTGCCCTTGCGCTTGCCTTTGCCTTTCTTGACTTTCCTACTTCCCTCACTGACTGCAAGGACATGAGAAACACCTTTCTGCATGTCAGCCTCTGCAGTCTTGAGCATCCCATGTAATTCACCCAAACTTTTCTCCATTCCATGCATGTGATAGTTCATGATAAATGAAGAATACTTTGATGGGAGAGAGTTAAGAACGATGTCCGTGGCCAACTTCTTGTCCACGGCACACTCGAGCTTCTCCAGCTGCTCCACATAACTTATCATTTTGAGTATGTGAGCACTCACGGAGGCACCCTCAGCCATCTTGCATCCCAGAAAACTTTTAGTCACGTTGTACCTCTCTACACGGGCCTGCTCTTGAAACATTTTCTTGAGCTGGTCCATGATGTAGTAACAAGAATTCTCCTCAAACCGCTTCTGCAGTTCAGGGTTCATTATTGATACTAAGAGGCACTGTACTTCAAGGTCGTCTTCCACGGCCTTGTTGTGCTTATCCTTAGTTTTCTGGTCAGCATCATCATTTGGTAAATCAGGGATGGGAGTAGTCAAGACGTATTCCTTTTTCTCATGCCTGAGAACAATTCTCAAGGCACGATGCCAGTCTAGAAAATTCGATCCGTCATTTTTAAGTTTTTCTTTGTCTAACAATGATCGCAGGAAAGAGGTTTCTTTTGCCATGATCTACAATTTAAAGGTTTGAGTTTAGTTCATGATAATGTTTTATTTAAAATAAAACTCCCACTACAATATTAATTTAGTTCCATTTGTAGTAGGTCCAAGATCCATATTTTCACTAAGATAAGCCAGCGTCGGCATGAAACTCAAACTTAGATATTTTTAGGTAAGCAACCCCTTGCTAATCACATCCGGGTGACTCTTGGTGTTTATCCATCCAACTCATGTATGAACAAACTATTCCCCAAGGCCCAAAACTGTTTTGGATTATCCATGTCAAGTAAACCTCTCTCTATTTGGTTTGACATGACGGTCATGCCCCACATCTCCTAAAGATAGAAAGCGATGCCTACTGTGTAGGTCCCACCGACTAACGATCGATAGTTTGACATGGATAGAGAAGGAAGAGAATGACGCTTGATTTTGTTTGGAACATTTTTATTATTTATGGTGGTCATGTAAGCATACACCCATACTTATCCTATGACTCTTATATTTCATAAATACACATAAATGACATAAACACATCATGCGGTTGTGAGTTTGTATGGCCTTGTGCGAAAAACTCCTTTCTCGCATTTGTCACTTGTTGCGCCAACTCCTTGGATGTGGCCACCACATTTCACAACTATTCTATGCCTATTTATTTTCTATTAAGACTTTCTTAAAAGAAAATAAGTTACATTTAGAATTTCTAAAATTTCTAAATATAGGCATGCAAGCCTTGAATGAATTACATTGAAAGGCATCCTAACATTTGTGCCTTAATTATTAATCTAATTAATTATTATAGGGCACCTTAGGCCGCATTACAACCATTCAACAAACATTCATTACATCCCACAAGGCATTGGAAATGACCATACAAAACTCACATTTTTTTTTTGTCCCTACAAAAACAAGTTAGGTGCATGTGCAAAAATTGCACCATACATGCATAAACAATTCATGCATATGCAATTAATTAAATTAATTCCTTAAGCTTATGACCTATAAAAAATTTGTTTCAAAAACAAAATTTCAACAGAGGAGAAGGTTTGATTTATCACATAATTCATGCAAATTAAAATTTACAAACTACACCTTGAACTATTCCAAATAGCACAAGCAATAGTCAACCCGTTATGCCTAATTAACAAATGTGCCTAGAAAATTAATTTTAACCTTTAAAATAATTTTGCAATATTCCTAAAGAGGAATAACAATTTCCCAATTACTTCAAAATGCATTTCATCAAATAAATATACATTTTAATCATTGGATTTACACATTTTGTTAATTAGCACTTAATTATCCTCTAAATTAGAATTATATCTAAATAACTCATAAAAATGCAAACTATACATAGATGCATTCCTTATGATATTTATAACAACATTATTAGATTGGATTTAATAGATCTAAAAAAATATGATAAAAATATTTGGTCCAATTTGAACCCGAGCCTATAAAGGCATTTTTTTTCATTTCATCATTTTTTTTCTTTGATCCATGTGCCTTAAATTTAATTTAACAATTAAATAAATTTATTCCAGAGATTAAAACATTACAAATTAATGTTTAAACATCTTAGAAGGCTCCAAAATAATTGTGTAATAATAATTCTAAAATTAAATGCAAGATGTTCAAAAACACCGACGGTTGTGTCATAAGCTTCCAAGACTTAATTAAATTAATTACTCATGCTAATTTCGGCCAAAAATTAGTCAAATAAAGCCTTAAGCTCTGATACCAATTGAAGAAAATATTAGTTTCATGCAAGAGCAAATTTCAAAAATTTAACTCAAAGAAACCAACATAGATCTACTTATTTGACTAACGATGAACCGTATTTAACATTTTAACTTGTTTAATCTTTATACCTCAAATCTTGGTCTCTAAACCAAGAAGTAGGGACTTGAGATGTAGGGTTGTTGCCTCCTTGTCGAGCCTTCACTTCTCCAAGTCGGCCTCGAAATGGCACCCGCTTCGAACGCACGAAGCCTCTACGAGTATCCACCCGAGATTAAACGAAACTCTTGTTTTTCCCTTGCTAGAGGTAATCAACCAAGAATCTAACTTAACCTTAGCTTCTACCTCTTCAATCAACTATTAATTTTAGTGTAGAAGTTGTGCTCAACACATGAGCAAAAATGGTGGAGACAAAATTGCAAAAACTCTTCTCTTTTTCGCCTCTTCTTACAAAAACGTTTTTCCAATTTGTCTTACAAGAGAAGGAAGAAGAGAGAGATTAGAATGGTGGCTAGGGTTTGGAAAAAGGTGGGGTATTTATAGTGTGAAGTTAGGGTGTATTTTAATCATCTCAACCACAATGGATGGCTAGATTTAAACATGACAAAAGTAACTTTTACTTTTGCCATCCAATGGAGCTCTCCATTAGATGCATTTTTATCCCACTTTATTCCAAACCATTTCATCAAATGGACTTCTCCATTTAATGTTAAATTGGGCTTGGGCCAATTTCTATTTATGCCATTTTCGTTTTTGCCATTTATGCCAACTTTTGGGCCACCCGACAATTGTTACGATTAATTGTATTTGCTCAATTCTGTTGAGAAATAAATTTGTATACCATGTCCAACATGTAATAAATTTATTCTAAGATCAAGTTAGTCATCTCCATGACACTTTTATTTGTTTTGTTTTTCTCTCTTGGGTGTGACCTCGTAGGATCTATATCGTGTTGACAATAGAATCAAAACTTCTTTTAATTCTATAAATTATAAGCGGCACCTAGCAATATGCATTATAATTACTCAACAGATAAAGATGATATGAACCAATCAACATCACGATCCTAAAGCAATATTTAATTGCTTGTGTCAATTCACGTGCCACATGATATCGAGAATAAATCCAAGGCAAGAGAGTGTCATCCTTGGAAATTTATTCTTTTCTTGATTCCAAGTAATTCAGTAAATAATGATCAAACTCATTGATCATAATTGCATGCATACTTTATTACTCCATCAAGGGGCCCGAAGATATCATCACTCACATATGAAATATGAGGGACACTGGTATTCTTGATAAATATATTTTCCTCCGCACAAGACACACATATTGAGATATTATCTGTATAGCTGTCAGTTACGGTCAACGTTGGATAACACCTACAGATACATGTATCTCATGTAGGAAAAATAATCATCTCATACCAAATAATTCAAGACACAAATGAAACATTAATGACACTAACACAATCCATGTTATGTTTCATTCTTGGGTCATGTCCAATCCCCTGATCTCCATCAGGTATTTATGTGATTAAATTGGTAGCTCCTTACCATATGATCCGTAGAACATGATCATCATTTAATCCACATACTAATCTCATACCGGTAAATAGTGTTCCTTCTTAATTACCAAGATTAGGGACATTTAGAGTATTCATTATATTATTATTATAGAGTTCTACATTTCAAGTCCTCAACTCGAAAAATCCATAATGTAATTAAATACTCAAGGAACAAATGATTCTTTCATTTCATGAACAAACATAGAATACATCCATAAATGGTTGGCTTCTAGATCATAACACTAACAATCTCCCACTTGAACTAGAGCCAATCCCATATACATCTATATGCATAAAAGCCCTAAACAAGTGTAGTCTCTAATACAACTCCATGTACTAAATCTCAAAGCCAGTCACTAACAAATCTAATCCCCATAGATGCAGTGTGCAGTGTATGCTTGGCCTGAGACAGAGACTTTGTCAGCGGGTCAGCTGTGTTGCTGGCTGAATCTACTCTACAAACCTTGACGTCACCTCGGTCGATGATCTCTCGAATCAGGTGATATCTCCGCAGAACATGCTTGGATTTCTGGTGTGATCTTGGTTTCTTGGCTTGTGCAATGGCTCCATTGTTGTCACAATAGAGCTCCAGAGCACCCATGGAACTGGGGACCACCTCAAGTTCATCCAAGAACTTCCTAATCCAACAACCCTCTTTAGCTGCTTCTGAAGCGGCTATGTACTCTGTCTCGGTGGTTGAGTCCGCTGTTGTTTCTTGCTTGGAACTTTTCCAGCTTACAGCGCCACCATTGAGGATGAACACAAATCCTGACTGTGATCTCATGTCATCATGGTCGGTCTGGAAACTAGCATCGGTGTAACCCCTTACAACGAGCTCAGATTCCCCACCATAGACAAGGAACATATCCTTAGACCTCTTTAGGTACTTCAGGATATTCTTGACGGCAGTCCAATGCGCCAAGCCTGGATTTGACTGATGTCTGCTTGTCACACTCAATGGGTATGACACATCAGGGCGAGTGCATATCATGGCGTACATGATAGAGCCAATGGCGGAAGCATATGGCACTCTACTCATGCTATCTAGCTCAGCAGATGTCGATGGACATTGCTTCTTGCTCAGATGAACACCATGCGACATAGGCAAGAATCCTTTCTTGGAATCTTGCAGGTTGAACCTTTTCAACACTTTGTCAATGTATGCGCTTTGACTCAATCCAATGAGTCTCCTTGATCTATCCCTATAGATCCTAATGCCTAGTATATAAGCAGCCTCGCCCAAATCTTTCATTGAGAACACCTTCTTCAATGAAGACTTGACAGAATCCAATGACGGGATGTCATTTCCGATCAGTAGTATGTCATCCACATACAACACAAGGAATATTACTACACTCCCACTAATCCTTTTGTATACACAAGGTTCTTCCTCGCTTTTAACGAAATCAAACTTTTTGACTTCTTTGTCAAAGCGCTTGTTCCAACTCCGCGATGCTTGCTTCAAGCCATAAATGGACCTCTGAAGCTTGCATACTTTCTTAGCATGATTGGTATCTTCAAAACCAATCGGTTGTGTCATATACACGTCCTCTTCTAAATCTCCATTTAGAAAGGCAGTTTTGACATCCATTTGCCATATTTCATAGTCATGAAATGCGGCAATTGCTAAGAGAATCCGTATTGACTTAAACATAGCAACGGGCGAGAAGGTCTCATCATAATCAACACCTTGAATCTGTCTGAAACCTTTCGCTACCAGCCGTGCTTTGTAAGTAGTCAAATTACCTTCCATGTCTGATTTCCTCTTGAAAACCCATTTGTTTTCAATAGGTTTTACCCCACTTGGAGGATCAACCAAATACCAAACTTGGTTGTCATACATAGATTGTATTTCAGATTTCATGGCTCCAAGCCATTCTGCAGAGTCGGGTCTCGCCATCGCTTCTGTATAGGTCAAAGGATCTTCAGTGTCTAACACTGTCACCTCGTGAAGTCCCAACCATCTTTCAGGTGGGCGACTTTCTCTCATTGACCTACGAAGGACTTGTGCTTGTGGTTCAGAGATCTCTTCCACAAACTCTTGTGGATTCGTTCCTTGATCCTCATTCTCAACTTCTTGCGAATTTGGTTCTAGGGGTGAGTGTTGAATCTCTTCCACAACTTCTTGTGAAATTGATTCATCTCGACTCCCACTGCCCACAATATCCACGGGTGGTTGAACATGATCATCATTGATCATTTCATTTTGTAGTGTAGATTGATCCTCTTCAAGTCTTACACTACTCCCACTATTTTCTCTTGAGAGAAACTCTTTCTCCAAGAATACACTGTGTCGAGCAACAAACACTTTGTTCTCACACTGGTGATAGAAGTAATATCCCTTAGTCTCTTTGGGATATCCTATGAAAATGCACTTGTCCGATTTGGGTTGAACCTTGTCAGACATCATGCGTTTGACATAAGCTTCACAACCCCAAATCTTTAGAAAAGACATACTTGGAACCTTTCCAAACCATAACTCATGTGGTGTCTTTTCCACGGATTTTGATGGAACCCTGTTTAGTGTGAATGCGGCGGTTTCAAGCGCATGCCCCCAAAATGAGAGTGGTAGGCCAGCTTGGCTCATCATTGATCTAACCATGTCCAACAAGGTTCGATTCCTTCTCTCAGAAACACCATTCCATTGTGGTGTCCCTGGAGGAGTGAGTTGTGAAACTATTCCACAATCTCTTAGATAGTCGCCAAACTCGTGACTCAAATACTCACCCCCACGATCTGATCGTAAGGCTTTGATCTTCTTGTCGAGTTGGTTCTCTACTTCATTCTTGAACTCCTTGAACTTTTCAAAGGATTCAGACTTATGTCTCATCAAGTAGACATAACCATATCTACTGAGGTCGTCAGTAAATGTGATGAAGTATCGATAACCTCCTCGGGCACTTGTACTCATTGGTCCACACACATCACTATGTATGAGTCCCAACAAACTACTTACCCTTTCACCTTTCTTGGTGAATGGTGCCTTGGTCATCTTTCCACGTAAACAAGGTTCGCATGTCTCAAGTGATTCTAAATCAAATTGACCAAGAAGTCCAACTTCTTGCAATTTCTTGATGCGTCTCTCATTTATGTGACCTAGGCGACAATGCCACATGAGAGTCGTACTCTCATGACAAGTTTTGAGTCGTTTGTTACTGATGTTCAGAACTTGTTTATCCATTTCAAGCAAGTATAGACCATTCCTTATATAAGAACATCCATAAAACAAACCATCTCTATAAAAAGAACAACAATTGTCTTTGATGGTAAAACAAAAATCATCCATGTCCATACAAGAAATAGAGATAATGTTTCTCGAAATAGAAGGAACAAATTAAACATTTTTAAGTTCCATTACAAGCCCACTAGGTAAATGCAACTCGACACACCCGACGGCAACTGCTGCAACATTTGCACCATTACCGACACGGAGCTGCACCTCACCCTTTCTTAGCATTCTTCTATCCTTTAGTGCCTGCATATTCATACAAATATGAGCACATGATCCAGTATCTAATACCCAATCATTGATAGAAGTAGCTAAGTGAACTTCAATGACAAAAATACCTGAGGAAGACGGGACCTTCCCATTTTTCTTGTCCTCCAAGTACTTAGGACAATTCCTTTTCCAGTGCCCCTTCATCTTACAATAGAAGCACTCAGAATCGGAGGCAACCTTGACCTTGGGAGTGCTCACAGTCACCACTGGAACCTTTCCCTTGCCCTTGCCATTGCCCTTGCGCTTGCCTTTGCCTTTCTTGACTTTCCTACTTCCCTCACTGACTGCAAGGACATGAGAAACACCTTTCTGCATGTCAGCCTCTGCAGTCTTGAGCATCCCATGTAATTCACCCAAACTTTTCTCCATTCCATGCATGTGATAGTTCATGATAAATGAAGAATACTTTGATGGGAGAGAGTTAAGAACGATGTCCGTGGCCAACTTCTTGTCCACGGCACACTCGAGCTTCTCCAGCTGCTCCACATAACTTATCATTTTGAGTATGTGAGCACTCACGGAGGCACCCTCAGCCATCTTGCATCCCAGAAAACTTTTAGTCACGTTGTACCTCTCTACACGGGCCTGCTCTTGAAACATTTTCTTGAGCTGGTCCATGATGTAGTAACAAGAATTCTCCTCAAACCGCTTCTGCAGTTCAGGGTTCATTATTGATACTAAGAGGCACTGTACTTCAAGGTCGTCTTCCACGGCCTTGTTGTGCTTATCCTTAGTTTTCTGGTCAGCATCATCATTTGGTAAATCAGGGATGGGAGTAGTCAAGACGTATTCCTTTTTCTCATGCCTGAGAACAATTCTCAAGGCACGATGCCAGTCTAGAAAATTCGATCCGTCATTTTTAAGTTTTTCTTTGTCTAACAATGATCGCAGGAAAGAGGTTTCTTTTGCCATGATCTACAATTTAAAGGTTTGAGTTTAGTTCATGATAATGTTTTATTTAAAATAAAACTCCCACTACAATATTAATTTAGTTCCATTTGTAGTAGGTCCAAGATCCATATTTTCACTAAGATAAGCCAGCGTCGGCATGAAACTCAAACTTAGATATTTTTAGGTAAGCAACCCCTTGCTAATCACATCCGGGTGACTCTTGGTGTTTATCCATCCAACTCATGTATGAACAAACTATTCCCCAAGGCCCAAAACTGTTTTGGATTATCCATGTCAAGTAAACCTCTCTCTATTTGGTTTGACATGACGGTCATGCCCCACATCTCCTAAAGATAGAAAGCGATGCCTACTGTGTAGGTCCCACCGACTAACGATCGATAGTTTGACATGGATAGAGAAGGAAGAGAATGACGCTTGATTTTGTTTGGAACATTTTTATTATTTATGGTGGTCATGTAAGCATACACCCATACTTATCCTATGACTCTTATATTTCATAAATACACATAAATGACATAAACACATCATGCGGTTGTGAGTTTGTATGGCCTTGTGCGAAAAACTCCTTTCTCGCATTTGTCACTTGTTGCGCCAACTCCTTGGATGTGGCCACCACATTTCACAACTATTCTATGCCTATTTATTTTCTATTAAGACTTTCTTAAAAGAAAATAAGTTACATTTAGAATTTCTAAAATTTCTAAATATAGGCATGCAAGCCTTGAATGAATTACATTGAAAGGCATCCTAACATTTGTGCCTTAATTATTAATCTAATTAATTATTATAGGGCACCTTAGGCCGCATTACAACCATTCAACAAACATTCATTACATCCCACAAGGCATTGGAAATGACCATACAAAACTCACATTTTTTTTTGTCCCTACAAAAACAAGTTAGGTGCATGTGCAAAAATTGCACCATACATGCATAAACAATTCATGCATATGCAATTAATTAAATTAATTCCTTAAGCTTATGACCTATAAAAAATTTGTTTCAAAAACAAAATTTCAACAGAGGAGAAGGTTTGATTTATCACATAATTCATGCAAATTAAAATTTACAAACTACACCTTGAACTATTCCAAATAGCACAAGCAATAGTCAACCCGTTATGCCTAATTAACAAATGTGCCTAGAAAATTAATTTTAACCTTTAAAATAATTTTGCAATATTCCTAAAGAGGAATAACAATTTCCCAATTACTTCAAAATGCATTTCATCAAATAAATATACATTTTAATCATTGGATTTACACATTTTGTTAATTAGCACTTAATTATCCTCTAAATTAGAATTATATCTAAATAACTCATAAAAATGCAAACTATACATAGATGCATTCCTTATGATATTTATAACAACATTATTAGATTGGATTTAATAGATCTAAAAAAATATGATAAAAATATTTGGTCCAATTTGAACCCGAGCCTATAAAGGCATTTTTTTTCATTTCATCATTTTTTTTCTTTGATCCATGTGCCTTAAATTTAATTTAACAATTAAATAAATTTATTCCAGAGATTAAAACATTACAAATTAATGTTTAAACATCTTAGAAGGCTCCAAAATAATTGTGTAATAATAATTCTAAAATTAAATGCAAGATGTTCAAAAACACCGACGGTTGTGTCATAAGCTTCCAAGACTTAATTAAATTAATTACTCATGCTAATTTCGGCCAAAAATTAGTCAAATAAAGCCTTAAGCTCTGATACCAATTGAAGAAAATATTAGTTTCATGCAAGAGCAAATTTCAAAAATTTAACTCAAAGAAACCAACATAGATCTACTTATTTGACTAACGATGAACCGTATTTAACATTTTAACTTGTTTAATCTTTATACCTCAAATCTTGGTCTCTAAACCAAGAAGTAGGGACTTGAGATGTAGGGTTGTTGCCTCCTTGTCGAGCCTTCACTTCTCCAAGTCGGCCTCGAAATGGCACCCGCTTCGAACGCACGAAGCCTCTACGAGTATCCACCCGAGATTAAACGAAACTCTTGTTTTTCCCTTGCTAGAGGTAATCAACCAAGAATCTAACTTAACCTTAGCTTCTACCTCTTCAATCAACTATTAATTTTAGTGTAGAAGTTGTGCTCAACACATGAGCAAAAATGGTGGAGACAAAATTGCAAAAACTCTTCTCTTTTTCGCCTCTTCTTACAAAAACGTTTTTCCAATTTGTCTTACAAGAGAAGGAAGAAGAGAGAGATTAGAATGGTGGCTAGGGTTTGGAAAAAGGTGGGGTATTTATAGTGTGAAGTTAGGGTGTATTTTAATCATCTCAACCACAATGGATGGCTAGATTTAAACATGACAAAAGTAACTTTTACTTTTGCCATCCAATGGAGCTCTCCATTAGATGCATTTTTATCCCACTTTATTCCAAACCATTTCATCAAATGGACTTCTCCATTTAATGTTAAATTGGGCTTGGGCCAATTTCTATTTATGCCATTTTCGTTTTTGCCATTTATGCCAACTTTTGGGCCACCCGACAATTGTTACGATTAATTGTATTTGCTCAATTCTGTTGAGAAATAAATTTGTATACCATGTCCAACATGTAATAAATTTATTCTAAGATCAAGTTAGTCATCTCCATGACACTTTTATTTGTTTTGTTTTTCTCTCTTGGGTGTGACCTCGTAGGATCTATATCGTGTTGACAATAGAATCAAAACTTCTTTTAATTCTATAAATTATAAGCGGCACCTAGCAATATGCATTATAATTACTCAACAGATAAAGATGATATGAACCAATCAACATCACGATCCTAAAGCAATATTTAATTGCTTGTGTCAATTCACGTGCCACATGATATCGAGAATAAATCCAAGGCAAGAGAGTGTCATCCTTGGAAATTTATTCTTTTCTTGATTCCAAGTAATTCAGTAAATAATGATCAAACTCATTGATCATAATTGCATGCATACTTTATTACTCCATCAAGGGGCCCGAAGATATCATCACTCACATATGAAATATGAGGGACACTGGTATTCTTGATAAATATATTTTCCTCCGCACAAGACACACATATTGAGATATTATCTGTATAGCTGTCAGTTACGGTCAACGTTGGATAACACCTACAGATACATGTATCTCATGTAGGAAAAATAATCATCTCATACCAAAGAATTCAAGACACAAATGAAACATTAATGACACTAACACAATCCATGTTATGTTTCATTCTTGGGTCATGTCCAATCCCCTGATCTCCATCAGGTATTTATGTGATTAAATTGGTAGCTCCTTACCATATGATCCGTAGAACATGATCATCATTTAATCCACATACTAATCTCGTACCGGTAAATAGTGTTCCTTCTTAATTACCAAGATTAGGGACATTTAGAGTATTCATTATATTATTATTATAGAGTTCTACATTTCAAGTCCTCAACTCGAAAAATCCATAATGTAATTAAATACTCAAGGAACAAATGATTCTTTCATTTCATGAACAAACATAGAATACATCCATAAATGGTTGGCTTCTAGATCATAACACTAACAATCTCCCACTCACGGCATGGTTACTCGCACTAAGGACAACACACGAAAACCAAAACAATTTCCCGATCACATAGCTCTTCTCTCTTCACCCGATTCTAGCCTTGATCCAACAACCTTTACTCAAGCTAAAACCTCCTCACATTGGCGCGAAGCTATGGCTCTTGAGATTGATGCTCTGGCCCGCAATCAAACCTGGACACTTGTGCCCCCTCCTCTCAATCAACATATCATTGGGTGTAAATGGGTCTATAAAACCAAGCGAAAACCGGATGGCTCTATTGATCGCTATAAGGCTCGTCTAGTCGCTAAAGGTTTCAATCAACAAGAAGGCATCGATTATTTTGAAACCTTTAGTCCCGTGGTTCGACCAACAACCATTCGCATTGTTCTTTCTTTAGCCTTATCAAATGGTTGGAATATTCGACAATTGGATGTCCAAAATGCCTTCCTTCATGGCGATTTGCACGAGACAGTATACATGCAACAACCTCCTGGTTTTGTTGACCCTTCTCGACCCGACCATGTATGTCTTCTCTCCAAGTCTCTCTACGGGTTAAAACAATCTCCTCGCGCTTGGTTTCACACCTTGAGTTCGGCCTTGCTTGCTTATGGGTTCCATGCTTCTCAATATGACCCCTCTCTCTTTGTTCTACACTCTAATGGGCACACCAGCATTCTCTTGGTTTATGTCGATGACATTATTGTCACCGGCAGCCATCGTGCCTCCATTCATGCTCTCATTGATCATCTTCAATCTCGATTTTCCCTTAAAGATCTCGGTCCACTTCACTACTTTTTGGGTATTGAGGTCTCTTCTACATCCAGTGGCCTTCACCTTTGCCAAACCAAGTACATCAAGGATCTCATAGCCCGTGCTCACATGAGCAATGCCAATCCGTGCCCTTCACCCATGGCCCCTAATCTTTCCCTTTCCAAACATGATGGAGACCCAATGAAAGACCCTCACCTCTACCGTTCCATTGTTGGCGCCCTTCAATACGCCACTCTCACCAGACCTGACATTGCCTTCCCGGTCAACAAGGTCTCCCAGTTTATGCACTCACCATCTACCTCTCATTGGGCTGCTGTGAAAAGGATTCTCCGATATCTCAATGGAACTAGTTCTTTCGGACTCACACTCAAACCTGATCCTAGTCTCACTCTTCATGCCTATTGTGATGCTGATTGGGCAGGTTGTCCTGATGATCGTCGGTCTACCTCAGGTTTTTGCATCTTTCTTGGCTCTAACCTCATCTCTTGGAGTTCCAAGAAACAACCTACAGTCTCACAATCTAGCACTGAGGCTGAGTACCGCAGTTTAGCCAACACCAGTGCAGAACTTATTTGGGTGCAGTATCTCTTGACCGAGCTTCATGTTTCTCTTCGCACTTCTCCTATCTTATGGTGCGATAACATCGGGGCTACTTTTCTGGCCTCCAACCCGATGTTCCATGCCCGAACCAAGCATGTTGAGTTGGATTACCACTTCGTTCGCGAACGGATCTCTTCTCACCAACTTCAAATACAATTTCTTTGCTCCAAGGATCAACTCGGTGACATCATGACTAAGCCTCTCTCTACACCTCGGTTCTTACTTCTCCGACCCAAGCTGACCGTGACTTCGCCCCCATCAGCTTGCGGGGGGGCTGTTAAGGATAAAATGGACACATCCATTTCTGCAGTCAATGGAGATGATCAACCAATGCCTTCCAACAGATGAAGATTCTTCCTGTCTACTCTAGCACATTCTCTAGCTATTCTAGCGCATTCTCTGATTTACCTTTTTACCATGGTTTATTTAAACACAGTACACTGTAATTAGTAACTAGGTTTTGCTATATAAAGAAAACACTTGTAATCATTTCGCAATTAACAAAGAATGAATTAATAATGATTTGAAACAGAAACTATCTCCTTCTCTGTTTATATCTACCAAAGCTCCCTCTGATTAGATGAGATGATCCCATGTGATACATAGCGCTGTATGCCAAAGCACATGAAAAGGTCCAAAAAACAGAAGATTTGCCAGGTTATTTACGAAGAACGATGATTCCGGCCTGAAAGACCTTATGTACGTAAGACACCGATCCCAAGCCATGTAATGCCCCCACTGTACACGGCCAAAGCCCATCCAATTTATTCTTGATTACCATAACCATTTAGTTACAAGGCATCTTTCTGGCATCTGAGATCAATGATGTCTAAATTCTCATTTATTTTCAAGGCACACACATGCTCTCAATTAGCAAGGCAATTGATACCCCTACATGTGTTGTTCCCTTTCTAAAAAAAATTCTTTCTTATTTTGTCTATGTGCCTGATGACCCTCACCGGGATCTTGAAAGCATGCGTGTAATGCAGTGGTATTGCCGCGGTATTCCGCTTTTATGAGTATAATTCTCCCCCCCGTGAGATAGAAGTTTGAAGTCCAACTTTCTATTCAATGTTGCACTGCCACTATCATTGGCTGATTGGCTGATAGTCAAATCCTTTTTTTTTGTTTTTTCACTGATAACGACGCATTGCATAAGTGTGACACGGGTTAGAATTGCATAAGTGTGACACGGGTTAGAATCCAAGATAGCTCACTTCAGATTGGTAATGAGATGCCAGCATTTGCGGCAATCAGGTATCCTTGGTACCAAGTCGGACTAATTCCAATTCCACATCTAAAGCTGACTAATATACGAAAATCATTTTTGTGAATAAAAAAGCTTGTACATATAAAAAATTACAAGTAGAACAGTTTGGGGACCAATTCCGATGAGGTGATATTATATGTACTTCATTAATTTAACAACATACGGCATCTTTTATACAATTCGTGAAAAAAAAAAATTAAGGGTCAACTCACTCTCACTAAGAAGTGCCAATGAGACTTTTTTTTATCCGTTTATCCAATTCGTACTATACGATAAGATGATTATGGATAAGATTTTTTTTATTAACCTATTAGATACGAATAAAGATAAAATTATTTTCTTTTTTTCATTAACAATAATGAATAAGAATATGAATAACAATTATTTTTTACCCGTCACCCTAGCTATGAATTACAACTAATTCTTAGATTTAAAAAATCACTGTTTTTCATAATAAAAAATAAATTAAAAAACTCAGAAAAAGGTGATTCTTAAAAATTGATAAAAAAAAATATATAAAATTTGGTCTCTAAATATATTTTAATATAGAGAACATATTGAGCACTTCAGATCAACTATTTGAACTTTAAAAATTACAAAAATAAATTGATAGTAGTACTAAGGCCTTGGTCATCTCACTATGACTTTAGCCCATCTATTTCGAAATTTTTACTAATAACCTTAAAAAAAATCAAAATTACAAGAAATAACTATGTTTTTTTTTTTGAAAAATTCCAAAATTAATAGTTCCGTTAAATTATCCCGCAGAAGTCTAATTCAAAACCACTGAATTAATTCAGCAGAAAGAGACTTATTTATAAAAATCCCGTTTCTGCTGGATTTTCCAACGGAAACTCTATTACAGCTGAATAATCCAGCAGAATTAACGATTCTGATTAATTATTCAGCGGTAACAGGAATTCATCCGTTTTTTTATTCAATTGCATGGATTACTTTTTATTATTTTTATATATTAAAATATTCTCAATTTTTACGTTTGACGGTTCAATCCAATATTTTAATATAAAAACTATATTATAATATACAAGTCATAATTACCTTTTGTTTTTATTCATTATAATATTAAAAAAGTTAACGTTTGGTTGAATGAAATTGCATTTTAGTTGCAAAAGTTTAAGATTTGTCAAGTCGAGAGCTTTCCAAAACCGTTGGATAATCCAACAGTTTTACTATTAATTACAATAACGGTAATGTTATTTCTACAAATTTGTTGAAAACTAATTTTTTAATTTATTTATTTTATAGGTTTATTAATAAAATTTTCAGCAATCTCTCTCAATACATATATTTATATAGAGATGACATATGATACCAATCTCAACAGTATTTAAAAAGACGAATAATGATAAGATTTTTTCATTAGCTTATTGGATATGAATAAAGATAAAAAAAAAAAATTCGTTATCATAACAAATACGGGTGTGAAAATAATACTTCCACTTGATATGAATTGTAGCTGTTAATACCCCTAACTCTCACACAATTAATTCTACAAATTTAAAAGTAATAGATAAGTAAAGAAAGTATATCAAAAAATATTAATGTGAATTTCAATTCCAATAGAAACTAAAAGCGCAATTGACGGAACAAAAAAAATACTGTGTTGCATTTAGCATAGAGAGATTCCACTCATTCCAGTTTCCAATTGGCGTAAGGCGAAACAACTGAAACGAGATAATTACAATTAGAGTGAGGCTATGGTGCTATGCACAGCACAGATGGCTAGTGTACTACAGTTCAATATGGTACTTTTTAAAATTCTAACGGTCGATCTGAACCGTTCAATGTGATATCCATATGAATATGTACTTGCAAACTAAATTTTATATTTTTTTTAAAAATTTTTTACTATTTTTTTAAATAGGTAGAAAAATCAGTGTTTTCTGAAAATTCTGGACCATCAAAATTCTACCTATCTAAAAAAATAGTAAAAAAATTTGAAAAAAATATAAAATTTAGTTTGCAAGTACATATTCATATGGTTATCACATTGAACAGTTCGGATCGACCGTTAGGATTTTAAAAAGTACCATATTAAGCCGTAGTACACTAGTCATCCGTGCTTTGCATAGCACCATAGCCTCACTCTTACAATTATCTGAAAGCAGGATCGTCCATTTGTGGACCGTTCGTTCCTTGGTTGGCCTCCTCTTCAGTCACAACTCACAAGACTCACAAGCGAGGAGATCCCAACTCCCGAGAGAAGAGCAAAGACGGGCCGCGCTGTTAAAAAGCTTAGAGACACAGGAGCAAAACCACATTAGGATAAGATGATGCACGCGCTGTCTCTCACCTCCTTCTATTCCCTTCCACCTTCAGCTTCCCTATCCCAATTCCAATCCCAGTTTCAATCCCCATCGGCTTCTCGTCATGACCTCTCCCTTTTCTGCTATGGCATCAATCATTTGCGTGCTCAGTTGGCTCTCCAGAACCCTCCAACCTCAATCATTCCCTACAATCAATACCTGGACGCCTTGGTTCGCAAATCTGACCCCTCTGTATTTTTCTTCTTCAACCATATAATCCAAACTGAAGGAATCAGTCCTGATGATTATACCTATGGGATCATGATCAAATACTGTGTCCAAACCAATCGGCTCAGCCTAGCCTTTTCTTTTCTCGGACGGCTTCTCAAAGAGGGTCAAAGAGCTAAGGCCGCGACAATCAATCCAATACTCAAGGCCCTTTGTTTTGAGAATAGGATCGGTGAGGCTACAGGTATTGTGATCAACAAAATGCCTAAGCTGGAATGTATACCCAATGTGATCTCGTATAACATTCTTATAAAAGGGTTTTGCTCCAAGGGCAACATTGGCTTAGCTCTTCAATTGTTTTTTAAAATTGTTAAACATGGTGCTGAGTGTGAACCCAGTGTGGTCACGTACAACACCGTTATAGAGGAGCTTTGTAAGGTGGGTGAACTTGTTAAAGCATTTGGTTTGTATCAACAGATGCACGTATCTGGGGTTATACCTGATACTGTAACTTACAACTCGTTGATTGATGGGTTGTGCAAGAAAGGTGAAATTGAGAAGGCAAACAAATTGTTGCTTCGCATGATTTCCAAAGGGCTCGAGCCTAATGTTGTGACTTACACCACTCTTATAGATGGGTTGTGCAAGAAGGGTAAAATTGAGAAGGCAAAGAAGGAACTTGATAGCATGATTTTAAAAGGGCTCAAGCCTAATGTTGTCACCTACAACACTCTTATAGCTGGCTTGTGCAAGAAAGGTGAAATTGACAAGGCAAAAGAATTGTTGCATAGCATGATTTTCAAAGGTCTCAAGCCTAATGTCGTGACTTACAACACTCTTATAGATGGCTTGTGCAAAAAAGGTGAAGTTGACGAGGCAAAAGAATTGATGCATAGTATGATTTTCAAAGGGCTCGAGCCTAATGTCGTGACTTACAACACTCTTATAGATGGGTTATGCAAGAAAGGTGAAATTGACAAGACAAATGAGGTGCTGCGTAGCATGATTTTAAAAGGGCCAAAACCTAATGTCGTGACTTACAACACTCTTATAGATGGGCTGTGCAAGAAAGGTGAAATTGAGAAGGCAAAAGAGGTGCTGCATAGCATGATTTCAAAAGGTCTCGAGCCAGATGTTGTGACTTATTCCACTCTTATAGATGGTTTGTGCAAAAAAGGTGAAATTGACAAGGCAAATGAGTTGCTGCATGACATGATTTCAAAAGGCAAGGAGCCCAATGTTGTGACTTATAACACTCTTATAGATGGGTTGTGCAAGAAAGGTGAAATTGACAAGGCAAAGGAGTTGTTGCATGACATGATTTCCAAAGGGCACATACCTGATGGCGTAACATATAACACTCTTTTTGATGGGCTGTGCAAGAATGGTGATGTTACGAAGACAGGATGAGTCAGGGTTTTTCGTTCTAAACACTGTGGTAAAAAACCTGAGCTACGAGATATTTTCACCCTATTTCAGTAACATATGGGGAGCGCTATTCGGTCGTTTGCAAAGCTGGCATGTATACAAATTTGTCAGTCCCTTAGTGATTTTCATGTCACTGTTTTTAATTAAGTACGGGCCTGCTGTGTTGGTCGACTCGATCAACTCCACACAACAAGGTCTCTTTTTGATGATCCTTTTTGCAGTTCTGGATACCCTATTCAACAAAGATTTCGGACACTGTTGAACAGAAACTGACAACTGTTGCTTTGACCTGGTTAATCTTCAAGTCACCTCTGTTGTTGGATCCTGCGGCATTCGAAAATTGGGGCAAGTTGGTCGATAGCATTGTGGAATTGTTAACCAATTCAGATCAAGCTGGTGCTGACTTGGAGGATGATGTGGGGGATGTGCCTGAAACAATTGAGTACGCGGGTTCTTTCGCCAAGCTACATAGTGCTGGTAAGGAGGATGACTCATTAAAGGAAATCCGCAACCCGAAACAGTTCTTTGTTAGCTCCCTAGCCGGGCTCTCTGCGCAGTTCCCAGGCCGGTTTGGTCCGGTTATACAGCAGTTTGTCAGCCCGTCTAACCAGACAGCATTGGTTCAACTTTGTGGCACCTACAATAGTGCTATTCTCTAGGTATGTTTTGATATTGTACTTCCATTATTTTCTTTGTATTTATGGTTAGTTTATTCTGTTTCTTAAAATTATGTAAGCCTCCATCAAGTATTGACTGACTTGTAATAGACAGAATATAAGAGAATTGGTAAAACTGAAAAAAATGACAAAACCAAGTTCTGGCTGTTCTAGAAATCTATTTCTGTTATCCTATAGTTGTGGTTTGTTTAGTCTTTAACTGCAAATTATCTTAGCATTTTCTTAAGTCGATATCTTACATAACTGTGGCTAATATCCTGTAGTGGGACTGGACACTTCGTGTAGTTAATATTGTATCGAAATCCTTTTGGTAAATTAACAATAGCTTTCAAGAACCGGCCTTTGTCTAGTGGCAAAAGGCAACACCCTCTGAGTGAGAGGTCGCAGGTTCGAAACCCAGATGGGGGGTCCTTTATTGATATTAAATGGAAGCTGGTAGGCTAGATCTCCACCTTTCTTTTGTAAGAAAAAATAGCTTTCAATGTAATAACTAAAGCAAATCCAGTGACATTAACTGATATAATTTTTATGTTTAAGCATTTCTCAGTATCTGTAAAGCAAACCCAGTGACAAAAACTAAAGAAAGTTTCTCATTGGTGTAATACTGTAGCTTACTACATACCAAGAACTTATTTGAGATCTGTATCTGTAAATAGTTACCATTCAAGCATTTCATGTCATGTGAAAGTCTTTTACATCATTGAATATAAGAGTAAAACCAATTATATTAACAAAAAAGAGTAAAACCAATTATCCAACCTATATTTTCTTTGTACTGTTTTTCAGGAAAATGAATCTGAGCGGGAATTGAAAGGAAGTTTAATCTTCCTTTTTGGTCAGATATCTATTGGGTAGGTTTGAAAATGGAGTTGGCAATCAAATTCTGGATGATTCTACATTTGAGGTTTTCTTTCGTCAAAAGGATAATCAAGAGGGGTCAGGGTTTAAGCATAAATCTGGTTTAGTTATTGAAGGGGACATTGCTCGGGGCATGGTCAGTACAAGTCTGTTTACCGGACTGGTAAGCTATGAGAGAACATCTTTTTTTATTTTTTATTTTTGGTGTGTTATCATTGGATTTTCGTGGGAAATTTTGGCAGTGCATCAAGAATTGTATTAAATAACAATTATGTTAGTTCGGATTTTTGCTTTCTGTATATATATAGGGGGAGGAGGGTGTTTAGAAAATTGTTATTTATGTGGCAATCCGAACTAACATAATTCACAAGAAAATAGTTATATATGAACTTACTCTCTTAAGTCTCCTCCTCCCGCAATGGCAATGCATTTGCCAATTCCTGCTTGCGTGCTGATCCTGTTACCTGCATGTGTATGATTTTTGGTACTTCTGTTTTGGTCAAATTACTCTTTTAGAAAGAGAAATTGAGTTTAACCATAAACTTTTAAGGCAAATTATTCTATGCACCTAAGGACCTATTTGTAAAATGAGCATATTTTCATTTTCAAAGTTAACAGTTGATCCGACCGTTCAACATTATCTCCATATTAAAATGTACTTGGAGGTCAAATTTTACATTTTTTTGAATTTTTTTACTATTTATTAAGTATTTTACAAAACTAGTCAAATTCAGACCATTGAATTTTGTACCCATCTTAATAAATAGTAAAAAAATTCAAAAAAAATGTAAAATTTGACCTCCAAGTACATTTTAATATGGAGATAATGTTGAACGGTCGGATCGACTGTTTGAACTTTGAAAATGAAAATATGCTCATTTTACAAATAGGTCCTTAAGTGCATAGAAACATCCCTCAACTTTTAATATCGTAAATTTTTCCTAAAAAGTTTTGAACAAGAGGATTGATAGTCAAGCCGCTCAATATCTTTTTAAAACTCTTGTTATTACAATAAAAAATTTCTCTTATCCGAATTTCGAACTCATAATCTTTCATATCAGAGAACAGGACATAGTGCCTTTCCACTAGACCAAAAACTTTTTGTTAGTAGGCATGACAGCACTACAGTCAAATTGAAAAAAAGAAAACATACAAACTGAAAAAACAGAAAAGTACAACCGAAATTAAAATAATTACTTGCGGTTGAAATTCTTTTCTTTCAAGTAAGGATAAAAAATTCTTTTTCTTGGCCCATATCATATTATGTATTTACATTCTCTAAAAGCTAAACTATTTTTTTTCAAAAAGAAAATATTTATTAAAAAAAATAGATAAAAGAGGTCAATTCAGTCCAACAATTTTAAGTTATCATTACTAATTAAAACATTAAAAATTGTAGGAGAATACAAATTTATCCTCATTTAGTCTAGTCAATATAATGTAGTGGTTTGACACTACCCCTTAGGGGCTGCCCGAACCCGGTCCGCCCGTGCCCGGTGCCCGGGGTATTCGTACCCGTGCCCGGGTATACCCGGGTAAACGGGTACACGGGTACGGGTCTCAAACGGGCAGGGCACTTATTTTTGGAAAAAGACCCGGGTGTACCCGTACCCGCCGTACCCGTGCCCGCTACCCGTGTACCCGAACCCGTCCCGGGTGTACCCGCACCCGTCCCGGGTGTACCCGCACCCGTCCCGGGTGTACCCGCACCCGTTTACCCGTGTACTGTAGCACCCGAACCCGAACCCCTTTATTTCAAATTTTCTTCCCCCCGATTCTACAGTAACCGTGATTTTAACAGATCAGTTTTAGCTACACGCAGCGCACTGATTTTAACAGATCAGTTTTGCCTTGTTTTTTTCATTTTTTTTTTTTTAAATTCGGCAGAGGCTGAAGGTTGAAGCCAGAGGCTGAAATGCCTTGTTTTTTTTTAATTTAATTTAATTTAGATTTAAATTAGATTTGGATTCAATTTAGATTTAATTTAGATTTACATTTATATTCAATTTAGATTTAATTTAATTTGCATCTAAATTTAGATTTGAATTTATATTTATATTTAATTTAGATTTGAATTTAGATTTAGATTTATATTATCAATTTAAATTGAACGTTTACAAAATATATTATCAATTTAAAATGTAAACTACAAATTTCGAGATATAAATAAATTATGAAACTATATAATTAGAATGAGAGTTTGAAAATAAAATAAAATTACTCGTGTAAAGAAATAAATAATTAGACTTGTACTTAGCCGAATAAATATACAAATTTTCGCACAAATAATTTTTATATATGAGTTACAAATTTTATTTATTTAGGAATTATAAAGATGTGACTTGATAATTTTATGTATATATATATACAATATTTGATATTGAACTATTCAGATTTTAAAAGTCGAATTATAAACACGTAATAATATTTGTACGACACGGTAAAAAATTAAGAAAACAAAACAGAAAACAGAAAAAAAAAAAAACCCCGTCTACCCGTGCCCGTTGTACCCGTACCCGTTGTGCCCGCTGCCCGGGACGGGTTCTGCCCTGCCCTGCCCGAGGTACCCGAGAGCAGACCACTAATATAATGTAACAGAAAGGCACCAATTAAATACTTTTTGGCTAAATTTAACGATTAATATAAATGGCATATATATCTAGGGTAGAACTAGGGTGCTCTTGAGTTCATCAAGCCCTTGGTGAACTCAAGTCTAAAACCCATCGGATCAGCTTCAAACGACGAATCCGAACCGTTGAAACCCGTCTACCTTACGAGTGATGCGTCTACATGCAAAAATTTTAAATTTTGAAATTAATTTTGCATAGATTCAAGTGGTCAATAAACGTCAAAAAATAAATGCATTAAAATTAATTTATTAACCTTCTAATTTTGACCGCTTGACTATATACTAAATTAATTCGAAAGTATAAAATTTTTACATGTAGACACATCACTCGTAAGGTAAGCGGGTTTCAACATTTCGGATTCATCGTTTGAAGCCGATCCGATGAGTTTTAGACTTGAGTTCATCAAGAAGCTTGGTGAACTTAAGAACACCCTAGTTCTACCCTATATATCTATACCATGTTTTCAAATAAAAATGAAAGTAGAAAAAAACTACGTAGCCTATGATTTGGAAGTAGACCAAAAAAAAAAAAATATGTTGTCTATATGATTGATCTGGAACTAGAGTCAGTTGTTAACTAGTTATAACCTAGTCAAGCAGCACGTTATAGAAAACGGGAGCGAAACCAAATTAGGATAAGATAATGGATGTGCGGTCTCGCCCCCAATTCTGTTCCCTTCCACCTTCAGCTTCCCTATCCAAATTCCAATTCCAGTATCAACCCTCGTCAGCTTCTCGCCATGGCCTCTCCCTTTTCTGTTATGCCGTCCACCAATCCAAATTTACCCCACAGAATCACCACCAGACCAAAACCAACACCCTCTACAACTAATGTCTCCCGTGATACCGATGTTGCCAACACGATTCGGAGGAGGTCGCAGCAGCAGCAGCATTATGACCTCAATCATTTGCGTACTCAGTTGGCTCTCCAGAACCCTCCAACCTCAATCATTCCCTACAATCGGTACCTGGACGCCTTGGTTCGCAACTCTGACCCTTCCGTTCTTTCCTTCTTCAACCGTATAACCCAAACCGAAGGAATCAGTCCTGATGATTATACCTATGGGATCATGATCAATTACTGTGTCCAAATGAAACGGCTCAACCTAGCCTTTTCTTTTCTCGGACGGCTTGTCAAAGAGGGTCAAAGAGCTAAGGCTGCCACAATCAATCCAATACTCAAGGCCCTTTGTTCTGAGAATAGAATCGGCGAGGCTGCATCCATTGCGGTCGACAAAATGCCTAAGCTGAGATGCATACCCAATGTGATCTCGTATAACATTCTTATCAAGGGGCTTTGCTCCAAGGGGAACACTGGCTTAGTTCTTCAGTTGTTTTTTAAAATGGTTAAACATGGTGGTGAGTATGAACCCTGTGCAATCACGTACAGCACTGTCATAGATGAGCTCTGTAAGGCAGGTGAACTCGCTAAGGCATTTTGTTTGTATAAACAGATGTACTTAGCTGGGGTTTTACCTGATATTGTGACTTACAGCTCGTTGATTAATGGATTGTGCAAGAAAGGTGAAATTGAGAAGGCAAACAAGGTGATGCGTAGCATGGTTTCCAAAGGGCTCAAGCCTAATGTTGTGACTTACAACAGTCTTATAGATGGGTTGTGTAAGAATGGTGAAATTGATGAGGCAAAAGAATTGCTGCATAGCATGATTTCCAAAGGGCTCAAGCCTAATGTCGTGACTTACAACACTCTGATAGATGGCTTGTGCAAGAAAGGTGAACTTGAGAAGGCAAATGAGGTGCTACGTAGCATGATTTTAGAAGGGCCCAAACCTAATGTCGTGACTTACAACACTCTTATAAATTGGTTGTGCAAGAAAGGTGAAATTAGTGAGGTAAAGAAGTTGCTGCATGACATGATTTCCAAAGGGCACATACCCGATGGCGTGACATATTACACTCTTTTTGTTGGGCTGCAAGAAAGGTGATGTTACGAAGACATGATGAGTACTAATTGCAAAACTCTAGGTTCTTTGGGCTAAAGAGCTACTAAAGTAATCACAATAAGTGGATTATTTTGAGATCTATATAGAAAATTCAAATCTTAATTGAGCGTACGTATTGCACAATTAGAAATCTTGTGAGAAGAGTATGACTTGTAATGGTTTGTTGCAAAACCAAACTTATGCCAACAAAAATAAGAATTATACAAGATACAACTTATGATGTGGTCTTCTTATATATTAATGGTCACTGGCACTAGAGCTAAAATATCCTTGGTCAAATTGTTGTTGTACTTCTGCATTCACATAGTATAAGCTAACAAACTTATTTGATTGTTTTGTAGAGCCAATAAATGCCGACAATAAAGCAGCTAATGAAAGATGGATATCCGTTCAGTTTACCTTGCAAATGCAAGCAGCTGGACATAAACCCCCAAATAAGAGTGATTCTTGTTGATTGGATATGAGAAATGCACCACAGATTTAGTTTTTGGTTGCCAGAGACTCTTTATCTGAAAACCTGCATTGTCAACTTGTACGTTTCTCTAGAGGCATGCCAGAAAGAAAGCTCCAGCTTGTCAGCATGTGTGCAATGCCAAGTGCTTGCCATTATTAAGAAATTACAGATCTTGAGGTATACAGGGACACTGCATTTTGTCCAAATCCTAAATTATTGCCGGTCGCTATTATCCTAAACTGAGCATTTTCCTTATGCAGGTGAGTGATGTCATAGACATGGTGAGAAATGTATACATGAGAGGGGGTTCTTGGGATGGAAAAGGAAGTGGAAAGAACAAATTCAACTTGGAATCGAAGTTGATTATTGGTGTAGAATTTACCACACAAAGCCTCATGGTGGAAGAAATGGTGCTCAACGCTCAGATTTGGGATACAGCTGGAGTAGGGAGGTATAATTGTTTCTAATTGTAGTGGAATTTGTTTTTGTATATAGAAAAGGTAGCACCTGTTTCAGTCTGCTATTTTTCTGAAAAACAATGTTTGTTAATTTCTTGTTATTTTACTTAATTAGGGTAAATACAGATTGATCGAGAGTTAATTTCTTTACAAAAGCACTTGTAATGAGTATCTTTTGTCAAGAATATTGCAAAATTGTTAATCACTGTATTATCTGTATCTAAAAGGAACATGAAAAATTACTAGAAATGCAAGCTTATCATATTGATTGTAAGACAGATTGATGCAAGTGTTGCAAGCTTATCAATATTACCAAAGAAGTTGCAATTACTCTAAAGATGCAATTGTTGATGCAAATGGGGAAGCGCTGGCATAAGTACTGACATCTCAGTTAGTCTTGGAGGTATCACTCAAAAGCACCCCAAGAGAGCACTGTACATTATATCCAAAAGGCTGAGGAGACGCTAAAAAATATTATGTGGTTGGGGTTGGGTGTGAGGGTTGATTGCCGCTAGCTTGTGTCGAGTCAATGATGCTAACCTTAGCAGGTTAAACATTTTTGTACCAGTCAACCTGTACCAGTGAGCTATGCTTAGGTAGTGTGATTTGTTGTTGAGTTGCTTTAATGAGGCATAATGAATTGTCGAGTAAGCTTAATACTTTAGTTTTGGAAAAGTAACGAGATAGCATTGCCTGTAGCTCTTTCACCTTGTCCGTTGAGTCTGGTATTGATATTGGTACTTCATCTAGTTGCATAAGGTGGTAAGTCTCTGGTGCTCACAGACAAAAGAAGATTGCTGTACTCTCAGGGTGAATGGAAATATTTCGTACTTTTTAGCGGCATTTTGGTTATGGTATAAACTCGCGAACTAGAATAAAAAATGCCTGTGTGCTCTTTTGCATTGTAGCCCCTGCCCCTGACGTTAATGTATTAACAAAGGTTTTCCGTTTCCCTGTAGGAATGGGATTTTACTGGTACAGGTTACATAAATAGCTGAGTTGCGCTTTCAGTACCTTGGTCCAATATATTAGTGGTTTTGTACAAAATTTGTAAATGTACATCCATTTTTCCATTTGGCCCTTTTACTATATGTAATTTCATCAGACTGCAGCCCAATCATTCAAACAGAGATACCTGCCTATCAAGCAGATTGAAATATCTAATTTTCTGAGAGGGGATTGTTTGTAAATTTGTATTGCATAAGTGTGACATTGGTTGGAATCCACGATAGCCCAACATCAGTTTAGTAATGAGATGCCAGCATTTGCGGCAATCAGGTATCTAGGTACCAAGTCGGACTAATTCCAATTCCACATCCAAAATTGACTAATACACGACTACATTTAAAAAGAAAATGATGTACATATAATATTCCTAGAAGAAAAGTTTAGGGACCAATTCAGGTGAGGAGGTGATATTATATGTACCATTCGTGTATTTTAATCTTCATTATTTTAACAACATACGACAAATTTTTTTATTCACCGTTTTTTTCATTTTTAGCTTTTGCTTTTTTAGGAATTTGATTACAGAAAATTAAAATTTATACAAAAGTTAATGGAGCATATAAAATTACAGTAATGTGAAATTCAATTGGAGCTCGGGTAATGACGGCTAATAGAGACTAATTTAAAACAATACGTGATTAACGGGAAGAAAAATACCGTCCTCCATTTACTATTGAGAGATTTCAGTTCCCACTCCCAGTTCACAATTGGGGCAAGTGTTTGTAGTGCGCACATGTCACGTGAGATAGTTCCAGTTGAATTTAGATCCAGTAAAGTAACTCAATTTTTAGGTTTTAGATCGGGATTGTCCGATTTGAATCCGCGACAATTCAGAATCAGAAGTGGAGCGCATACATCTCAAGCGACGGATTCGAATCGGACAGTCCCGATCCAAAATCCAAAAATTGAGTTACTTTAGGGGATCCGGATCCGTTCCAGTTCCCCATCTTTGTACCTCTCGGCTTCTCGTACTGGCGTCTCGCTTTTCTGCCATGCAATCAACCGATCCAAGTTTCAACCCCTCAGAATCCCCAACAGACCAAAACCACCACCATCTAAAACTAATGTCCCCCGTGATACCGATGTTGGCAACACACTCAGCACAATTCGGAGGAGGTCGCAGCAGCAACACTATGACCTCAATCATTTGCGTGCTCAGTTGGCTCTCCAGAACCCTCCAACCTCAATCATTCCCTACAATCAGTACCTTAACGCCTTGGTTCGCAACTCTGCCCCCTCCGTTTTTTCCTTCTTCAACCGTATAATCCTAACTGAAGGAATCAGTACCCAAACGAATCGCCTCAACCTAGCCCTATAATCAATCCAGTACTCAAGGCCCTTTGTTCTGAGAATAGGATCGGTGAGGTTGTATCCACTGTGATCGACAAAATGCCTAAGCTGGGATGCATACCCAATGTGATATCGTCTAACACTCTTATCAAGGGGCTTTGCTCCAAGGGCAACACTGGATTTGTTCTTCAGTTGTTTTTTAAAATGGCTAAACATGGTGGTGAATATGAACCCTGTGCGATCACATACAGCACGGTTATAGATGAGCTCTGTAAAGAGAGTGAACTCGCTAAGGCATTTGGTTCGTATGAGCAGATGTACTCAGCTGGGGTTATACCTAATGACAGATTGACTTACAGCTCGCTGATTAATGGGCTGTTCAAGAAAGGTGAAATTGAGAAGGCAAACAAGGTGCTGCGTAGCATGAGATCCAAAGGGCTCGAGCTCGATGTCGTGATTTACACCAGTTCTATAGATGGGTTGTGTAAGAAAGGTGAAATTGAGAAGGCAAACAAGGTGCTGCGTGACATGGTTTCCAAAGGGCTGAAGCCCGATGTTGTGACTTATTCCACTCTAATAGATTGGTTATTCCACTCTTATACATGGGTTGTGCAAAAAAGGTGAAATTGACAAGGCAAAGGAGTTGCTGCATGACCTAATTTCCAAAGGACACGAGCCCGATGGCGTGACATATCTTTATAGATGGGCATTGCAAGAAAAGTGAAAAATGACAAGGCAAAGGAGTTGTTGTATGGCATGATTTCAAAAGAGCTTGACCCTAATGTTATGGCTAACAATAGTCTTATGATTGGGTTGTGAATATCTCTGTGCTGAAGTTCTTGCTAGATCATTAGTGTTCACTGAGACATCTCTCATTAATAGCACCTAAGACCTTTACTACATGGACTATTTTTACTTCACTTGCAATAACTGGCAGTTTAATTTTTTGAAATATTATTGGGCAGCTTTATCTTTCCTCTCTGCAAGTTTTTTCTTAATTTCTGATACATGAGATAATAATATTTCTGTGGTATCATTTTATTTACGCAGCACACGCATCCAAGTTAATTATACTACTACTATTCTTTTCAAATCTGTCATTCTGACATTCATTGAACCAGTTATTCATGTTGTTGTTTATTATATCAGTTAGTCAATCTGTCATTCTGACATTCATGTTGTTGTTGACCCTCAATTTGTGAAAACAGTAGTTGATATCATGCATTTTGGAATGATAATCATTGGGTGAAATCTTTTGTATAGTAACAGTTGCTTCATGAATAGTTTCTTTCAAATTTTCTGAAAATTAAAACCTCAACCCAGTATATCAAACAGTTTTTCTGAAGTAATGGTTTGTATTGGGCTGTCTGCACTGAATGGTATCGGTCGCATGTACCATTTCCTGACTAGTACAAGCGTCGTGACATGCTGTGTTCATATAATGCATCTCGTGCTGGTCATTTGTGAAATAGTCCCGGCAGGTAATCATCGCAATTTTTTCACAAATCTTACAATTAGGAGAAATTTACACGAGTGCAAGCTATCCAAAAAAAAAAAATTAAAGCTCTTGCAAGAAATATGAAATGTCTGCAATGGGGTTTTTATTATGCACAGGCGTTGACAAATTACAACACACTTTATGTCTGGCAAATTCAGAACTTACGCAACACTCCACTAATGAAAATTTACTCAAATCGGAGAGACGAAACAAAAAGAAATGAAAATTAATTTGCAGTAAATGTCAACAACTCATATGCTGCTGTGTTACTTCTCGATGCCTTTTCTTCTTATGAGATTTCCTGAACTTAGCATTCTTATGCATTTTTTGCTTTCTGTATAGGGGTAGAGGAAAATGTTAAATTGTTATTTATGTTGCAATCTGAACTAAAATAATTCACAAAAAAAAGTTATATGGAAATTACTCTCTTCTCCTCTTCTATCTGGGCTTTGATGTAGGAGTACATTGCTACTCCCGCAATGGCAATGCATGTGCCAATTCCTGTTTGTGTGCTGATCCTGTTACCTGCATAAGCAACCTTCGTATCAGCACCAACTAAACAAAAGACGGATTAGGACAAAGAAAGAAAATATGTCATGTTTAGACAAAATTTAGAAGAAAAAAAAATGCATACCAAAGATAACGATAGAGAATCCGATGACAAAGACACGTTTCAGTACATTGCCAACTGCATGCGTGAGTGGAGCAACCCGTTCCAATGTGTTTGTAGCCACCTGTAATACACAATTTTCCATACAGACTTAGAAAAATTACAGGTGTAGAATACACGTAACAAGATGAGAAAAAAGAGAGCACTTTTTTTAGTTTCACACTATCAGTCTATAACTCTATATGGAGACTGCATATCAAAAAATATTGTGAGGTTCTCTGAAAAAATTATAAGAAAAAAAAAAGAATTAGTACCTGATTGTACAGGTGATAAAACATTCCAACCCAGAAAAGGTCTGAAATGAACTTGGTTAGCCCAACTTTTGCAATTGCATCTTTGAATCCATGCTGGAGTAGTTGAGGCCCTTCAATCTACAAAAAGAACAATTCACATTGCAGTTTGAACTTTCAAAAAGATTTTGAGAAACTATGCAACTGAGATAAACCAACTACACTTTCTTACCTGTACCTGATACATATCTGATACAGTTATATACTCCGAATTTTCAAGAGGAAAATTTACAAAAGAACTATTCCTCCCATTTATGCCCTAAGAATTTCATTTATTATGTTTCCTCTTTCCGCTTTTCTTACTATTTGCTTTAAAAATGTTATACTTTGTTTTCTAATAACTGAAAACCGTGCACTCAAACTTTTTATATAAAATGATATATGCACAAATAAATCAAAAAAAAAGGAAAACACAGTCTATACATAATACACACGTTATCCTGAAATTTTACAAAAGTATTGCCTTATTCGTATTGTATCAGATACAATACTGGAATCCATATCCATGGACCTGGTAAGCAGAAAAGGACCACTTTACCACAACATCATTGATAATGTTATTTTGTATTTACCAATTTTATTTCATCTTTTTCAATTATAGTTTGAGTGTTCATTCTGCAACCAAAATTATTCACTTACAATTAGAGCTGGTGGAATGCAAACAACAAGAGCGATAATTGAGATGTATGCATAGACATTTGTGCTGTCCATATCAACCTGCAAAAAGAAAAATTATCTTTGTAAGTTCTTTTTTTGTTTCTTTAGTGAACTTACTAAGTTAGCAAATCACGCCGCAGAGAACTCGTGGTATAGGTCGTATTTTGAAGAATAGATTTCGTTCTTAGTACTGGTACCATCCAGACCAAGTGACACTGCAATACAAGGTCACAATACAGAAAAATAGAAGAAAGGAAATGTTCAAAATAAGTAGAAACGAGAGAGAGAGAGAGAGAGAGAGAGAGAGAGAGAGAGTAACCATGGCTTTCTTGGAATAGATGCTTCTGTAAGTGAATGATATATTTGAAATCATAGCACTGATAAATCCAAGCCAGTTGAAGGACAGTTCGGTTAAAGATGCCATCGAGACACCTAATTTTCAACCAACATAAATTATTTGATAAATTAATCATAGATAGAAAATGTGTATGATTGTTGGTACTTCTGTTTAGGTCAAATTACTTTTCTTTCTACCAAAAGGTAATAGATTGCACTTCCATTGGCTTTGCACTAACGCGGGACTTGCTTGTAAATGACTACACGAGTTCCTCAAGCATTATGCTCAAGTTTTGTTTGATTTGAGAGGAATCAGTAAATGTACCTAAATAGTAGTAAAAAAAGGCTTTGTGATCAGGAATTACCAAGCACGACAGGAGCTAAAGATAACCACAGTGTCAGGGGCACTGGCTGGCCGAGGATGAACTGAGAAGCGGCCGCATTGAAAAACGGTTCCAAAGCTGTGTCAAATTAAATAGAAGTTAGAATGTCGGAACACAATTACAAAATTAAGAACAATCATAAATGATTGATACATTTGATAGTGTGCGTGAATGAGACAGCAACAGCAGCGAAGGATATATTGCTAGTGACGTGACCCAATGCATGGCAAACTGCAACTGGAACGAGCAGCTTGAGCAGATCGGAGTTGATAGGCTACAAAAATATATTTCATTAGCTAATACCATTTTTTACAAGGAATGCAACTGGTTCGAGGGCTGAAGAAACACGAAAAAAAGAACTGCCGGCGCAGAGACAAAAGACAGAGAATAAAAGAGTGAGGCTATGGTACTATGCATAGCGCATATTGGTCCGTGCTATGGATCAATATCTTCATTTTCAAAGTTTAACAATCGATCTGAACCGTTCAATGAGATTTTGAAAATGTACTTGTCGGTCAAATTTTACTTTTTATTAGAATTTTTAGTGATCCGTAGTACGGACCAATCTGTGTTTTGCATAGTACCATAGCCTTACCGTAAAAGAGTGAAATGTTAACAAAGTTTTCTATTTAACTTACCGCACGCTTTGGTAGACCCACGGCCCAGCTGACAAGGCAATACACCACTCCCACACCCAGATGAATTACTGACACAAAACTGCCGAAAAAGAAGGGTGGATGTCAGCTTACTTACTATAAGTTCAACAGCCCGACATTGGGCCCTGCACTATTTATGCAAAAAAAAGAAAGGATAGCAAGCAAAGCCAAATAACCACATACTATGGGTATGGGAAGTAATTGTAGATCTTCTTGTTAAGGATGTTAAAGATCACATTGAGGAAATACCTGCATGCGACAGTACAAATTCGTAATATATTAGCAATCAAGTGATGCACTAATTAATATATTTGAGAAAAATGAGATGGTTTTGGTAGTATGCTCACCACAGGAAGAAGAAGAAGCCAGTAACCAGCGCTGGGTACTTCTCCAGGAATCCAACTTTTGCCTCACTGAAATTAGTTTTGGAGAATAAAAAATAAAAGAGGGCACATAACAATTAGAATTCTCATTGCTCGAAAGGCAAAATAAGGAAATAAATAAAACGTGGCTTCTCAAGCAAGGTAGCATGACAAAAAAAAAACCGAATATGTTTTTTCCAAAGTAAACTTATTGCCTACTCGCTCTCTCATTTGAATTCTTGTAATTGAAAGAACTATTTGTTCAAGAAAAAGCATATTGCATTAATAATAATAGAAATTAATTAAAAATTGAAAAAGCGCTCATATGGGACATTATAATTTATGATGCCAGTTTACGGTATATGCCAAGAATTGCTAAAATTTTAAAAACAAGCCAAAAATTAACCTCAATAAATGGCCAGTGTGCTGCAATAGTACTTTAATCATCTATCTGTCTAGATCAGTATAATATAAAAAGTAGCCAACGGAGAGCACGGGTTTATTAAACTTGGACTCCAAGAACATACGGACGATGATAAATACAATTGGATGGTTTTGCTATTTTGCATTGCTTTCAAAAAATGTGACCTCAATAAACTATATGCTGTACTGGTGGTGAATATCATTAGTAGTCTTGGATCACTTTCGGCCTCTCTCCTTTCCTAATTTGGTATATATGTGATCATATGATTATAGTTAGTTATACTGTAAATGTGATAAAGATTAGCCCTGGGTGGTTTCTAAATTATTTTAATAACAAAGTAAGAAATCAACTCTGTAACGTACTAACAAATGCTATCTAATTTTAGCCATACTATTTCCCTCTTAGGTCAGCTCAGAAAAATCTGTTGCTATTTTTTACAGTGGCATGTTGGTAATTAAAACGATCGTCACAAATTCTACAGTCCAGGTTCTTTCAAAGTCGCCATGGAGGAAACGGACCTCACCCTGCGGATTCGCCCCCCTCGGCTGGTGTCGAGGCGGCGGAGGCAACAATGAGGCGGGTCTGACGAAGCGGCTTCAGCAAATTAGGCTCGAGAAGCAGTGCTGGCCGGAGCTGTCGACCTGATATTAGGTTTCCACCTTCAGAGATAGAGCTCGATGAAGCTCTGGTGGTGGCAAAGGAGAGAGAAGTTGTTGGAGCCAGTGAGGCGGGCTGGCGGCGGAGGCGGAGGAGGCCGGAGATACCGCCGCCTGAGCCGGAGAGTGTCCCGACAGACGCCATGGCGAATGGCGAATGGGTGAGGTGGTGTGCACTGTGCAGTGGAGAGGGGAGGAGGCGAGGGAGAGAGGTATATTTGATAAGTTGATTTTTGAATGTGGCAAAAATATTGATTTTGGGTGGTGGGAATTGTAGAGATCGGATTACAGAAGAGAAAATTATGGATGAACCCGGTTCAAATTCGTATTATTTGCGGAGGGTTTTGAAACAGTAAAAAGATATTAGTTTCCTCGTGGTGTGAAACGGATCTTGTTTAATGAGGGATGCTTCTATAGGATCTATTTGTAATATGAACATATTTTTATTTTTAAAGTTCAAACAGTCGATCCGACCGTTCAACATTATCTCCATATTAAAATGTACTTGGAGGTCAAAGTTTATATTTTTTTTAATTTCTTTACTGTTTATTAAGTATTTTACAAAACTAGTCAAATTCAGACCATTGAATTTTGTACCCATCTTAATAAATAGTAAAAAAATTCAAAAAAGAGATGGTACACTCTAACATCTTTTAAATGTTACTCTTAAAAATTGAACATGTATTTCTTTAAAAAAAAATTAATACTTGTGCCACTACACTAAGCCCTTCTTTAATAGTCACAATTCTATTTTTGTTGAGTTTTTTAACACTTTAAGGTCATTACTTATAAGTACTTTTATTTAGATTTCTAAATTAAAAGCTTATGTATTTTTTTGACAACCACTTGATGTAACTACAAGTTAAAATGAGCTACTATTACTATAAAGATACTAAAACAATCATCATTTAAGTCGGATTATGTATATTTAATAAAAAAATAGACGTCATATTATTATCCAACTATTTAATATACACAAAAAAACAAATTTACATTCGAATTTCGAATGTACAACCTCCCACATATATGTCTCTTAGTGTTACCTTCATACTCATTTGTCATCTTTGATATCAAGTTTTATATATATCTCTTAATGTTACATTTCTCCTCATAGATAGTTCCGCAAGATTCTAACATGAATTTTACTCACAGATGCTTATTCATCATGTACATCATCTACTTGTATGAATAATCACAGGTCCTTTAAAATTGCAAATCTCTGTATTCCATGAGATATTATTAACTTTCGAAATTATCTATATTCTTCTTACGTGTATCGATCGCACATAACAGAACGGTCATTATGTGTGAATTCAAAATTTCACATAAGTACTTAACAATGGCACTAAAATGATAATTTCATCAAAAATCACACACAGTATATTTTGATTATTTATTTTCGCTGTCTTTTTAATTATTTCTATTTAATATTTAATATTGTGAATAAGCTACATATATTTATAAAGATCGTTGACTTATATAAGATTACAAAAGGTACATAATGTAAAATCTTTATTAATTATTATTATTAGTTATTGTTAAGTTTTTTTAACACAATAGTTGCAGTGTTGCACGTTCTGTGAACATTCTGATTGAGCATTACCTAACGACTTTTATTTATTGAACAACAATATATGAAGTTTTTCGACAATTCTCGCTCGTGTATCATTACGATCCTTAAAGTTATAATATTTTAATTTTTTTAATTTAGCATTATAAATAATGTTGATGTAATTTTATAATCAATTCAGATAATGTAGATACTAATATTATTATTCAAGCATGACCATATCAGTTTAATGGATACTTACATCGACAAGTATGTCACTATAAAATAATTAAAAAATATTAGTACACGATAAGGAAACTCATCAGTATTTTTCGTTCTCTTATATGATTAGTCATATTTTACTCCATTTCACACGAATTGTGAGGAGTAATAATAAATGATATATAGAAAGTTACAAGAGAATATCAAATATATAACTTCTGCATGCTAACATTACTCCTATGTTAAATATTCAACCAAACAAAAAATATTTATACAATTTTGTTTTCCTCCCTTTCTCTACGTGACGAACAAGGCAATAATCAGAGAAATCCGTACTTCGGTGTTAACATTAATTTATGCGCTTGGAGCTACTGGCACCAAATTTTCCCAAAAAATTGTAGGCCCGTCTCAAGTTTGTTAAATAAAGACAAATGATGTCTAATTAAAAAATATTTTCGAAATTATGACTATTAAAAAATTAATTGTATTCAGCCATAAAAACTCCATACAACTATACTATGGTGACCAGGGACGGAGCCAGACTTTCAAGCTATAGACGTCAAGCGTGAATGGAATCAAGTATATAAAAATTTTATACTACGAATAGGATCAATTTACACTGTCTATAATATTTTACTTTAAATTATATAAAAAATTATGCTTAAATATAAAATTTTTGAAAAATAATAGAGGTCAATTGACCCCATTCAACACACATAACTCCGCCACTGATAATGGCTGCAAAAAATATCACAAATTAGCGCAGATATATTCGCAATGACACGTCATGAGTGATCTATGATACTCATATGGACATAAGGGAATAATATTCTTTTAAACACACATATATTTGCTTCTTATTTAAAATAACAACCAACCAAAGAAAGAAAGAGTATCCAGTTGATTGATGATGTTGTTGCAAGTTGCATGTATGCTGAGGTTCTAGTATGTATAACTGCATAACTAAATAAAGTTTTTTTTCTTACAACCAACACTTAAGTGGGGCCCATAAACTTTGTCATTGAACGAAGATATTTCTTTTTTTTTTCATGCACAATGTAAAATGAAGATGGAATCACAACAGCATTGTAACCGTGCTGCTTTTGAAATCGTTCCGATCCTATTACAATTGAAATTTTTTAAAACATAATAGTACCGATTTAATTATTTTTTAATGCAATGAATAAAAAAATCGGGCTCCCAAGGAGTTGACCCAAAATTAATAAATTTTTCTCGAAACTTGTAACAAGAAAAAAAAAACACAATGATATCTGTACTACTCTTCTCGAAAAGAAGGGGTAAATAAAAATAAAATATCTAAGGGGTGGATGGACCGATGGAGGCATGGAGCGGATGGCAAGCAAAGGAATATCAATCCCATCCATGATCCAACCTTATCCAAAGGAGAGAAAACGAGAGGTGTTTGGAAGCGCGCCAATCCCGTGCAACCGTAATCATAATCCCTCTTCCCTCCTTATCTGCGTCTTTTAATGGATGTATGGAGAATCGGACACTGCGTGAACAAACCATGTCATCATATCACATCAATCATCCTCTCTGCTGTCGTTATGTTTATGGCCTCCTCTCCAGTCTCCAGTGTGGCGATGACCGAGTTTGAAGTAACAAGCAGCTGTTCTTAGGATTAAACTTTTGTAAACCGTGTGATTTATAGTTCTGATGGTCATCTAACTGAAATATGTGCCATGTACGATCTAAGCCGTCCGATCTGCATTGAGAGTCACATGGACAATTTAGATTCTCAGGATAGTTGATATTAGTGCAGATTTAAATTTGCTCGCACGAATATCGACGCGGATCGAACAGCTAAGATCAGACATGGCTGAGATTAATAAATCAAATTTATGGGCGCTATATATCTCCCAAATCGACTACAGCCATACATCCATTCACTCACAGGTAAAAATGGTACCCCAACTCTATGTTTGTTCTTCGTTAAGCTGCCGACTGTACTGGCGAGAGCGACTGGAAGGGCGGTGGTTGAGATGGTTGATAAGAACCCCTTGCTTTGATCCATAGCAGCATTTGTCTGATGACTACGACGACGATGATCATGATCATGATGTGATGATGGAAGAATATTAATGTCCAGATCCGTTTCTTACAGCCCACACATGACATGGACAAATGGGCTCTTATCCTCTTATCCTCTTATCTTTGGGCCAGTCTTTCTGTGTTTACATTTACTATAACATTGGGCTAAGATTCTAAAACTTCTTTCCTCATTTCAATAATTTAGCCCAGTATTTTTTAAGAATTACAAGACGGGGGCGATTGCCTATGAATTTGGGCTGTTTGGATAAAATTCCTGCACTTGGAATTTTATTTCATTAGGCCCGGTAACATGCGCCAATTGAGAGCACTACTGAGTTGCAGATTTGCAACAAATGTAATGAAATTTATGAAGTTACATATCATAAGAGAGAATTCAAAATAAACAAAGAAAAAAAGCGGCACCGCTTGCTAATCGCCCTAGGCGATTTCAAATCGCCAGCAGCAATGATACCCCTCTCCGCCACTACTCGCCTCCACCGTTCCGCTCCTGTTCTCGAACGCTCACTTTCTACAACTTCTTCTTGTTGTCTTAGTTGTTGTTTGGAGCAGGTGCTTCTGATTTCGGATCTGATCACTATTTGAGTGTGTGCTTCCAAATTCAGATTTGGTCGCTGCTCTTGTTACTTTTGTCTTACTATTTTGGAGGTTCTTTTTTCTTCAAAACAAGCGGTACGCGGACTCTTATTCTCCAAGACAAGTGATGTGTTTTTTTCTTCTCTTCTCCTGAGCTTTTCTTTTCCTCTTTGACAATAGAAGAGTGGATGAAACAAATTGTACATAGGTTACTATATTATATATTTGTCAGTTGTCTGTGTTTGTGCTTGGTTTGATGTCGTTTCTTTCCTCCTCTCCTTCTTCCAAGCTCATTTTCTGATTTTCACCCGGCTCTCTCTCAAAGAAGTGACTGTCTTGATCCGGTTGATTCAGTTCTCGGTCAAGTTTGATTTAGTACCTTCTCGGCTGCACACTCCTCTGAACGGTGATTGTTCCAGTCCGGTTGATTCAGTTCTCGGTTCGTTTGAGTCAGTGTTTTCTCGGTTGTGAACAACGAAGGATTCAATACGGTGTAGTATACCAGAAGTAACAAGACAAATATACACACAGAGAAAACAATCACTGGACTCCTATCATTATAATCAAGCAAAAATGATCAAATTTGAGTCCACATGATACATATACTCCTATGTGTTTTTATTTGTTTACAGCTGAATGTTTTCAAAGACACTTGTTGTCTGATATTATGTAACAGCTAACTTGTAACTCTTTTGCATCAATACAATCTTCTACTGGTTTTCAATAAAAAAAAATTAGAATAAACGATGAAAGTAAATGAAGATGGATTTGCTGATCATATCACATGAGTTTGGTCTTTAAGCTCTTGTCGCTGCATATAGATAGATTTTCAATTTGCTACTAATTTTGTTTTCAGTCAATCCAAATTTTACAAAGAATAGCAACAATATATTTAATTTCAAAATGTTTTAGATAACATACCTCAATAATTACAATAAATTAAAACTCTACATCTAAGTACTATTTAACTCATTGTTGGACAATATTCTGAAAGAAAGGGATTTATATTGACAATTATATTTATCTTACACCTTCAGCATGTGACAATAATTATTATAAAAAAAATACAAAATTATAGATCCATTTTCTAAATTTATATTTTGATTTATAGTATCCGTTCAATTTTTTGTTATAGTTATTAAACAAATATATTGTCAGTACAATACATTATATTTGATGTAATGTGTGGGTTGAAACCTCGTGCATAAATATTTTGCTAGTGCGTGTGAGAGAGAAAGAGAGGGGAAGATAGAGAGACAGTTATTCGGCGGCAGTCTTCTTTGACTTTTAAGATTTGTTTCCCATCACGTTTGTAATGGGAACAAAAATCATATTTTTATTCAGGCCACGTCGTCTATATATCCATACAAAATATGCAAACTTTAGAAATTGTGAAAGACATAACAGATATGTTCAGAGGTAGAATCCGATTTTAACACTTTTGAGTTACTACAAAGTTACTATAACTATTTATTACATTTTAAAGTTTAAATTGTCGATTCAAACCGTTCAACACGATCTCCACAATAAAATGTGCTTGCAGATCAAATTTTATACAACATGATTTCCACAATAAAATGTGCTTGCAGATCAAATTTTATATTTTTTTGAATTTTTTTATTAAGTATTTTACAAAAACTAGTTAAATTCAGACCATTGAATTTTGTACCTATCTTAATAAATAGTAAAAAAATTCAAAAAAAATATAAAATTTGATCTGCAAGCACATTTTATTGTGAAGATCATGTTGAACGTTTGAATTGACGATTTGGACTTTAAAAATATAAAAAATGGTTATGGTAACTTTGTGGTAACTCAAAAGTGTTGTAATCGGAACCATCTTCATGTTCAAATAATGCAATTCCCAATTAGTTAATGTTCAAATAATGCAATTCCCAATTAGTTAGTCAGACAACTTTTTGCAAGAGGCTATCAATAAAGAATACATAGATGATGCCAGAAAAGTGAAATGCTATTATGCCACTGTGTGCTAATTAGTTGTGCTTGAAAATAGCAAGGGGAGGGTGACAGAGAATGTACGTAAAATACTAAAAATTAACATCATAGATGTATATATAATGAAAAATGAGAAACTAAGGAACGTTAAACAGGGGCATAGTCAAAAAAATTTAGTAGGATGAAGCATGATAAGGATAAGATTCTATTTTTATAAAAAAAAAATCGCAGAGTCCCGACACAACTCAGTATCGATCTTTTAAATTCTATTTTCTATAATGAAATCTATATTGACGAGACTCGTGGTACTGCACTAAGTTTGTGGTTCACAAGATTAACTGTCTTCTGCCTGAATTGAACTCAAGTTCTGTGGGTTGTGCACCAAATCCCTTTACCACAAGACTAGGTTGCCTTTGTTTTTATTTTTTTACGAAAGAAGCATAAAGAAAGAAGAATATTTAGAACAAAAAATTAGAGTGAGACATAATTTAATAATTTTTAAATTTTAAGTATATTTTTTATAAGTTATTACGAGAAAAATATAAAAATAGAACTATGCTTTTAAAATTACTTCGAGCCAGGAGGAGCAGATGATCCCCTCTGGCTTGAGCCTTCATCACTGATGTTAACATCGCAAGTCTAGTACAGAAAGTGATGAACCTCAGAGACAGATTCAATTCTCCAGAGAAACATCTAAAAAGTGCATGTGAAAATTTACAGAAATTCTTGTTTAAGAAAAAAAAAAATATCATATCTGAATAAAACAGAACATAGATGTTGTGCTTTGGCGCTGAGACAAAAATTACATACATAAAATAATATGGCTCTAAAATAAACTCTACACAAGCAATTAATATTTTGATTCATTATAACAGCTTGTACATATTAGAACAATTTGCTGAGAAAATAAGAATAAAAAACTCTTAAGTAGGGTTAAAATGTCACATTGGTTTTGTGTCTCATCATGCCTCAACATCACTATCTCTATTTTTAAATTCTAAATAATCGATTCGAACCATTCAACATAATCTTCATACTAAAATGTGCTTGGATAACAAATTCTAGAATTTTTTACTAATTGTTTAGAGAGGTACGAAATCACTATTTTTTAATGGTCCAGAATCTTCTAAAAACAGTGATTTTGTATCTATCTTAAAAAATAAAAAAATTTATATCCAAGGACATTTTAATATGAAGATCATATTGAGCGGTTCGGATCGACTGTTTAAACTTTGAAAATAAAAATAACAATGTTGGAGCATAATGGAGCACAAAACCCACGAGGCATATTTACCCTACTCTGAAAAAAAAAAAAAAAATAGTGGCAATTGCCCAATTTTAATATAAGAAACTCGTCTTACTTTTTATTATCTCCATACCGTTCCAGGAGACTAATCTTGAAAAGAAAAGAAAAACAAGAGTCTACGGTCAAGGTCTATAAGTTGGCACATTTCCATAAAGAGAAATTATTGGAGAGGTCTATGATAGCAATGATCACTCAGTTTCCACTTAACTAGTGAATAATTAACTGGTAGAATTTTTATTAAATGCCTTTTTTAGAAAATGTCCGGAATAATTACAAAGTAATTAACTGGTAGAAAATTAGATATGAGTTCAGATTGGATAATAAGTAATTAATTTAAGTTTGCACAAATCTTAAAGCATATCTCCTATAATTTAAATAAGTTTGAATTTTTTTTAACTCGGCTTTAAAAAACCTGATACGGTCAGATACCGCAAGAAATATTCGTCCTCTTTCAGGGGCACTTAATAAATAACTGGTAAACAATTACCAGCTAAATTATTTGATCTAGATCGGGTACAGATGTTTCAATTTCCATCAATTCAACGAAACATAAATGATTGCAAATGATTGACACTGTAGCATTTATTTAATTTAGAAAGAAAAACATGATAACAACAGTGAAGTTGTAGGCACAGTGTTTTTTTTTCCCTTGTAAAGAATAAGAAATCATGGAGCAAATTAAATGTTATTAAAACTGGAAAAAGAGAAACATGGGCATGATCTTCTTTCATACATATAAAAAAAAAAGTGCAATCTGTAAAAATCAGAAACACATTAATTTGCATAAAAGAGGAATGAATCATCAGAAGGATTATGATAGCTATGATCACTACTACACTTATCCTACTTTAAAACAGGCGGTGATATCTCATGATTATTCTCATTATCTGTGTCAAAAGTTTTCTTAACTTAGTGCCCCACTTATGGAATTCGTATCCTATGCGTTAACTCAAAAAAGAATATTTTGAGTTAATGTATATAAACCGTCCGATTAGCTTTATGATTCGTGTCGATCAAAATTGCACTAACATTAAAGAATTTCCTGCTTTATAAGCTGTACCGGATTAGCTAAGTTTCAAATCAGACGGCCAAGATGTATTAACTCAAAAGATATTCTTCTGAGTTAATGCAGACCATGCGGACTCCCCCACTTATGCATCTATAAAAAGGATGTTTTTGGACCCCACTAGTAAGAGAAACCAAAATACTCTTATCTAGAAGGACCTTTTTAAGATTTTGTTTTATTAATCAAAGTTGGTACTATTTATGGTTTACAACAGAGATAAAATCACCTTTGGAAAAGTTTGTGGTGTACTGGTGTTGTGTACTATTTTGGTCTATGAATCTAGGTATTAAGGTACCATTTATTTCACCTATACTTGGCAAAAATATATATATTTTTTTTTAATACCTTGATGAATTTATATCAGAAGGATAGAGAAACTAGAGGGAATTCTTCAAGTAATCTTAGGCGGTGTATAGGAAATGTGAATTATGTTTGCAATTAGGAGAATTAGAAGGGTATATAAACAGATGTTTCGCACTAAAATAAGAAAAGAATTACAAGGTTAAACTGCTCCATTATCACAGGCTTAGTTCTTTAATGCCCCGCCTTCCTCCTTTTTATAAACTGAAAAATCAAAAGTTTTTCAGAGTTGTAATCTAATCATTTGTATTTTTCCGACCATGTTCTAAGGATTTTTTTTTAAAATGAAAAATTGTGCAAAAGTGAGAGTCATCATGTGTCGTAATCAAGTAGCGACATTAAAGTATTATATTTTTGGCATTTCATATAGAATATTAATTCCTAGTTGCATGCCTATTTTTTTTTTTTTTTTGAGGAACAGCCCGTAGGCATAGTTGCATGCTTATTGCTCAAAGACAAGTGCCATTAGAATCAGTTTGTATCATCATTCATCACAAATGAGCTCAAAATCGCCAGTAATTTGGTGGGGCCCACATATCAGCGGCCTACCGACAAATTGGGACTCATTTGACATTATCTCACACTCTCACCGGTCACCGCAGAATGCTAGTATAGTAAATTGATTTTTTAATAAAATTTTAATATGTATGATTGTGAAATGTGAATTTTATTCTTATCATCTATGTACGATTGAACCATTAACAAACATTAAATTCGGTTGTTTAGCTCCTCAGTTGCATTTATAATGCTACATTGAGATTTGTTAAAGGTAAAACTGGTACATCTGAAACTTGCAATTTATACTACTGATATTGTTATCTTTGCTCTTTTCAAAAATATAATCTAAGGTGAAAATCTGTGTACAGTTATAGCAAGTTTAACTTTAATATTATATTTTATTTATTTACCAGCATTCGTAATGTCACAAATAAAAGGATTGAGTGAGCTGATTCTAACTCTAATTTTTGCAATTATTTGCATGTTAGCCTAAAATCAAAAGTACAAGGTAATTAATAATTTTGAAAATCTCCCTAATATTATATCAATCTTATAGTAAAAATAAAAATATTTATATCTGTATAAATTAAATATGAGTGAGGCTATGGTGCTATGCATAGCACGGATGGCTAGTGTACTACGGCTCAATATGGTACTTTTTAAAATCCTAACGGTCGATCCGAACCGTTCAATGTGATAACCATATGAATATGTACTTGCAAACTAAATTTTATATTTTTTTGAATTTTTTTACTATTTATTTAGATAGGTAGAATTTTGATGGTCCATAATTTTCAGAAAACATTGATTTTTCTATCTATCTAAAAAAATAGTAAAAAAATTAAAAATATATAAAATTTAGTTTGCAAGTACATATTCATATGGATATCACATTGAACGGTTCGGATCGACTGTTAGGATTTTAAAAAGTACCATATTGAGCCATAGTACACTGGCCATCCGTGCTATGCATAGCACCATAGCCTCACTCATTAAATATTTTATACAATATTATGAATGACATGTCCAGTTAAATAATACAATAACATATTAAACTATTTTATATCACTTGAGAGTAGGTCCGATGGGCATCGGACCTACTCTGGTTCGATGGGTTTAATCACCGTTGATTTGCTTTAAAATTCGTGCGTCCCTATTTCAATTTTCATGCGCATAAATTTTAATTTAGATCTGACGGTAATCATGCTCGTTGAACCTAAAAGTAAGTCCGATGAGCATCGGACCTACTCCGTTCTCATTTTATATATCCAATCAATTGATATAGTGTTAATTCGAAATCATCAAAAAGTCTAAATCAAACTCGAAATAATTATGAATCAAACGTGAGCAACAAGCAATTAAACTCACAATCATCCGTACTGGCTTCAGAAAAAATCTGGAGAAGATATTGCCTCGACTTCACCAATTCAATTATATTTATATTCGAATTATACTTAATTTTAAATACAAAATCAAGAGGGACCCTGAATAATTGGGGTACAAAATACTAGACCATTATAAGCTCAATAGAATAGGCACTAATATCCAAACAGGTACCTGCCACGCTGGCAGAGCTATTATCTAATAATAATAAAGACAATTTCTTAGGTATATAATAGACCACCATTGACTTCTTTTGTAAAAAAAAAAAATTAATTTAATTATTACTGTCAGTCTGTGATAAATTGACTCATAGAGTAATAGTAAATGCATTGTCTTTTACTACCAGGTCCCCCAATTAATAAATCAATTAATTTTGTATCTGTCCGGGGAACGTAATCAAGGAGTCAATCATGACAGAGCCAAGTCAAATTTGAGCGGCTTGATTTTGTTTTCACACTGGAGGAACCATCTGCTGCTGGTCCCCTTGTGGGGCTCACTCCTTTACTCCATGCTGGTTGTAACTAGGGTTTCTACTATTTTTTACGAGTCGGTAACAATCTTTTCTCTTTAAATTGATGTAATTATTTAATAAGTAATGTATTATTTTCTGTCTTTTTTTTTGTAAATAGAAAACTAACTACATGTTTTAATTACTGTAAAAATGTTGGTGTTGATAAACTACTGTATCAATGAAACTTTGTTAATAATTAAATTTGTTTTGTTTGTCTGAGACTTCTCTATTTAAAATAATCACGAGAGTGATGTACTACAATTCTAATAATCATTCAAAATATTCACAATTATATTAATAAAACTTAGAAGGAAAAATAAATTACAAAATTGATGATGTAACAACAACACATAAATTGATCATTTATTTTATTATAATAATAGAAAATATGTTTGGAACTAAATTCTTAACTTGTTATCCAAACTATTGTTAATATTTACTAATAACAATATTATTATGTCCAAGTAAAATGGCTTCTTCTCACTATATCTTTTTTAATATTTCCATTTTTTTACTATGATAATTATTTCACTAATCGACAACATCATTATGTACTTTGTTAATATTCCTCGTTATATCGATAATATCCATTTCAACCATCTTTCAAAATTGACAGCACTTTCGTAAGTAGAAAGTAGTAGACGGACTGTGTGATGTTCAACTATGTCCCCAATATACAGTTTCGTTTCTCCGTGGAACTTATATATTAATTTCTCCATACAGCGAGTTATCATCGGTTCGGTATACGACCCGTTACACATTTCAAAACAAGATAACTGCTGCTGAATATCCCTAGAAACTTATGAAAAAGCATTGACGTCTTTTTCTGACAAGTGAGAAGTGAGAAGTGAGAAGTGAGAGAATACTATTTTCTCCACGCTGGTCCTTGTCTGATTCGGCATCAGTTCGATCTGATAAAAAGCGATGCTTGTGTTAATAATTCAATATTCGCTCTCTCTGATTGGGGACAGAGACACGAGAGAGCAACATTGAGTGGAAACTGTGGAACTGAAGTGAAAAGTGGGAGAAAGTACTGTGGATTGGTTTCTGCTTTCTACTGTGTGGTGAGAAACTCTCAAATTTGACATTGCGAGAAGAGTGAGCCTATGGTGCTATGCATAGCACGGATGGGGTCCGTGCTACGGTTTAAAATTTGACTTTTTAAAATTCTAACGGTCGATCCAACCGTTCAATGTGATAATCATATGAATATGTACTTGCAAACTAACTTTTATATTTTTTCGAATTTTTTTACTATTTTTTTAGATAGGTAGAAAAATCACTGTTTTCTGAAAATTCTAGACCATCAAAATTCTACCTATCTAAAAAAATAGTAAAAAAATTCGAAAAAATATAAAATATAGTTTACAAGTACATATTCATATGGTTATCACATTGAACGGTTGGATCGACCGTTAGAATTTTAAAAAGTCAAATTTTGAGCCGTAGCACGGACCCCATCCGTGCTATGCATAGCACCATAGCCTCACTCTTGGGAGAAATCAAATCACACAGATTTGAACTTTTGAGATTTTTTGTTTTGGGTGGTCGACAGTGGAGAGAAGGCACGCTTCGTGATTCGGTTGGGGAATTGGAATTCTGAAATTTGAAGTGCGCGCGATTCGATCCGGGGGAATAAAAACTTATAACTAAAAGGAATCGAGGTGGTGCTTTGATTGATCGATCGATGGTAGCGCGTGTTGTCTTGTTTTGATTGAGGGATAATTAACAGGACAAATATAAGTTTTTTTTTAGAGAAATCAATCTTTTATTAATATGAAGACGACGATATGAACAGTGAAAGCGTTGCACGGCACCGACTGAAGCGTTGCCTGGTCTGATTTGGGGGTAATTTTGTGTTTCAGTCCTCTGTTTTTTGTAACCTTCAACAAATATTTATTTTTATTTTGGCAAGTTTACAAATGTTAATTAGCGAACCAGAATTTTCATTCTGTTTATGCTGGGTATTAGAAATGCAGCATTTTTACGCAATGCTAATTTTTTTTTGGAAACATTGTATTATTATTAGAGTGTTGTCTTTGATTCTCTGCTATCAGATAGATTGTTACGAATATTACGAATTTCACCAAAAAAGATAAATTTGAATCGTATTGCTCTAAAAATAGATATCGACCTAGACAATAATAACGAAAAACAGATGAAAGGAACGTAAAAAAAAAAACACGATGCAATTACGAGAAGCGAGTGCGATTTTTTCGCTCTTTAACGAAGGAAGGTAAATTTTGTATATTGTAACTAAAAAACCTCCAATTGTCATATGCAATTATAAAACATGAAATTTTAAAATGGTGTATATTAAACTTCCTAACGATGTCAATGATAGTACCAAGTTACCAACTGATTGTTATTATATAAGTTTCGAGGTGAAACAGACAAAATTCCTTTTGTATAGGCCCTCTAGTTATTGGATCCTAGATAGGGGTGTCAACGGGTACGATACGGGTCGGGTGGAGACATTTTCATACCTGTACCCGTCATGCTAACGAAAAAAATCTTTATTCTTACTCGATTTTTTGAATACAGTACGGATCGGGTAAACGGATAAAAAAGTGTCATTCACATCTCGATTTGTGATTTCGATAAAATATTTTTCAAAACAAGAAAAAAAGAAAAAATAATAATAAATACAACAAATTTGTATTATGAAAATTTAATAAAATACAAAACTTTATTGTATCATGTATTATCTTCACTCAATTGTATATCTATATGTATAATTTAATTTTTAAAAATTATCTTATAGGATAATGGGTAAGATAACGAAAAACAATTGTTACCCTTATCCGTACCCGATATACTAACGAAAAAAAAAATTATCCTCATCCGTTTTTTCGGATACGATAGGGGTTGGATAAACGGATAAAAAGGGTATCATTGACACTCCTAATCCTAGACTTCATTTATAAGGCAGAAGTGCTAATGCAATATTTCCGAAATTTTTATTAATATAAAAAAAAATATTAAATTTCAAAATCTACACCCCATGCTGAGAAATTTTGAAATCTGCCCAAACATCAAAATTTTTTTGTGAAAATTTAGCTTAAAACAGCAAAATTATTTTATGGTTTTAGGTTTTGGAATGCCAAAACCGCAAAATAAGTTTACGGTTTTATGTTTTGTTATTCCCAAAATTATTTTTATTATTTTTTTCTTATTTTTCTAATTAAACATAAATATTTATAATTTATTTATTTTTTTGTATTAAAATATTTTATATATTTCTATGAAAATAGATAAAATACTATATAATTTGATTTATTAGAAAAACTGCTACAAATAACCCGGATCAACATTTTTCAGACCGGATTTTTTGTAGCTGTAAGAAAAATTAAAATATTTCTTTGTCAGTTATTGGAAAAAAATAAAAATGTTCAGAGTTAAAAATCTCGGCTTAAAAGTCACTTCTAGATAAATACAAAAAAAACAAAAAAATTTCTCCGATACAGTTTTTTCAAAAAATTTCTTTGAAATTCTACATCGGTCTTCATGTTTTTTTGCCCCTTTAGGTTGAATTTCCGCAAAAAAACATAAAACCGGGCCCACTTATTTCGGAATAACAAAACATAAAACCGCAAAATAATTTTGCCATTTTAGGTTGAATTTCCGCAAAAAAAATTTGTTGTTTGAACATATTTTGAATTTTCTTAGCATGAGATGTAGATTTTAAAATTTCATATTTTTTTAGATATTTATAAAAATTTCGGGCAAAATTTTCGGTAGAAACATTTTTATGCCAACAGATCAACAACTTTTTTTCACACATCATGTCACCGCTTTATGTTACATTAATAATTCAGATTTTAAATTTTAAAATATAAATTTGAATCATTGGTCTTGTTTAATATCACAAGGAGCATCTAGTTATAAATAGTTACAAAATACGGAGATTAATTATTTGATACCAGTTGTTGATTTTTTAACCATCTTGATCTTTTAGTAAACAAACTCTCAATGCAATGATTTTCCGTGCATGTGTTTTGTTTGCAATATTGGACATCAATGGCAAAAAATTGTGTTTCAGTGTTCATCGTAATCAGAATAGATCTGTCAAAAATTAAAAATTTCTAAAAATAAATATTTTCGTTATTATTTGAATTAACTCATTACATGATGAAATAATACTTTTTGAAAAAGTTGGTTCGTAAGGAAAAAATTAAGCTCATAAAATCTGGATGTTTCGAAAAGAATTTTTCTATTAGCACATTGGGTTGGCTCGATATTTGTTGGTCAGGAAATTAGGAAAATTTCCCTTGTCAAAAAACATAGTCCAATTTTGTGACACTTTGAATTTGTAATGTACGTAGTTTTTTTAATCAGTTCCTGGTTTATTAAGTTAACAATATAATTTAATTATTTATATGGTCGGCCATAGCAGAGTGAACTTTACTAAACTTGGGACATGTCGGATGGTGGTGAGAGAAGAGAGGCCATGTCCTCTTATAGATGGAAGATTTAAATTTAAAATATTGTCTATTTATATTTATAATTTTTGTATGCATTAATAATTTTTCAAATAGTATTAATAACATTAAAATCAATTATTAACAAAAAATGATATCACAATTTGGAAGAATCCAACCGCTGAATTGTTCAGCAGAATTGTATTAGCCTAATTTCGCTGTATTATTGGGCGGAATTTTTTTTTTGACTAATTCCGCCGAAATATTCAGCGGATTTTTTTTTTCTAATATCGTTGGATTCCTACTCTAAAAAAAAGTAATTTCGTTGAATAATCCAACGGAATTGGGAAAATATAATAACAAAAAAAACTAGTTCTGCTGAATAATTCAACAAAAATACTGTTTCTCAAAATTTTCAAAAAGTGATGTCATTTTTTTAATTTGATTGATTTTAATGTTATTAATAAAAATTGCGGAATAATTTTTCAGCTCTCTTTACGGTACGCTAAAATTTTCAGCCGACCAATTTCAATCCTTTTATTTTGCTCCTTAATTACACGGCATGCATATTTTGGGACGAAACTCGATGGAAACATAATCGAGTTTAAATCATCGGAGATTAAACAATGTTTAAGGATCCTTAACCATGGATTTGTTAAAATAACACAAACAAATGCAAGCTCAATGAAACTGACCGACTAACAACCAATGACTTTGTTTAAGCTCTCAATCAATGTCATAACCATTATCACTAATCAACAACCTAAAATAGTACAATCTCCAAATGGCCTTTATATGTCATTCCAATCGGTTGGTGGCCAGACAAGTTAATAAAACCTGATTCTCTCAATCATATGGTTGATCAAATTAATCAATGGATCTATCTAAATTAGGTGTACATTTGGCTTTATGACATATTAAACAGTTGCTCCATCTTTTTATGGGTACTTAATTGTTGGAAATTTACGGAGAGTGGCCTCTACTAATTATATTTTCATAAATAACATATAACATTATCAAAACCCGTAATTTTACAAGACTTGATAACAACCGCAAATGAGAGTTTTGCCCTCGGTTGTAACATAAGTCATGAAATAAATATTTTATTCAGCATTTATGCCGTCAAATATCAATAAAGTGTGATGGAATAGTATAACATAAGACATCGCTTATATTGTCATACGTAATCCACTTATTTTGGTTGAATAACTTATGCTGCGTCTCTTCTCTTAAATTAATCTACCTATTCATGTCTAACCTATGAGTTAATTTTAATCCACAATCAAACAAGAATATCTTATGTCGTCATAACGTAGAATAAGCATCTTATGTCATTATAATTTTTAACCCACAACCAAACATGACTTACATGAATTAAGTACTGAGTGGTGCACAAATTATTTTCTTAATATATGAAATTTATAAAAATTTAAATATGTACATGGTTCACATTTTTTGTCTGTTGCACGCTCAAATGGTGTGTAACTATTGCTGACAAGCCGAGGATAAATTTCTCTGGCAAACCAAGTTATTTCTCTAAGTTTACTTCAATAATAACAAACGCATTATGTTTTTCATTGAAAATTATTTTTGATATGGAAATAAATTATTCATTTAGATTAGGAACGAACCTGGCCTAGGATGTTAAAAAGGAACTACTAATTAAAAAAATAAAAAAGAGCAGGCTGATTGCTTTTATGACATTAATAGAACTAACAACAAGAACCAACTGTCATATAAGATAAATCCTTTAAAAGGTGCAAATTACACAATTTGCAATTTCTACTTATCTTTCATGTAGTCCATTCATTTAGGTAAATTACGTCTAAATTTAATTTTTAAGAAAGTATATAATTTAAATATTTGCGAGGGATGAGAGAAGATGCAAATTTATCCAGCCAATGCTTACAGAAGAAATGAAGAAGAATCAATCCAAAGTTAATGAACTGATTGCACATGGGCAATAGCGAAGAATTCATATCACCGACGGTACCGTAAAAGGGAATCTTTTACAATTACTTGATCTGGACCGTTCGTTTTGTCTTGGCACGAATCTCAAAGCCCAATAATACTGCCCCCTCAGTCAGCCCGATCCGAAACCGGCTGAGAGTTAATCTCAAACCGTAAATAGCTAATTGTAAAAGGGAATCTTTTACGGTACCGTCGAGGATATGGATTCCAATAGCGAAAGCATTAGCCTTTATTAAAATTAATAAAACAGCAAGCAAAGAAGCAACCATAAAGGCATTAACCCAAACCAAAGCACACACGCACGGTAAACTAAACAGCGCAGAAACCCAAGTCTCGCTTTTAAAAATTTGACAGTCTCTCTCGTCTTGGAGTAAGTGCGCCTCTCTCTCCCCATCTACTCATCTCATCTCTTCTTATCTCTCGTCAGATTGATATTGAGATCATATGAGAGACATTGAGACAGAGAGAGCGACAGAGAGCACACTACCCCATGGACCCGCCTTCCCTTCCATTCTTCTTTCCTCATTTACACTTGTAAACCACCCCACCTTAGGTGACCTCATGCTTTCTCTTCACCTTCCCTTCCCCGTCACTCAAACAGAGTAATTACTACTAAACTATACCAGTACCACCAGAAGCAATAAAGAAATCGCCTTCACCCAATTAACCTTTCAAACATTCTCTCTCTTTCTCTTGCGCTCTTTCGAGCTCTCTCGCCATGAGAAATTTGCTTCTTCTCTCAATCCTCCTCTTTTACCATGTCTATTTCTCCTCCTGTGTCAACCAAGAAGGTTTATCTCTGCTGGAGGCCAAGCGTGGTCTCGTCGACACAGCAAACTCTCTCACAGACTGGAAAAAAGGAGACCCGACGCCGTGCAATTGGACCGGTGTCTCCTGCACCGGCCCCACTGTCACCTCTCTCGACCTGACGAACCTCTACCTGTTGGGACCCTTCCCTTCGTCTCTGTGCAACCTTCCCAACCTCACCTTCCTCTCTCTCTCTTTGAACTACATAAACTCCTCTCTCAATGGGTCCGCTCTTCAGCTCTGCCAATCCCTCAAGCACCTGGACCTCTCTCAAAATTTGCTCGTCGGGCCGTTGCCGGATGCTCTCGATGAGTTGCCATCTCTAGTCCATTTAGATCTTTCGGGGAATAATTTCTCGGGCCTGATACCTCTTTCATTTGGCAAATTCCCGAAGATTGAACGGCTCTCTTTAGTTGCCAATCTTCTTAACGGTACCGTGCCGGCATTTCTCGGTGACCTCCCCACGCTTCGGCAGTTGAATCTTTCGTACAACCCATTCGCACCGGGACCCGTCCCGTCTTCTCTATCCAAGCTCTCTTCTTTGGAAGTGCTATGGCTAGCAGGCTGCAACTTGTATGGCCCGATACCTCCTTCTCTTGGTCGTTTGACTAAACTTACCGATTTCGACTTCTCAATGAATCATCTAACCGGTACGATTCCCGCTACTCTCTCTGGACTTTCAAGTGTGGTTCAAATTGAGCTGTATAACAATTCACTTACCGGGTCCATCCCCTCGGGTCTCTCGAAGCTCACCTCACTTCGCCTGATGGATCTCTCCATGAACCAGCTCGAAGGGCCTCTACCTGCTGACATTTTTGACATACCTTTTCTAGAAAGCCTCCACATTTACTCGAACAGGTTAACCGGTCTGGTACCGTCAGGTGTTGCTAAATCCACTTCTCTCGTCGAGCTCAGACTTTTTTCAAATCAACTAAATGGGACCCTCCCGACAGACTTTGGCAAAAATGCACCTTTGATGTGGCTCGACTTGTCAGACAATTTTCTTACCGGTGAAATCCCGGCAAGTATATGTGACCGTGGGATGTTAGAGGAACTGCTCTTGATCGATAACATGTTCACTGGACCGTTGCCACAAGGCCTTGCCAAGTGTAGCAGATTGACACGTGTCAGGCTGAAAAACAATCAGTTAACCGGTGAAGTACCGGCGGGGCTGTGGGGTCTCCCTCATCTCTATCTCCTTGAGTTAACTAACAACTCTCTAACCGGCAAGATTTCACCGGTCATTTCGAGTGCTGCCAACCTCTCTAAGCTAGTGATCTCTGACAATGAATTCACTGGAACCATCCCTTCTGAAATTGGTATGTTGTCAAAACTGTATGAAATTTCTGCTGGTAATAATAGGCTAAGTGGGCCTCTACCATCTACACTTGGCAACCTGGCTGAGCTTGGTCAATTAAACCTGGATAACAATTCCCTCTCGGGTGAATTGCTTCGAGGTATTAAATCGTGGGTTAAACTAAGTGAACTCAATTTGGCGAAAAATGATTTCATCGGAGAGATTCCACCCGAGCTTGGTGCTTTACCGGTGCTCAATTACCTCGATCTATCAGGTAATCTCTTAACAGGCCAGATACCAACTGAATTACAAAACCTCAAGCTGAACCAGTTGAATCTGTCAAATAACAAGTTAACGGGTCCTCTGCCTCATTTATTTGCGACTGAGGCATACAGAGATAGCTTTTTGGGCAATCCCGGGCTTTGTGGGGCCATAACGGGTCTGTGCCCGGATTCTGATGACGGGTCCCGAGCCCGATCGGGGTATGTCTGGATGCTCCGATCGATTTTCTTATTTGCAGCAATTGTGCTTATTGTTGGTGTGTCGTGGTTTTATTGGAGGTATAAAAATTTCTCAAAGGCGAAAAAGGGTTTTGACAGGTCTAAATGGACTTTAACCTCATTCCACAAATTGGGATTCAGTGAATATGAAATCTTAGATTGTCTTGACGAAGATAATGTGATTGGTAGTGGTGCTTCTGGCAAGGTTTACAAGGCCGTGTTGAGCAATGGAGAGGTTGTTGCTGTAAAAAAACTCTGGGGTGTCGTAAAAAAGGACGGCGATGGCTTGAACCAAGCATCACTTATAGATGATGCTTTTGAAGCTGAGGTGGCAACTCTAGGTAAAATTCGGCACAAGAACATAGTCAAACTATGGTGCTGTTGCATCCACAAAGAATGCAAGCTTTTGGTTTATGAGTACATGCCCAATGGTAGTCTCGGTGACTTATTGCATAGTAGCAAAGGTGGCATGTTGGATTGGCAAACTAGGTACAAGATAGCTTTAGATTCGGCCGAAGGGTTATCGTACCTACACCACGATTGTGTACCTGCCATTGTGCATAGAGATGTGAAGTCGAATAATATTTTGTTGGATGCTGAGTTTGGAGCGAGAGTTGCTGATTTTGGGGTTGCTAAAGTTGTGGAGACAATAGGAAACGGGTCCAATTCTATGTCGGTCATTGCCGGTTCATGTGGTTATATTGCTCCAGGTATGTGCTTTTCTACTGAAAATTATAGACACGCAAAATAAACAAATACTGTTACAATTTTGCAAGTTAGCAGTACCCTCGGATATACTTGGTTTCAAGATTTATGCAAACAAAAATTATTACCGGTAAGCCACATGATACATCATGGTGCCTGATCTGCATATAGGTACTAAAAAAGTTGAAAACATATAGCTGATGTTTACTAGTACAAGCTGGTCTGCTGGTGTATTAAATTACACAAACATTCCCTTGTGTGTTCAGTTATTTGTATTGTTTGACAAAGGAGGCATTTTAAAAAAAAAAAATAGCTATTTAAGTCATTTGTTTCTAAAACTTATTTCTCCTTTCAGAGTATGCATATACGCTTCGTGTGAATGAGAAGAGTGACACGTACAGCTTTGGTGTGGTTCTTCTAGAACTTGTTACCGGCAAGCCGCCAGTAGATCCTGAGTTTGGAGAAAAGGATTTGGTGAAGTGGGTGGCTGCCACAATCGATCAAAAAGGTATTGACCATGTCATAGACCCGAAACTTGACCTAGGGTTCAAAGAAGAGATCATGAAGGTGCTAAACATAGGCCTCTTGTGTGCAAGTTCGCTCCCGATAAACCGGCCTTCGATGCGCCGTGTGGTGAAAATGCTACAAGAGACACGGGCAGAGTGCAAGGCCAGGTCAGAGAAGAAAGATGGGCAGCTTTCACCTTATTTCCTAGAAGAAGCCTCTGATCATGGAAGTGTAGTGTGATTTTAGTGCTTTGTCTTGAAGGTGTTTGTTGAAATGCCCGACTGACCAGTAAAGAAGGCAAGCGGCAGGGTCATTTTTTGTAATTTTGTCTCCCCTTTCCGCTATTTGATTAGGAGGCTTGATGCCAGTGTAGTTTCATGATTCCCGAAATTGGTTGCTTTTAGATGGTTTTGAGCTTGTGTGGTATGATATTATTTTGCTTGGAGATGCTTGTAAAATATAATAGCTTGAGAAATTAGGAAGGAGAAAGGTGGGTTTATTGGCCTTGGCGCCAAATGTAACAAGTGAAACTTTTTAATTTCCAAAATCTCTAAATGGAAAAATATCTTAATTTGCCACTTTTAAAGGTAGGAGCATATTAACTTTCCGACATTTGAAATAAAAATATTCTAAATTCAATATGGCGAAGAACGCACAGGTTAAGTTGGAGCAAGAGTAGTTTTCGAAATTTGTAATTAAAGTGTTATGAATATACATTGAAATTTTGAATATGGATATGTTTAACTTCAAAATCTCGAGTATGTTCAAAAAACAAAAAGGAAACAGTTGATGCCAATGAGGCAAACTATTACCAAAGTTGGTCTTCGCTTTATCGGTTTATTTACATACTGTAACAATCTGAAACGGCCGGTAATGTGCCAGACAGGATTTAATGCTCTGCAATTCATTTTCTTTTGTTTTTAGTTCCAACTAACACAGTGGAAGATTTCAAATTCAGCAATAATTCAAGGAGACTATACAAGTGTATGAAATGAAATATAATAGATGTATGAATGCAAAATAGTTCCTTTTCTTATAGTAGATTTAAATGTATTAGTATTCTGAATTTAGAAAGAAACGAGACACTGCAAATAATTGGAAGTAAAGAATAATTCATAAAAGTTGTTTATTCACCTCATAGGTTATGAAAATGAATAATTTGATATAATATGTAAATTATTCGCTAGCTAGCTTATTAATTGGCAGTGGCTACCTGATTAATATAATGTAGGATCCATTTTTCTTATATTTTATAGATTAAAAGTGAAGACTGTGGCCTCCCTTTTCTTTCTGTGCCAATTAATTATAAAATAACAAATAGACCAATCTTGAGGGAACAAAAATATTTTATCTACAAACTCAAGTTTAAAAAAAATATTTCCTCTACAAATTCTTTAAGTTATACAAATTATGCTGCGCCGTATTCTGAAAGTGTGCTCCAGAACGAGATCGGATGGAAGACGACCGATCCTGACTTGCATTCGATTACTTGTTCCAAAACGACAAAATCAAAAGGAGGGTGGACGGGAAGGAACGGGAGCAGAGATGAAATTGCTTAATAAATTCAGCGATATTTGCCGAGATTTTTATTAATATCCAAAGTTAATTAGAAATTAATATTTATGTCTAGATTCTCCGATTTTTGCCAAAATTGCCCAAACCGGCCATTAAATGACCGGCTTACGTAAACCTGCCATTTTATGGCCTTTTAGACACTATAAAGAGCAAGATAATTAAAACCTAACACTGAAAATTTGAATTTTTTGTTTAAATTATTTGGTAGATTACTTATTTTGATTTATAATTAGCATATTTATACTAAAATACACTAGATTACTTGAAATTATGTTGAATTACGCTAAATTACAATAACTTCGCTAATTATGCTGAAATACGATAAATTACGCTAAACTATGCAAAATTACGCTAAAGTAGTCTGATTTTGTGCCATCTTTCATGAATCATAAAAAATAGCAAAAAAATTCTGAAAATAGTAAAAATTGGTATTCTATAAGTTCATCATTTAACTAATTTACTGAGTAACTTAGATTGAATAATAAAAATGAAATCTTAATCGGAAACTTCAACTAAAGTTTTGAGGCTCTTCCCTTTGTTTTTTGGCAATTCTGAATTTTGAAATTTGGCATAGCCGCATAGCCAACACGGACGCATGCGTATTTTCGCAATCTTTCCGAAAAGTGGTCATTTGCCGAAATCGGACACTCGAGTGCCGTTTTATGAACGTTTGAAGTTTCGTCGTCGTTTTTCGCCTTTTCAGTGAAGATATCGTCTCTATTCATATGTAATTTAGCGTAATTTACTGTATTTTAGCGTAATGTAATATAATTTAGTGTGATTTAACTTAATATAGTATAATTCAACATAATTTCAAGTAATTTAGCGTATTTTAGTATAAATATGCTAATTATATATAAAAAAAGTAATCTATCAAATAATTTAAACAAAAAAATTCAAATATTCAGTGTTAGATTTCATTATCTTGCTCTTCATAGTGTCTAAAAAAAAAAAAAAGAGTAAGTCGGCCATAAACGGGGAGAGTAAATCGGCCATAAAATGGCCGTCTTGGATATTTTTGGCGAAAATTCAAAATTCTGAGCATAAATATTAATTTCTATTTTTTGGTTAAAAAGGCCGAAGCCCAGTTCCAATTTTGTATTGAAACTTAAGAACGGTTACAAAGTTCACAAAAGCAGGCCCAGTTGCCTTTACTCAAAATAGGATATAGCCCATATGTCTAAATGAAATAATAATAAAGTTCCACTGTCATCCAGTGTGGATAATATCTCCCGATCTATAATAGTCTAAGTTTCTATCCTCAATCGCAAATTCAGATCTAAGATCCTGAATCACTCTCCCTCGATGGGGAATAAAATGGCTGGAGTTGATCATCGCCTGGTAGCCAGATCCGCAGAGGAATGGCATCAATAGTGTCTTCAGTCGGCATCCATCGATAAGTTCCTTCTCGAATCTTCTGCATTTTTGCTTTTTTCTTGTTGCCTGTCCAGTATACAACCAAGGAGATAGTTAGTAAAATTAAAGATCTAGCAGTTTTGATGGAAATTTTTTTGAAGCAAATTTCATTTCTGTGTTTCCACAGAGTCCAACATGTAGCACAGAACACCATAAGAAAAGCTTTTTGTTGAGTAGGGGATAATTGAAATACAAAGTCTTGAACATTTTTCATGGTGTGTCAATTAAGAAAATGAAATTGGCATTGACCCATCCAGAACCAGATTTGTTTAGCCAAGGGGCATTGGAGAAAGAGATGGTTAACAGTCTCTTGCTCAGTACAGAATTCACATTTAGTGGATCCCTGCCATCCCCTTTTATGAAGGTTTTTCTTAGACAGAATCCTATTTTTGAAAACTAGCCAGATAAAAATTTGGATTTTTGGAGGAACTGGGATGTCCCAACATAGCATTGGATAAGGAGTACTGATACCACCAAAATTTAAAAACTGATAAGTAGATTTGACAGTGAAAGTCCCTGAAGAATCCCATCTCCATGATAGTCTATCTGTGCTGTGTGTAAAGGATATAGTGCTGAGAGTATGCAGTAGGTGATTCCATTCCTGGAGGCAAATTCCTGTTAGAATATTACTAAACAAAACATTTTGGCCCTGTGAGTTGATAACTTTCTGAAATGGTAATGCTTTTAGTACAGCATAGTTGATATAGCTGATGGTATTGAGCAGCTAAAGGGCAGTTATCTAGCCAAATATCCTCCCAGAACTTGACTTGGGATTGTTGGCCTGGCTGATATTGTACACTACACTGACCTAAATCTGTTATATCTAGGATATCTTGCCAAAAAGGAGACATATGAGCTCTTGAATGGTTATGAGCATAGAGTACTTGTATTAATGTTTTCCAAGGACTGGCATAGGAGGGGTCTTTGTATTTAACCCACCATTTAATTAATAGTGAGATATTCATATCTCTTAAGTTCAAGATTCCTAATCCCCCATATTGTTTGGCTCTACAAACTGCATTCCAGTTGAGTAGAGAGTATTTTTTTTGAGTCCTGACCCTTGCCACAGAAATCTACGTCTAATTCTATCTATATCTCTAATAATTGTATCAGGTATTCTATATAATGAAAAGGTATAGAGAGGGACAGCAGATAATACTGAATTGAGAAGAGTGTGTCTTCCCCCAATGGAAAGAAGACTACCTTTCCAAGTTTGTAATTGTTTCTCTAGTTTATCTAGTAAAAATCTCCAATCAGATACTGTAAGTTTGCTGTCATGGAGTGGTATGCCTAAATATTTGATGGGGAATTGAGCTGGTTGACATCTAAATGTGTGAGCCAGAGTGATATCTGACTTGTCACCAATAAAGAACATCTCAGTTTTATCTAAATTGAGCTTGATACCTGAAACAGCTTCAAAAGCTATTAGAGCCCACCAGGCAGCTTCAATTATAGTATGGTTAGCTTCTAGAAATAAAATTGTATCGTCGGCATAATGACAATTGGTTATATTCCTATCATTGAAACAGTTAGGACCTAGTCCTCTAAGTACATTGGCCTGTTTGCCTTTTTGGAAGATCCTACTAAGTATGTCTGCAGCTAAAATAAAGAGGAAAAGAGAAAGGGGATCTCCCTGTCTTACTCCTTTTTTACAATAAAAATAAGGGGTGAGTTCCCCATTGATGTTAACACAAGATTGTGAGCTAGTTAGCCACTTGTGAATCCAATTAATCCATGTGAGATGAAAGCCTCTGCTATGTAAAACTTCTAACAAGTATGACCAGTGTATGGTATCATAGGCTTTAGCGAAATCAATTTTTATGACTACTCCCTGCTGTTTATGATGTTTACTATAATTGATAACTTCTTGGCTGAGTACTACATTATCTAAAATATATCTGTTTTGTAAGAATGCAGCTTGACTATCATCAATTATCCTATTCATAATGCCACTCAGTCTATTTGTTAATATTTTAGACAGTAGTTTAAAGCTACAGTTAACCAGACTAATGGGTCTGAATTTAGTAACTGTATTTGCATTTTTAACCTTTGGAATTAGGCATATAATGGATTTATTAAGTTTATCTAGATTGAGTTTCTGAGAATGGAAATGAGAGCATAATAAGAGAAGATCATGTTTAAGTAAATCCCAGAAGAATTGGTAGAATTTGAAAGAAAACCCATCAGGCCCTGGGGCACCATTGGGTTCACAAGAGAAAAGAGCATGTTTAATTTCCTCAATGGTAAATGGTTGAATAAGCAAGTCATTTTCCATGTTGGTGACTTTATCAGACTCAGCCCAGAATTGAGTATCTAAGGTAGCATATTTAATACCTTCAGAGCCTAGACAATTTTTATAATAGTAAAAAATGTGGGATTTAATTTCCTGAAATGATTGTGTAGGTTGGTTATTGATATCCAAAGTATTTATTCTATTCTTATTCTTCCTATGATTGGCTATAATATGAAAAAATTTAGTATTCAGATCCCCTTCTTCTAGCCATTTATGTTTAGCTCTATGTTTCCAATAATTTTCCTCCTCCAAGTATATCTCCTCTAATTTATGTTTGAGAGATTGCCATTCCTCAAATTCATTGTTATCTAAATGTCGAGATTCCTGAAGAATGTCTAAGATATGTAATTTATCTAAAATAAAGTTTTTTCTTTCTTTTTAAGACCATAGAAATTTTTGGCCCATCCTTTGATTTTCCTTCTTAGGATACCTAGTTTCAGGTTCCACTTATGGCCTATATCTTGACCTGATAGGGGTGTTTCCTGCCACCATTTATGAATAAGTCTCACAAAATCTTCTTGTTCTAACCAAATGGGGTCAAATTTGAAAGATGCTATAGAATGATAAATGTTAGTATTTATTTGGAGTAAAAGGGGGCAATGATCGGACCCATTTTTACATAAATCAAGTAAGGATATATTGCTATATATGTCATTCCATTCAGGATATGTAAGGAATCGGTCCAATAGAGCAAAATTTCTCCCATTGGACCAAGTATATTTTCTTGTATGTAATTGGAGTTCTAAAAGTTGATGTTTGTTGATAAATTGGTTAAAACCTTTACTAGTTGTGACATCAAAATTTGTACCTGATTTTTCCTTTGGGTGCCTAATGACATTAAAATCTCCACTAATGATCCAGGGACATTGGTAGCCTACTCTAATTTGGTTTAATTCTATCCACAATTCTTTTTTGTGGTTCCTCAAGGTGGGTCCATACACAATAGTGTATTGCCAGGTAGTTTGATCTATTTTATTGAGAAGATGTATATCTACACAATATTTGTAAAGTCTATGATCTAGGATGTCTATTTTATTGCTATCACCCCCAAATAGGATACCTCCAGATCTCCCAACAGAGGGGAGGTAAATCCAAATATCCAATTTATTGGATAAAGTTCTAAGTATACGAGAAGAGAAATCTTCTTTTTTAGTTTCCTGTATAGCTAGCAAATCTATTTGGTATGTTAGATATTCTGTGAGAGCTTTTCTTTTTCTAGGGGCATTCATCCCTCTGATGTTCCAATTTAGAATATTCATTGGTGCTTAGCTGTAACCCTAAGAAGGTTCTGGACTGAAGGGTCCTTATGAGTATCTACATCATTCTTATTAGTATCCAAGGCAGTGAGATGATTGATGTGTAAACACAGTTTGTTATTCTGGGTATGTGATTGTAACTATAATGAGTTAATCACCTGCTCAAATTGAGTTCTTTCTAACTTTTTTATGGCAGAAATAATGATCTGCTGATCCTGTGAGTTATATCCTAATTTTATATTATAGACATTAAATAGTTGTTCTATCTGGGGAATGGTGAGCCTATTGTAAGGAAAACTATGAATAAGACTGTTACCTGCAGATTTGGAAGGACCAGATGCCTTTCTTTTCAGAGCTCTTTGTAAAATAGGGGTCTGGGTATGTTTAGTAGTTATTCTGATGCTCCTTCTTGGGACTGATTTGTTGTATCTCCATTCATTAGGAAAAGGGGGTGTATCCACATGTGTATATTCAGTGGATGTGTCTGATAGTTCTATTATCTCAGGAGTGGTATGTGTAGTAGGGAGGGAAGAAGATGCACAAGGTTTTTTTGTAATAGACCTAGCTCTGTGCTGTGAAGATTTGGAGTTATGTTTGGAAGCAGGGCTATAATGAGCTGGTTTTCTAGATGTCAGAGGGGATTGGAAGTTTTTTTTAGGTTTTGATTTTTGTTTTTTGGATGAGGTTTTCTTAATGGATTGTGTTTTCTTGGCTTGAACTTTTCTAAATCTTTGTATGAGGGGGATAGTATCTTGTATATCAGCAATGATGTCACCTATGGGAATGCTGTCGGTGTCACTTTCCTTGTCAGACTGGGGGTTGAGGGGGGTAGTAGGAGGAAGAACTTGTTCCTGGAAATACATGTCACTGGTAGCAGCTGATGGGGATGGGCCAGGCATGTGTGAGTGGGAAGAGGGGGGCTGTGTATGAGGTTGGTGTTGAGGATAAGTAGAGGGAGTATTGCCAGAGGTGGAGCCAAGTCCAACTACACTCTCCATTTGATAGATGGCATTTAAGGTATGTTGGAAAGAATCCTCATCAGAGTCCTCATCTGTCTCAAATCTATAGCCTTGGGATTCATTTTCCTGAGTACAAGATGGGAGAGGTTTTTTGCCTTTGTCAGGTGGAGAAGAACCTAACAAAGGTCTTTGAATCAGATTGTCAGAAGGTATGTCTCTAGCACCTTTGAGAGGGGAGAAAAGGGAGGGGGTCTGAGCAGGTGATGGAGAGAGATGAATGGAGGAAGGTCTAGATTGGGTGACAGGTTGGTAAGAGTGGGCAAGGGTATCTCTGGTGTGACCCTGGGATTGGGGGTCATCCTCTTCCATTTGGGGATTGGATTCAGAGATTGGCTCATGGTGCTCCTGTGGTATAGGTTGGTCAGGGTGAGCAGGAATGCTAGGTTTGATGCCAAATAGTGTGCCATTGGGGTAAGGCCGGCCATTCATCCTTCCCCTCCAGGCATTAACATTCTCAGTGTGCTCAGTTTCAAGTTCAAAGTCAATATCATAAGAAGAGACAAAGCCCGTGGGATTTCTATGTGTCATATTGTGTTGTTTTGGCAAAGTTGAGATATCCCCAATACCAATACGAAGCCTGGCAAATCTGTAATCGTACCGGTTGCGAGTCCCTGGGTCTAATTCCAGTACTATGGCACCATATGGACTAAGAATTCGATTGAATTCTTCCCAATAGAAAAGATCCATCGGAAATCCATGTATACGAATCCACGCAGAAACTAAACGTTTTCCAGCATTAAAAATCGGATCCCAACGGAGTATAGGAAATTGTACCTCATCCATTCTTAACCATTTTTTGCGTGTTGCTGCCATAAGCCATTCCTCAGACGGCGCTTGAACCACATACACGAACTCGTCGTAGACCGCCACTCGCCAGAGGAATGGGGGGTACGAGGATCGCAGTACTCGTTCAAGTTTATCCGGTCCCCAGACAGCAATGTCATCAACCAGGAAGCTTAAGTGAAGTTCTCGGTTGATCGCCTCTGAGTCTGGTGTAGAGTTGAACATCAGTACCGGAGGATGGATCTGCCTAGGAGGAGCTGGACTGGCCGTTTGTTGTTCCATTGGAGGTTGAGGTCTGGGTGGTTCCGGTCGCGCTCTGAGTTGTATAGGACGATCGGGGGGTACCTGAGGCATCTGAGGTGGTATAGTCACAGGATTGTGTGTAGAAGGTGGTATGATGTTGTTGAATGAGTGATCGGAGGGCATCTGACCCAAATAAGTTGGCTGAGGTGGAATCGGAGGTTGATATTGTCTCGGAATGCGATTGCCTTGGTTATGATACGATCTAGATCGAGCATTGCCTCTTCGATTAGGGTAGGGAGCCATGAATGCAGAGGAACTAGAACGAATGGAGGAGGAAGATGAAGAGACAGTGTGAGAAGAAGTGAAAGACAGGCAGTTGATACCTTTATGACCCGTCTTGTTACATATAAAACAAATCAAAGCATTGCGGCATTGAAATGCTTTGTGTCCTTGATCTCCGCAACGCAAACATATCGGATGTGCTGGAGTTGATCGGCGTCGTATGTCGCCTACACGTGTATGAATCAAGTTGGATCTCGTCTCCCTCAATCGCTGCTCGGATTGTGTGTGTTGCCCAGGTGGCACGGACAGGAGCTTAGACTTATATGTCGGGCCCAAAGAGTCTTGGCCCAGCGCCATGAGAGTTTGGAATTGAGCTCGAGCGTAGTTCATATAACGGGCTTTGGATAAGGCCATCACTGTTTTTGTTTTTGTTTTTTGCTATTTTTTTCGCTTGTTTTCGCTTTTTTTCTTTGCTTTTTGTTTTTATCGCCTAAAAAATCGCCATTTTTTGTCGCTCAGAGCTTTTTTCGGGTATTTCTAAAAGATAATACGTATTCAAAATCAAACTGCTAAATATTAATTTCTATTAAACTTTGGATATTAATAAAAATCTCGGGATATTTGTTACTCCAAATCAGAATGTAAAGAAAATTAATAATTTATGCTGTGCACTCATCTCTCCTTCCTTTCATTCTTTTCTTTCTACACACTCCGCTCTGAAGCGGACAGAGTGGGCTCCAACAGTCGTTGTTAGTGTCTGAGGATCCTCTATTCCTTGGACATTAGCTCTGTTGTTGAAGGCTTGACACATTGCATTTCTCTCAATTCGTACCAGAATCAATGCAGGACATGTTGTTGAAGACTTACACGCATTGCATTCTCTTGGCCCATTACTGATTTCAGTGACTTCACAAGCTGCTGTCGAAATTAGGCTTAGTTGGGCCTTGGTAGCTTCCTCCTAGTTTTAGTCTGAGTTGGGTTTAACAGGCCCCTTCTTCTCTACAATTTCATTGTGTGGAATATTTATTGTGTTAGGCATAAGAAAATAGTACAAATATAAATCGTCGTTAAGTTCTTTAATAAATTTAACCCTTAAAAGTGTTTTTGTTCCATTTTAAACTTTCAAGGACTATAATATAAATGATGGATATATTAAGGACTATTTATGTAATTTACTCTGTAACGGGTGCGTTTTGATGGGCATCTAGCCCAATTCGGTCTGACATCTAGTCGGAGCCGTTAGATCAATATTCAAATTCGTATAAATAATTAATATTAAAATTCTCTATGTGAATCGAGACATACACACAAATCATAATGCAGATGAAACGATTCGGACCAAACATCGAATTGAATTTGGTAAAATGACCATCGGACAGTCCTCTTCACAGATTTACTGTAGCAAAATTAGACTACAACATCAGTACAAACAGTGACTGGTACAAAGTGATCAGATCATACGTATGGCAGGACACAGGACATTGTCAAAGCTCAGGACCTAAAAAGTAAAAAACATATTTTCAATTTATTCTGGACAAGTAAAAAAGTATTTTTGACAAAAACAACATCTACCTGCGGTTCACATGGTCCACTAAAAATGGGGAATAAATTAACCCCAGCGGGCCGTAAAAGGCCCACAGCACATGCCTGACAACCCCAAAGATTTTTTACTTCAAGAAATTATACCCATCTGTGTAGCACGGCACTGACAACATATTTTTAACCAATAAAACGTTGCCAAAAAATCAACCTCAGAAAGTTTGTATGGATGAGTTTTGCACCGCCACCGTACCTGTTTGTTGGCATTTATGTCCACATTCCTTCTCTGCATTATTAATTCAATACTAATAATGTGGTTGACGGAAAAACACTTGGATATCCAATCTGCTCTTGCCAACTCAGCTGATGTGCAATATATTATTATTCTAGCATGACAGAACTCCCATGTGTGAATACGTATCCTCTGCATTAACGCACAGTTTGAGTTAATTTATGAACCGTACGATCAAAATTCGGACCAATCCTGTCCACTCCTATAACGCATATGTACTTTAATATTAGTGCGGATCTCAATAGGACGGTGCAGATCTTAACTCAAAATTTGAGTTAATGCTGAGGATACGAATTCCATGTGGAGTTGTGTGATCAGAAGCTCCATCTCAGTCTTGGCCTCAGATCTTCTGTTACACGTCCTCTGTAACAAACTCTGATGCTTGTCACTGACAAGTGTGGGTCTCTAAACGTCACGCGCGCTGGAACTGCTTGTAGAAATAAGCTAGTGACTTATGACAGGTTTGCTTGGGAGAAAGATTGAACAGGGGATCTGAACTCAATAGGTGGAGCATCCAATATATATCCGGATAGCAGGATTTTTTTTTACATCAAAATCCCAGTGTTATTTTCTAAGAGGAGGGTTCAAATGCCTCCATTTTTCATGCCTCCATCATGTCTCTATTTTTTAAAACTTTAATAACTCAAAATTTAAAACTTAAAAGTCAAAATAAAACCGTTGGATATGATCTACATCATTTTATCTATACACGTGTAAAAAATTATGACATTTCAATTTTGTTTTGGTTGTCACCAAGAGCTTGTAAAAAACGTACTAATGTGGATAATTTGTAGACGTTGATTTTTAACTTATTGATTCACATAAAAACAAAATCGAAATGTGATAATTTTTTATGAGTATATAGATAACATGATGTAGATCATATCCAACGGTTTTATTTTGACTTTTAAGTTTTAAATTTTGAGTTATTAAAGTTTTTAAAAATGGAGGCACAAAAAATGGAGGCATTTGAACCCTGAGCTTTAAGTTTTGAGAGACTGGAAGTCTGGAACTAAAAGTCAAATTAGTGAATGATTGTTCACATGCTAACAGTTTCAAAAAGGTTGGTATAGAGAAAAATATTCACTTATAAAGTAATCATATATTATAATTATATACAATGAAATAATTCAATCCTTCTTGAGAAAAGCTAATTATATTTTCTTCACCAATAAATGGAAAATAAATACACTATATGTGTATAGTGTTTTTCTTGCACTTTCATGTATAATTATAAATTGCTCAATTATATTTTGAAGTAAAAGTTGAAAATCAAATTATCCAACTATTTAATATCTACAAAAAATTATTCTTTTGGATTTTAAATCTACAACCTATCAAAATGTCTTTGCCTTTGCCATACAGAGTAAATTGCTGAGCTATATGTTAATATACATGGTGTTCCACCAAATATGATTGGAATGTTTAGGGATGGAAAAAAAAAATTATGATCGGACACGTCACGATAAGTGTTGTGACTCATGTGCTTTGGCTACCAAATTTGACATGCTTGACATAGTACGTTATGCAAACTAACTTGATCATAATATGACACTACACGACATGTGACCAAATATCATATTACTTAAATTCCTAGAAAAATGTGCCCTTTGTTGTAATAATTTTCGTTTAAATACTGGTGCAATCCGCAATTTCCAGTCTTAGGGGCAAAAAAGGAATAAGAGGAAGAACAGAGGGACGTGAAGCAGTGCCAGTGGAGGTCCTAGCCAGAAAGATTCCTTTTTAACTCTTTTTCATTCTCTCTCTCTCGCTTTATTACATCCTTCGTCACACCTCTCTCTTTTTGTTCTTACTAAAGCCGTCTAAACTAAAGCCACCAAAACATGAGTTCAGGTGTCCAATTGGAGAAGGCCACATCATATGGGGCTACTATAGGTCTCCCAAAAGATGCCAACCTATTACCCATGGATCTTTTGGATGAGTACTGGTTCTTCAACAACACCTTAAATGCAAGGAAAGATTATTCAAAGCCACCAAAAGCACCTCAATTGAATAGAATTGATGACGACTCAGTTGCCGATCAAGCGCTGCTAAGATCGCCTTCGCTTCTGTCGCCTCGTGTACACCCATCGGAGGAGACATCAAATGATGAAGTAGGAAATGAAGATGACGAGGTTTTGCCGATACCTCTGATGCGGGCTCCGTCGATGCCCTCGCCGTATAGTAATGGATTTGATGATGCTGATTATAAAGAAACACCACTTAATACTAACATGAAACCGAAGTCTTTGAAGTTGCGGCATACTGCGAGTAATTTGGGATGCCATCACTCTTGGCATTCTTCTTTTGAGGTAATACAAATTATATTTCTAGTTGCTCAATACAAAGATTCAAAATATTTATCTCTACATGGTGTTAAACTGTTAATTAGCATTTGGAGAAATAGATATTACAATTATTGAAGGTTTTTTAGTTATTCAGTTCTAATTAATTTTGTTTTTACCTTTTATTTTCCCTATATATAGATGCATTAGTTTCATTTCAAATAATAATTTGTTTTATTTTACAGAAAGTTGCTAGACCGAGCCTGACAAGGCAGTATTCCTCCATGTCCAGCAGAAAATACTGCTTTTACCACAATTACCGCTTAAGCGATACAAATTATCAGATGTTCCAAGATAAAAGATGGAAAAGCTCGAGCGACCTCGAGTTGATTGAGGTGCAAGGGTTTAAGGATCTTGGATTCAGTTTCGACAAGAAAGAATTGAAAGAGAGTCTTGCAAATGTCATTCCGGGGCTCCGCGAAAAGAATCAGAATGAGGAAGAAGACGAAAAGAAAATTACTCGGCCGTACTTATCAGAGGCGTGGAATGTCGACAGATCGGCACCGCCGAGATTTGACTGGATTGAGAAGAAATCAAAGGCTGAGATGAAGGATCAGCTCCGATTTTGGGCCAGGGCTGTTGCTTGTAATGTCAGGCAGGAGGGTTGACCTGACAAGAGGGAAATCATATTTTTTAAGCAACCTCCACATGGAATTACAGGATGATAACATAATTATTTACAATAATTATTCGCATGTAAATTTTGTTACACGTCAATGAGATCAAAGGGTAATTGAGTATTTCATAATTTTATGCTACATTTGCTTGTTATGAGGAATAGAATATTTACTGCAAAGAAAATGTCATTGCTCAATAGCACTTCATTTGCGCGGTCATTCTGACCCAAAAAAAATTATAACCCTGCTTTTTTTTGTTTGAACCGTATCTGATCTTAAATAAACGAATCAAATTCACATAAAATTGTCTTGTTAATGGTAATTATCACTTATCTGTCGATGTGTTTCAGTCTCTCAGATCAGAGGCACAATCAGAAAAAACTAGGATCATACTTTTCTAGGAGAGCGAACATCGATGGACATTAGATCGAATTCCGTATGAACCCATTCCATTCGTGCCGAAGTTTGTGCGAGTCTGCCTTAAATTTACGGAGCAGGTTATAATTTTAATTTTACATACGGATCTCGGCGCAAATAGAACAGTTCTGATGCGCATCGAAAACCCGTCCATTTTCTAGAACAAGGAATAATAACGGATATGAATAAACCAGAAATTGTATTTGTAGGTCGTAGTCAAATAGTCATCAATCATTATCTCATTAAACAAAATTAAGTAAGTGTCAACTTCCGCTTATTTCATAAAAGATGATTTGTACGGTATTTTAGGCCACATGTGAAATTTAAGCTTATCTTCAAAGAGAGGCGTAATTCGCAATATTCTGTATGTACGGCTTTTAGAGCCACTTTGAGTCGTTAATTCTTTCTCAAAAGTATTTTGGGCCGTTAATGGGTTAATTTGAGTTGGGCCAGAATATTTTTTGACTCAAGTCTGGTTAAGGTGACACAATCATATAACAGAATGGTTTTAAATCGGAAAAACGAATTTCGACGTGGATCGAAGGATCTAGATTGAGTATCATATCAAATTTGGTTCAATACTAATCGGACCCCTTCACTATTTTTTATAAAAACCTTTCAACTTGACCCGTTTACCTTTTAATTATGATGTTAAATAAATAAATAAAGATGCCCAATTGCTTAAAAAAAAAAAAGAAATAGTGGTGAAAATTTACTATGACCATCTGCTTTAGATTTTACTATGAGTTAATGCGTCAAAATCCGGTAAACAATTATGATGAATGTTATCATTTTTTTCAGATTAAGAAAAACCGTTAATTCAGGTTTATGTTAAATTTGTTAAGAAGGCACATTCAGAGTGGTTAAAATTAGATTGTCTGAGACTCAGAGAAATTTAACAACATGTCAGATATATCATACATGAATGGTCAATAATGTGTAAATACCAGGACCAGGTACAAGGCTAAATGACACACTACCAATAGAGATGCATGTATTCCAACTAACCTTTCATTCCAGCCAGGGATCAATTAAATGCTGCCAGCTGGTGCAAGGAATTAATGTGCGTGACATTTCATGTTCTGGGGTTCTCTTTGTATGATCATTTATACAAATTGCCAAGCTTGGAGGTTAGAAAAATACAAATGTTGAGCTGTATAGTTGGTGCATGTGTGAGTCTGCAACTGAGGTTAGATTTGGTGCAATATCTACATATTGGTACACTGCTTTTGTTAGTAAATTCGTAAAGTAGTAATTAAGGGGTATTGACAAAATAAGGGTCAGATATTTACTATATTGAATCAATATGGCGGAGCAATAATTATATTTTTGTAATTTCAAGTACAGGAGAGAAACTTATTGTTGATACAAAAAAAAATATTTCTTTTATAAAAAAATATAAAAATAACACGCAAAATAAATTACTATATTGAGTCAATATGGCGAAGCAATAATTATATTTTTGTAATTTCAAGTAAGAGAAACTTATTGTTGATACAAAAAATATATTTCTTTTATAATAAAATATAAAAATAACACGCAAAATATAATTAGGAAAATGACGTTAACGCTTTTCATCACTAAAAATTTAAGATGGCATTCTATCCGATTGTTTAAAAAAATTAACTGGAAAATTGATATAGTATTTCTAAAATAATAACATGAATATCGACTAATCAACCTAATTGTGAATTAATTAATTAGATTCTTAGCACAAGTAATTACTAGATATTTATCCTTTTCTATTAATTTTCACATTCAAGCATTTTCTATTAATTTTCGCATCCGGTAACTACTTTCGGTAAAGAATTTGTAACAGGTAACATTACCACAACCAGTAAATTCACAAGCAAACAAAAATATAAGTTGCATATGTATGCTGTAACACTTGATTAATTCTCTTGATCTATCTATCCAGAGCAAACAATTAAAGTAGGAAAGCTGTCACTATACTTAAATTTAAGGACCACAAACCTTGCCTCAAACTATTAAAATGAACAAAGAGAAATGAGAAAATTTCATTATACCCACTACTTAAAGTGTTTATATTAACAGTTCAATCTATATATAGCACTGAGAGAGAACTACAGATAATATTGCTTTCTAATTAACTTCATAATGGCTTATCATCAGATCCTCCTGTGCATTGCAATCCTAGCCTCATCGGTTCTCCTACCGACCAATGCAGCGGTCTCCGCCGACAGCCCGACACCCGCTCCAGTCGACGTGGAGAGCATTCTTGTAAAAGGAAGCCAATATGGCACGTTTATTAAACTCCTCAAGGCAACTCAAGTCATGACGCAACTCTCGAGCCAGCTGAAAAACACCTATGACGGAATGACCATGTTCGCACCGACCGACAATGCCTTCAACAACCTGAAAGCCGGTACACTCAACGGGCTCACTTCCCAGCAACAGTCTGAGCTGATTCTGTTCCACATCCTTCCAAGGTACTATAGTTTCAGCACCTTTGAAACCACGAGCAACCCTGTTCGTACCCAAGCGTCAGGAAATGAAGGTGTTTATACTGTGAATGTGACCAGTACTAGTAACCAAGTTAATGTGTCCACTGGTGTCAACAATGTCCCGATATCCAATTCACTGTATTCCGATTTCCCTCTTGCTGTTTACTCACTTGACAAGGTGTTGCTTCCAAATGAGTTGTTTGGTGTTAAGGCATCGGCACCAGTACCGGCTCTGGCTCCATCTGGTGCTGAGCCCAAGACAAAGGGTAAGAAGACACCTACGACTGCCGCGTCTGTGCCGGCTTCATCTGAAACTGCTGATGGGACCACTTCAGACGCCGGTTTCAGGAGGAATGTCGAATGGGGCTTTGCTCTTGGATCTACATTAGTTGGTTTCTTGAGTCTTTTTTGAAGGGGAATTGCTTGAATGCATGTCAATAGTTTAATTATTCATGATTTTCTCATATTTTGGTGGTTTTCTTCTTGGCTTGTAATTTATTTGTGCACCTCTTTGGTTTATTTACTTTTTTTTTTTAATTATTTTACCATGTAGTTGTTCATTTCTTTGTTTTAATTTATGATGAACTTCCCCCCCTTTTAATTACACAATAGGTTTTGAATGCATGTATTAATTTAGTACTTTCAAATGGACTTTGTCAAGGGCCATGCTTATGTAACGGTCAATTAATCCGTGCCGTCAGATCCAATCTGGCTTTGATTGAACCCGTCTGATTTTGTATAACCGCATTAGCAACAGGTGATGTCAATTAATTAGTTTGGTAACAGATTCTGGGTACATCATTTAATTTCACCTACTAATTTAGTGTTTGCATTTGTGTATTTGTATCTGTGTTAGGATTTATAAATAGAGAAATGAGAAATATCGTCTGGAGAGTCATTGCCTTACCTTTGTTCGGACGCTTGTACGTATTTTAATGCGCCGATAAGGATAAATATTGTACAAATTCAAATTTGCATGTATATATGGTTTATTATTTTCAATGCATTAAAATTTTGTATAAAATTCACATTTATGCTGATTAATTAAGAAACATCGTCAAGAATTGCTAACACATTTTTTTAGACTGTGCTCATAAATTTTGATGTACTCGAAATGATTAATGGTGTATAAATATTTAATGCGCCCAAAATGATTAAACCTCGTACCCTTTTTGACACATCAAAATTTATAGACGTGAATGTCAATATTTATACTAGCGTTCGGACCCCAAGCGAATGTTAGCAATGTCGTATATAATACAAGGGATGATATTTCTTCTCATTAGAAAGAAAAAAATAAAATAAATATATATATATAGAGTATGGCTAACGCGCTTCCTCTAGTATATCAACAATATGCTTCCGGCCTCTAAAATCTATCGAATCAACTTCAAACGACAAATTCAAACCGTTCAAACCAATGTCCTTAACGAGAGCTTCGTTTCCATATAAAATTTTTAATTTTCGAACTTATTTACTATCAAGTCAAGTGGTAAAAAAAACGAGTAAAATAGGGCATTAAAATGCGCACAAAATCCTTTATATTTTGACCGCTTGACATATAAGTCATATAAATCAATTTTTAATTTAACTTCTTAGTGGAAAAGATTATTGTTTGATATACAATTGATATATTAGTTCCAATTCAGAAAAATAGAATTAACAAATTGAAATGACATTATCAATATTTTTAATCTTTTATGCTAGCCCTTAATGCCTTTTTTTAGCAAAAATATTCTAAATTAAATGCTTATATTCTCTAATCTCTATTCATTTTTTCCGGATCATTATGGAAATAATCAAGATGGTTATATAATTGATTCATAATTACAAAGGTAATTATAAGAGCATTTAATTAGGACTTTTCAGTTTTCTTAGTTATAATAATTAATTATGTTAATCGGTTATACAATATAAGAGTTAATGATTATAACAAGCGTCTGATGAATGCTTACGTTATTCATTTTTATTATTTTATTTAATGACAATTTTTCACCGATAACTCTAAATATTTATTTTTATTACAAGATAGTTCAATACTTAATATTTATCAATAGTTTCATTCTTCTTTTCTAAATTTTTTTTTTAATCTAATTACTTGTTTTAAAAATAACAATGACGAAGTCGTCCCTTGTCGTACAACGTTACTTTTTTCTCGACGTAACACTCGTCCAAAAATTTGGAGGCAAGTACTGATATTGAATTTAAAACTCTTTTTTCCAGATGGATGCTACTGGCCAACCAATCTGACATATCCTGTCCATGGTTAGAAGTTAGAACACCATATTTGAAATACACTACTTTTGGAAAATATATTTCTTCTAAAATTAATAAGGGTATTTTGAACATTTATCACCACATGTTATATGTAGAACAGAATTGCAGAGGATTAAATATGGGCCACGCTAAATGGAATGGAATATACGGCCCATATATATCTCCATCCCCATAACATTTTACTCAAATTCAATCAAGGACTACTCAAGATACGAAAACAAAACCATTCTCATAATTAAGACACAATAATTTCACTGATTAATCTAGCATATTTTAATTATATTATAGTATTTCATCTTTAATTTGTCAATGGCAATGTGGCCAGTTCAAGCAAGCTGTGACGGAATCGTGCCTTATTGATCGTGACAAAACCGATTACAATGTGACTTTTTTTCTCTCCATGTAACACTCGTCCACAAATTTGGAGGCAAGTACTGATTTTGAATTCAAAACCATTTTTTTCCAGATGGATGTTACAGGCCAACGAATTTGACATCATCCATGGTTAGACCACAATGAAAGCAGATCAAAAGAAGACCATCTTTGAAATACAATCCTTCTGAAAAAAATATATTTCTTCAAAAATCAATAAGGGGTATTTTTAAACATTTACCACCACAAATAAAACAGGATTCACAGGATTAAATATGGGCCATGCTAAATGGAATGGAATACACGGCCCAAATATATCTCTGTCCCCAATATATTTACCTAAATTCAATCAAGGATTAGTTACTCAAAACCATTCTCATAAGACACACATCAATTTCACTAATTAATCTAGCATCCTTTTTATTTATATTATATTATTTCATTTTTTGTCTATGCCAATGTGGCCAGTTCGACCGAATCTATCTCTTGATCTGCTAACCCAATAGATACGCTAAACCTAACATCTTTAAAGCAAACAAAGTGCATCTCAGGACCACTGTTTTTTTTTTTTTCCCCTTCTTTTAAATTCTTATATATATTTTAACCTTTTAGAAAAAGCAGCACAAAAAAATGCAATCATATTTTTCACTTTGTTTTGTAAAAAGCGGCTGTGTGCGTGCTGAAGCCTACAATTTTAATTGAATTTAGAGATAGGATTAATAGGATTAGTCAAGGTTGTTAGAGATAGTCAAAGCATAATAGAATTAGTCAAGGTTGTTAGAGATAGTCAAAGTTGTTAAGCTTGGTAGTTAGGAATTATGTAGCTTCTTCTACAAGATTCTACAAGGCTATATAAAGCCATCTATTGTAATTGTAAAGATCAATACAATGAAATCATTCAATCATTCTCTCCTCTAATATGGTATCAGAGCTTTGGTAAACTGGAATTAGGCTCGCGCCTATTCTAGGATTATGCCTCAAAACCCTCTATTCCAGATCTGAAAGCAAAACTTTTATTCCAAAAATAAGCCTTTCTATTCTAGTCTAAATCTCTCTATTCTGTCCTATACCCAAAATAACACTCCCTATTCCCTCTATTCTCCACTAATCTCTAATCCCACCCTATTCTCCCAATCCCTAATTCCTCTCTTCTTCACTTCCAAGAAACAACATATCAAGACAACAAAAATAAAAACCAAAAATCGGTGCATAAGAGTGCTCGCCAGTGATCAATACCAGAACCATTTCTCAGCATTAGCGCTATCAGAAGCAGCACAGTCCAGATCTGAATCGCGACCCTCAGCTTCTCTATTTCTGACGCACGACGGTGCCTCCTCACCAGTGGTTTGACCAGATTGAGAGACAAGAAGATCGACGTTTGAGCACCACACCGCCGTAATCAACTCCTCTACGCCGTTGTCACGCAATTCTCAAACTCTCTTCCCATAGGTGTGCCTCGTCGCCTGAGACGAAGCTTCGTGAGCTGACTCGACACCTCTCAGATCCTAATCTCAGGACCAGGTGGCTCTCCTCTTCTCTACCTCAGATCGAAGCTCCTTCAGCAAGAGACACGACCCTCCATGCTCGACGTGAAGCCGCCTCTCTAACTGTCGTGCTCCGTCAATCCGCCACAACTTAGCCACCGACAAGGCGAGCACGGGTTCAACGCAAGAACAAGAAAAACGGTTTCTAACTCGAGCTGTTTCGAAGGGAACCACCGAAGAAGCTGGTATTGGTCGCTGCTGCTGAGTCTGATGTTCAGATCCACCGCCGCCATGACTGGATTAAACAAATTGCAAGAGACGGGTTCCCGATCCATAGAACCACTTTGAATTACCACATGGTGAATGGGCTAAGGGTGCCATGTTGTTTCTTCTTAACCAGATCCGAAATCTCTTCCAAAAACAAAAAAAAAAATTTGAATTGAACAGAAATTAATTCAATCCCACATATTCTGTCACTTCATGTCTACCTTCTTTGGCAAATTCTTTTAAATCCTTCCAATTCCTCAAATTAAATTGCCATCAAAGCCGAACCAATGCCGGGCTCATTTTCTCTTCTCTTCTTCTCTATCTACAAAATGCTTCTCACAAAAATGAGACAAGAGAGCTACAAAGCCTCTTGAACCCATGTACTCAAAGCCATGAGCTATTCAATTTTTTTTTCTTTCTTTTTGTTTTTATTTTTCAACGAGGACTCAAACGAGCCTCTCGAGTACATGGAAGCATTCTTGAGCCAAAAGAGCTCATTCTTCTCTCCCTACCTACCTCTTTCTTCAAGGAGACCCAAACTTGACGATTCACATCGCAAGAACATTGGCATTGAGATATTGGCATCATTCTTCTTCTTTTCGGAGCAAGCTCAACATTGCTACCGCGCACCATGTTTCGCTTGAGGGGGCGTAATAGGATTAGTCAAGGTTGTTAGAGATAGTCAAAGCATAATAGGATTAGTCAAGGTTGTTAGAGATAGTCAAAGTTGTTAAGCTTGGTAGTTAGGAATTATGTAGCTTCTTCTACAAGATTCTACAAGGCTATATAAAGCCATCTATTGTAATTGTAAAGATCAATACAATGAAATCATTCAATCATTCTCTCCTCTAATAAGGATGATATTTACAATATTAAAAAAGATTGACTTAAAATTTAAGTTGTAAGTCACAATTTCATGATACAAACATACATTTATTTACTATTTTTTCAGAAAAATATTTTTCACATTTTTTTTGGCCAAAGTGGTTCTAATTAGTTAGCTAGCGTTTACAAAAATTTGTGCAAATTTGAAACAAATTAAATTTGAACAAGACCCAAAAACAAGAATCCTAAGTATCACTGTTTCCCCTTTCTAAATTCCAGTTATATTTATGTTTACCTTTTACACCTTGTTTGGATGGAGAGTAGAGGAAGGAGGGAGAGGTGAAAAATAGAAGGAAATGGAATGGAATAGAAATGAAGATTAACATATTTAACCTCTTCGTTTTTGGATAATTAATGAGAGAAAATAAATTTAACTTTTCTTTCCGTCTTATTTCTTGTTTGGTTGATTACAATTTAGAAAGTTAACGAAAAATTCAGTAGTTGTTGTAGGTTTGTGACAAAAAACTTATATGAGAATTATATAGGTAAGATATAGAGTTGAACATTTGTGCTATTTTTTTTTAAAATATTTGTAACAAAATTTATTTTCATCCGTTACATTCCAAATCGGGAGGAAAACCGATTCTATTAATTACAATGATACAAGATTAAACATTTCAACTCCTATATTCTTCACCTCCGATATAATTTTATCAATCAAACACAATTTGATAGAATGTTTTCTTTTCTTTCCATTCCCTTCCTTTCTCTACTCTCCATTCAAACAAGGTAAAAATAAATAAAACCATATTTCTTTCACTTTTTTTTTGCCCAAGTGGTGCTAACTAGTAAGTAGCTAGCCTTTACGGTAAAAATTTGTGCAAATTTGAAACAAAAATAAATTTGAACAAGACCCAAAACAAGAATCCCTAGATACATTTCCCAAGGTCAAGCTGGAGAAACAAACATACCCTTGGTGACAAGGATTCTCTTTTTCCCAAAGCCTTGCTAATCTCTTTCCTTAGCACTTACTCCCATACTAGAATTAAAAATTAATTAAACAAAAAAGAGAGCATTAATTTTGGGGGATTTGAGAAAGGAATCTGGCATAGGAAAAGATGTGGAGCCTAGGAAGTGGAGAGAATATCCTAGGCTACACAAGAGAACACACGCTAACTTCCAAGTGTTTTATTGTTAAACAATTTATAAAGAAAAAGTTTAGGATGCCAAGGGGGCCATTTTGTAATTTTCTTTATGGCTTAGAGCAAGACTAAAGTCAGCCCACAAGCCGACGCTCTCTCACACTTCCAAAAATTCACTCCTCTTCCTTCACTGTACCATTGCACCAGTATCTCTCTTTTCAGAATATTTTTTATTTTAAAGAATATATTATAAATTTTGTCAGAAAGATGATAAATTGAGAATTTTTTTCAATTTTATGAAAATAACTAGGTTTCTTTAGACATTTCTTAAGGAATTGTAAGTTTTCAAATTTAATTATTAAAAATTCAAAATTGCTTTGGTTCCTTTTAACGTCAATGTAAAATGAATACTTCAATACATAAAGGAACCAAGGTAATGCTTAGTTTTTTTTTTTTTTTTTTAATTTTAGAATTTTTGTGATCAAATTTGAAAACCTGCATCAATGCATACAAAAAAAATCGAATTAATGATTTGATTTTTTAAAACTGTTTAAAATAACTGAATCAATGAATAGCTAGGTTCATTCTATGACATGAAAATAAAAAAATTCTGCTCTCTTTCTCTTCCTTTTTTAAAATATTTGTTTTCTGTAGTGTGTTGTGTACAATACAGTAGTACCACGAGCTGTTTCTTTTTCTCCTTTCATTTTTTAATATATGCTAGTGCAAGACTATGAGTGTTAGTTAATTTAATGGCACCAAAAATATTAATCTATACAGTGATACTCATCTGTTCAACTGCTACAGTAGCAGGGAATCAAATTTAATTACAGTGCATGTGATTGCAAGAGCTTGAACAATTTTTTTTTTTTTTTCATTTTATAAGAATACTATGTTGAAATTGATCGACTAGACCCTTCTATGATGTCTGATCGTACACGAAACATTTTTCCTGTGCAAGTTATATATGTCAAATGCTATATGATCAGATCAAAATATTAATTTAACTAAAACAAATACATAGGAGCAGAAATTTATTCAAATTATATACAGGAGCAATTCTATAAATTTATGTTTGGTGAGAATAAAATTGTAGGACGAAATAATGCTTATCATATTAATTAGGTGGGACAATTATCTTTTAATTAATCCGAGCCTACTATATATTTTCCTATCAAATTATTATTTTGATAAAATTGAATCTGTAACTGATACATGCAACAATTAATGACAAAAAAATTGTATATTTAATTGAAGTCTTACTTGCATGCATAACAGTGCTCTGAATATTTTTATGTAACAAACTTGTCAAATTTGATCTCTAAAAAGGTTCCTCATGTATCTTTCCCACATCATGACAACAATTCATGACAAAAAAATCAGTTACAACCTGATAAAACAAAAACACACCTTCACGTTTGAAATAATTTGTAAATCATTGGCGCCTATTTCGTCTCAACTCTTACAACACGTGTATGCATGTACATACATACATACATGAAATGAAATCTCTAATATATAAATTTTGTGCCAATTTAATATGCAACTACAACCATACAAGATAGTAGATCTGGAGAGAAGCAACTAAGCAAGAAGAGAGAGAGAGAGATAGAGGCATTAATTGCATGGACAAATATTCCAATTTCTGTCGTTTGCACCGTCGTTTTGTTTTTGGATTTGTTACTCCTCCACGCCGCTAGCACGTGCCGGGAATCAACTTGGCCAAGATTAGATTAGCCTCTCTTAATTAAGCTTGATTAAGTTAATTAGGTTCTGGAGAGATAAATGATTACTCAAAAGAGAGCAACGTTTCTTTTAATATTTATAAACTCGGAAATGCTATCAGTTCGGACTGCAAGCGCACAATCCTATCGAGTAGTATGTTCGAGGTCGATCCACAGGAATATTGGTTCAATGCTTTGAGCGATCGAATCACAATCTTTCGAAAGGCTAGACGAAATCTGAAAATTGAGAGATGTTGTTTTGATCAATGTAAATTAGGAAGCAATTAAAAATAATTAAAATAAAAATAGAGATGAGAATTCCTAGGGTTTCGGCACACCATTGCCACTCAATCCGCCTTGACAATATATTCCTGTTGCGTCTGATTTCCTGTGTTGTTTAATGAAAGACACTACATAGGTCACTGCGATTTATGTTACGCAAGAATGACAGATCTTTCACCGAGATTCTACATAGGACACTGCGATTTACCTTACGCAAATGTCTGATCTCTCAAATAACCCAAATTACTACACAGATCACTGCGATTTACTTTACGCAAGTGATGGAATTTGGTACGCGTTTTGTTGGTCTGGTTTATGGTTTCCCCGCTAAGGTTTTCTTCACATAAACCTAATAAATCTCAACGAGGCTAATTCATACAAATAGTTTCTCTTACCATTAAAGTACTGTCACTACCCTAACAGACTCAAACTAGATCATTGAAATTAGATGAAGAGATAGTAAATCACAAAAGCATTTTGTTTCAACAACAAGAAATCATAATCAACAGAAATATATATATCAAAATATCAAGAGTAACAAGGTTTACTGCCTAGCCCTAAGAAAAAGAACTTAGCCGCGGAACGGCATGGTTACAAGCACTCCTCTCTTCTCACTTTAATCAAATCTAACCCTAATTACAAAGATAACTAATCCTTCTGCCCAGAGGCCTTATATAGGAGTGTAGGGACGTGTAGAAGTTGAGTAGGGGCTAAGAAACTGATCTGGAAACAGCTGTCGGCAGTTATTCCCCAAGAGACGCCTTCGGATACGGACCGTATTGGGTGATACGGTCCGTATTAGGACCTTGACGGTTAGGGTTTAATACCTCCAGCGCTATCTTCTGGTCTGTGCTTAGGCCTGGTCTGTATTAGGTAATACGGGCCGTAACAAAAGACAGTCAATGAGCGTCGCTGATCCGATTGACCTGATTCTAGCTCCATTCAGTGTAAAATAGTCCCAAAACCTGTTTTCTGCAATAAAACATAAAGAAGGGTGACAGTAGCCTTTTTCTCTAATTAATTAAACATAAGTGCGAGAAAATATGCAAAACCTAAGCCAAAACCCTACGTAAATCATCGTTATTTTGACTCTAATCACGCCTCCCAACTTGAATTGTTGCTTGTCCTCAAGCAACGACATCCCAGCTGGTCAAAGATTCGGTCTAGGTTAAACCATACAATCTCAAGGTCTTGTTTAAAAATTAAATTAGGACTTAGGTTAGGTACAATTGGCATGACAATAAAAATTTAGAACTTAAAAATATTCATGACCTCTCCCTTGAACAATTTATTCACCCCATGATTGACCTCATTATGCTTACCCTAGAAAAATTATTATCGAACAATCTACTTCACAAATATCCTTAAATTTGAGAGTATTAATTTCCCCTTCGATTATAAATGGATCCTTTCCAATCAATAGGAATTCTAATGATATAAATATTGATTTTCCTTCCCAATTGATTGGAGCAAAGTATGACAACTAAGTGTGTTGGTACTTGTGACTTATTTTTGAAAAATTAAATATATACAAGAATTTAAATTTGGGAGGTTTTCTCGAGCCTATTGGTAACCAGTCTTGCGTAGGCACCCGTACTCTTTTTATCCTCCATCTTTTATTCTATTTTGTTTCTTTTTCTGATTTTTTTTCTATTTTTTTGGATTTTTCTCATTTCTGATTTTTTTTTGTATTTTATTTTTTTTTCTGAAAAATAAAATATTTTTGTGTCACAAGCACCATGATTACACACAATTCCAAGTATTCATTCATACGAGAAATTATTGCATAGTTTCGCTAGGGGTCTATCTATAATAAATGTGTATTCTAAAACACTATCAAGTTTAAAAGACTTTGCAAAAATAAATTACTCAACAATAAAAATTCTAGGGTTTGCGATTTTTGGTCAACACTCATGGTTAGCAATTAATTATTCACTTTGAGATCACTAATTATTTTTAAAATTCTGAATTTTTGGTATCATGGCCAATTGTCTAAACCTTAGTCTAATTCAATTTTAAAAACAATTCCTATTTGATTAATCTACTCCTAAGAAAAATAAAAATGCAAGCTAGCTAAAAAGCTCAATCTAATCATTCTAGGATTTTCGGTAAAGCCTCCAACCCTAGTCAAAAATTGAGTAAAACTACTAGCACCTAAGAATTTAAAATGCGAAAATTTTAAAGATACATGGTCAATTTACCTCCTACCCCCCGAATAAAATTGAGCATTGTCCCCAATGCTCGAGAGATAAAAATAAAGGAAGTAGTAAAGTAAATAGACCGGGGAAAGATACAACTCACTGCACCTCAATCCTGAGGTGGTGGTGGTGGTGGGCGCTAGATCTCCTCGTAGAATGGCGGGTCGAAGAGTCCATAGGGTGGCGGCTGGTATGGCAAACCGATGGTGAGAGCATGCTGGTAGTACTGCTGTGACATGTAGCGGGCCTGCTGTGCCTCCCGCCTGTTGTTGGCAGCATACCCTCGAAGCTCGTCCATACCCTGACGAATTTGGTATGTATAGTCGCGTGTCTCATCGTACTGCTGGTCAAGCCGGGCATAAGTGGTCCTGGTGTCGATGGAGAACCTTTCCATGTTCGCGTTGACTCTTTGGACGGCTTGGAGAACTTGGTTGTATCCACTTTGAGGGGCATCAGATGGTCCCGCCCCTTGTCGCGCTGCTTCTGCTGCGAGCGCCTCTTGCCGAGCCCTTTGCTCATTTGCTGCCCTTTCTTGCATGTATGCGGCGGCTGCTGCGGTTTCGGCCCTATTTTCTTCCTCAGCTTCAGCCTCTAGGGCGTCAAAATCGACCTCATCATCACTCTCCTTGGCGGCCTGTTTGCCACTAGGGGCCACTTGCTTCCATCTTTGCTGATTTTTGAGAGGTAGCGGCTTGCAAGGCATTTGAACCCTCCTGCTTTTGATGTGGTAAAGGTATGGCTCGGGAGATCTGCCGCTAATCATTCTCATCGCAGTGAGGCACTCGATGTCTAGGAGTCTCATGCCAGTGCCTTCTTTCAAGAAATCCACCTCGAGTCTGAGTTGCCGAGCGAGGATTGTTGCGATGGCGCCAATGGAGATGTTTCCTCTGCCCCTTTTGTTTTGGCCAATCGAGTGGATGTGGTGGTAGAGGAAATGGCCGATGTGTGGAGGCTCTTCCGGTGTGATGAGCATACATTTGAGAATGTAAAGCTCGGGAAAGGTGACCTTCGCACAGGTCTCACCTCGAGCGAAAAGAGAGTTGCTGAGAGCCGCTTGCATGTAACGGAGTACTGGATGGACAATGTGGCTGGCGACTCTCGGATCACTGATGCGGTCATTGGTGATCATCTTCCAAAAATTCCGGTCGTCATTGTATGCCTGTACGCCCTCATCTCTGAAGCCAAAGATGTCGCAGAAATCATGCATTGACATCTCCTGATCTATATTCATCAGTTGAAACCTGATTGTGTCATTTTCGGAGAAGGTGGCAATGAATTCGCGTGTGAGGTCGTCATAGGTTGGGACATCCACCAGCTTGTTGAGAAAGTCCCAGATGTGAACCCTTTTTGCTAGGGTTTTGAATTGGGCGAGGAGGCCGAGCTCTTGAAGGGTCTCGATATGAATGGCCTTGTGGTTGATGATTTTGTTGTCTTCCAGCTTTTCGAAGACTCGGGCATGTGCTCTGGAGGTGAATTTGATATCCAGAGGGTTATACTGTTGCTCCTTCATTGGTTGCGGTTTTTTTTGAGGAGGAGATTCTGGCAATTCTTCTCGTTCGGGGCTCTGATCGGGTGTTTCAGGTGGTGGATTTTGAGAAGAAGACTCCCCCCTCTTCTTCTTGCCTCTACCTGTCAAAGCTTTGAGAAGACCTCATGTTTTCGGGGCCATTTGTGGTAACTATTAGCCTCTGTTACGAACCGTATTAAGCTAATACGGACCAGGTATGGACCTGGGTGCTGGTGGAGAATGGCCAAGTACAGGACTCAATACGGACCGTATTGACAGATACGGACCGTATTATACTGGTACTGGTTCTGGTAAAATCGGGGAAAACCTAATTTTTTTGTTGTTTTTCGTGATTTTTGGTATTTAACTAGATTTAAAACAGAAAACTACTCTAAAACTAAATTACCAAAAAGAATAAAAGACTAATTTAAGAAACTAAAAATTAAAATAAAAAATTAAAGAGGGGAAAAGGGAAAAGAAACCCGAAAATGGTGAAGATTCGGTGTTCTCGGTGAATACGGGTCGGATACGACCCGTATTGGCGGTAGGTGGTTGTGCGAGAGGTGGTTGATGCGATCTTCCTTGTTGCCGCCGGTGTTTTGCGAGGTTGGCTCGGGTTTTTGCAAGAAGGGGAGAAGGAGGAGAGGAAGGAGGAAGAGAAGGAGAGAAAGAAGAGAAGAGGGGAATAGAAACGGGAGAGGGCTCAAAAATAAAAGAATTTCTATTTTGAACGGTTACCCAACTTCGCGCCTTTTCGTTAACGGGTTTTAATTTCACAGATCGGTTTTGATTACTGACCGTATTGGCTGATACGGTCCGTATCCGATCCAAAATTTCTGACCCCGATAACTGTTTCTAACTCTTCCTCTGGATACGGTCCGTATTGGCTGATACGGGCCGTATTTTCTGCTGTCTTCCTTTTTCATCCAACTCCTTGCTCCATATTCACTGTCGTAATCCATATTGGCTGATACGGTCAGTAACAGAGAATATTTTCTTGACTTTTCCAATGTTTTTAACCGAGCCCTTCCTCTAGCATGTTCACCTGGTCATGAAAAATAAATGGATGTGACTCGTTCCCCAGTTAAAGTCTTAATCTATCTAAAAATAAAAATTTATACAAAAATATAAAGTGGCCTTGGGTTGCCTCCCAAGAAGCGTTTGTTTCAAGTCGTTAGCTTGACTTTGTGTTTTGTTAGTCTCTTCCAGATATTCTCCCGTCAATGTAAGTGGGTTGCTTGTCGGGTGGTTCGCCTTCAGCGTCATCTGTGGTCTCATCATCACTGCCCTTCTTGAAGAAGTCGGTTGGTGTTTGAGGTCCAGGGTCGAATGCCAGACTCACACTGAGTACTACTTCAACCTCGTCCAGTTTTTGAGAAATTGCATCGAGTTCTTCGCGTAAGTTTTTGATTAATGCAAGGGCTAGGAGGGAGTAATTTTTGTTGTTTGCGATATTGGGCTCTTATTCAGATCATCGGTTTGTGCTGTCACGGAAGTTGGATGGATCTGACCGTCATCTTGTACAATGAACAGTCTCTCCATTTCTGCTTCGTGCATCATTTCTTTGATGTCTTCAAATTCATCCATTCGCAATTCATCATTGCCGTACTCGTCCACTGTTTCCAAATTGTAGACAAGATTTATGTCAGGTGGGACTTTGGTTTAATTCATGTTGAAGATCATCTTGTTCTCGCCAACATTGAGTGAAATCTTCCCATTCCTAACATCGATCATTGCCCCACATGTGGCGAGGAATGGCCTTCCAAGGATGATCAGAATCTGCTCATCTTCTTCCATATCGACTACCACAAAATCTGCTGGTATCCAGAATTTACCAACTTTGATTGGGATATCAAGCAACAATCCTTCAGGATATCGAATTGATCGGTCAGCTAGTTGCAATGAGATCCGTGTTGGTGATAGGTCCCCACATTCCAATTTATCAAATACTACCTTAGGCATCAAACTCACACTTGCTCCCAGATCACACAAAGCTCTCTTAAAATCGGTTGTGCCAATTGTGCATGGTATCGAGAAGCTTCTCGGATCTTTTAACTTAGTTGGTAATTTACTTTGCACGAGCGCACTACACTCCAGATTGAGCGGAACTGTTGAGAATTCTTGGAGCCTGCTTCGATTTGAAAGAATCTCCTTCAGAAATTTAGCATACGAGGGTATGCTTGCAATTGCTTCAGTGAAGGGGATTGTGACCTGTAACTGCTTGAGTGTCTCCATGAATCTCGCAAATTGCTGCTCCATCTTATGCTTGGCAGGCCTTGGAGGGAATGTCAGAGGTGGCTTGTAGGGTGGTGGTGAAATGTATTCAGGTTTGGGTTGTCGCTTGTCTCCACCTACGGTGTCATTCTGCTCCTTGATAGGGTCTGTCTGCAGTTCGAATACGGGCGGCTCCTGTGGTTGCAGCTCGTATTCTTCGGAATGTGATGGCTCTGCATGCATCTCATCGGAAGTTTGATCGGGCATGGGAGGTCCCTTGTAAGCTGTACCGCTCCTTAATGTTATGCATTTGCAAGTCTCTCTCGGGTTTTCTTCCGGTTGGCCTGGAAATTTACCTTTTCCGCGTGTAATACTCGAGAGTTCTTTTGCCATCTTAGAGACATTGTCTTCTAAGTATTTGTTGCGGTTTGTTAAGGATTCAATCTTTTGTGCGATTTCGGCGTTAGCCTTATCTTGCTTCTCTAGGAATCTCTCCATTAAAGATGTGATATCAGGTTGCTGTGGTTGATTGTATTGCCTTGGTTGATAATTCTGTTGAGGATTGTTGTATCTCGGTTGATAATTGGGCTGTGGTTGATAGTTCTTTTGGGGTGCAGCAGGCTTTTGATTGTTTGCGTATGAGAGATTTGGATGGTTTCGGTTGTTCGGATGGTATGTGTTGTAAGCGGGCTGAGGTCGAAAGCTGTTGTCGATTGCGTTTGCTTGCTCCATATCTTCCTCAGTTTGCGTTACATTCATACATTCGGTCATCTCATGCGCTCCTCCACAATAGCCACATACTGTTGCAGCATTGACTGCTGCTACCGTTCACTGCTTGGTTTGCTTGTTGAGTGCCATTTGCAAAGCATCAATCTTTGCGCTCAGCATGGATATATCATCTACTCGGTGCATGCCAGGTGTTGGAGTTGGCTTCTTTCGCTCAGGGATCCAGTAGTGTTGGTTGATTGCAATCTCTTCAATTAGGTTGTAAGCCTCGTCAGGTTCCTTGTTCATGATTGCTCCTCCTGCGGAAGCATCAATAGACAACCTATCGGTAGGGTTTAGACCATTATAAAAAGTTTGGACAATCAGCCATCTTTCTAGACCATGATGTGGACAGCACCTTAGCATATCCTTATATCTATCCCATGCCTCACACAATGTTTCACCATCCCTTTGTTCAAAATTAGTAATTGCATTTCTAAACCTCGAAGTTTTGGATGGTGGAAAATATTTTGCAATAAACACATTAAACAATTGGTCCCAAGTCTGAATGGAATTGGCCGGTAAGGAAAACAACCATGCTCTTGCTTTATCTTTTAATGAGAATTGAAATAGCCTTAACCTGATTGCTTCATCGGTAACTCCGTTGATCTTTATCGTCTCGCATATCCCTAGGAAAATTGACAAATGAAGATGTGGATCTTCATGTGGAAATCCTCTAAATTGCTGTTGCGAAACTATATTTATGAGAGCAGGTTTGATCTCAAAATTACGGTTCGTAACAGTTGGCGGGTTTATACTAGAATTAGGATCATTCACGCGCAGTACGCAATAGTCTCGTAGAAGTTTGGGTCTTGCTACATCGTGAACTTCGTTATCACCATTGTTTTGTCTTCCATTGTTGATCGGTTCGTTCGGTAGAATATTCATGTTGATCGAATCTGAGTCTTCTTCGCTTTCAGAATTACTTGATGAAGAACTATGATTGGTTCTTATCGGTGATGTGGAAGCGAATTGTCCTCTCCTACTAGCAATCCTTTCGGATCTTCGTACGGATGATTCGGCCAGTGTGCAGTTTCCTAAAAAGAAAAGAAAATCTGAAAATCAAACTAAAAACTGAAAATAAAAAGAGAAAAAAAAACGAAATTGAAAATAAAAGAAAAATAAAAATGCAGAAAATAAAAAGAAATCTAGGTGTTTCTAATTAATTGGATTCAATGGTCAAAGCAATGACGTCTTGCGAGGCCTTGCATAATGAACCGTTATTCCCCGGCAACGGCGCCAAAAAGCTTGATCACTCAAAAGAGAGCAACATTTCTTTTAATATTTATAAACTCAGAAATGCTATCGGTTCGGACTGCAAGCGTACAATCCTATCGAGTAGTATGTTTGAGGTCGATCCACAGGGAATATTGGTTAAATGCTTTGAGCGATCGAATCACAATCTTTCGAAAGGCTAGACGAAATCTGAAAATTGAGAGATGTTGTTTTGATCAATGTAAATTAGGAAGCAATTAAAAATAATTAAAATAAAGATAAAGATGAGAATTCCTATGGTTTCGGCACACCATTGCCACTCAATCCGCCTTGACAATATATTCCTGTTGCGTCTAATTTCCTGTTGTTGTTTAATGAAAGACACTACATAGGTCACTGCGATTTATGTTACGCAAGAATGACAGATCTTTCACCGAGATTCTACATAGGACACTGCGATTTACCTTACGCAAATGTCTGATCTCTCAAATATCCCAAATTACTACACAGATCACTGCGATTTACTTTACGCAAGTGATGGAATTTGGTACGCATTTTGTTGGTCTGGTTTATGGTTTCCCCGCTAAGGTTTTCTTCACATAAACCTAATAAATCTCAACGAGGCTAATTCATACAAATAGTTTCTCTTACCATTAAAGTACTGTCACTACCCTAACAGACTCAAACTAGATCATTGAAATTAGATGAAGAGATAGTAAATCACAAAAGCATTTTGTTTCAACAACAAGAAATCATAATCAACAGAAATATATATATCAAAACATCAAGAGTAACAAGGTTTACTGCCTAGCCCTAAGAAAAGGAACTTAGCCGCGGAACGGCATGGTTACAAGCACTCCTCTCTTCTCACTTTAATCAAATCTAACCCTAATTACAAAGATAACTAATCCTTCTGCCCAGGGGCCTTATATAGGAGTGTAGGGACGTGTAGAAGTTGAGTAGGGGCTAAGAAACTGATCTGGAAACAGCTGTCGGCAGTTATTCCCCAAGAGACGCCTTCGGATACGGACCGTATTGGGTGATACGGTCCGTATTAGGACCTTGACGGTTAGGGTTTAATGCCTCCAGCGCTATCTTCTGGTCTGTGCTTAGGCCTAGTCCGTATTAGGTAATACGGGCCGTAACAAAAGACAGTCAATGAGCGTCGCTGATCCGATTGACCTGATTCTAGCTCCATTCAATGTAAAATAGTCCCAAAACCTGTTTTCTGCAATAAAACATAAAGAAGGGTGACAGTAGCCTTTTTCTCTAATTAATTAAACATAAGTGCGAGAAAATATGCAAAACCTAAGCCAAAACCCTACGTAAATCATCATTATTTTGACTCTGATCAATAAATTTGATTGTTTGCTCTTTCAAAATTTTGGGTTTGTATGGAAGCATTTGAGACATCTAGGTAAATTATACAAATAAAAAAATAATAATTAGCGATTGTAACTTATTTTTCAGATTGAACGTTTAGAAATATAGTAAGAAGTACCTAACAAATCTAACATTAATCATTACCATAATATGATTTGTAGATCGAGTTGTGGGATCATGTTGATAGTTTAAATCTCAAAAATAGAAATTTAGAGCAATATATGTGAGAAATGATAGATTGTTGTGCATAATATCATAGAATACTTATCCATTTAATTCAGTCTGCTTATATATTCAATTTACTTTCCCCATCATTTTTTTTGTTCAATTATGCATTCTCTCTGTAGCAATAATATATAATTATACATTTTTTTCCACCTAGCTGGAGTACATTTCAAGTTGTTACAAGATAATATATCAATGTAAATACAAATTTAATTACCTCATGTTAGTCAACAATTATATATATGTACATATATATATAGAATTTGGCTAATATGCTACGCGTAGCATAGAGGGCCTCCGTGCTACGGCTCAATTTCTTAGTTTTCAAAATCCTAATGGTCGATCCGAACCGTTCAACATGATCTCCATATGAATATGTACTTGCAAACCAAATATTACATTTTTTAGAATTTTTTTACTATTTATTAAGCCACTTTGAAAATTGCTGATCCAATGGTCCAGAAGATTTTACTGTTGTGTACAAATTACTGTTTTTTCAAAGTGGCTTAATAAATAGTAAAAAAATTCTAAAAAATGTAAAATTTGGTTTGCAAGTACATATTCATATGGAGATCACATTGAACGGTTTGGATCGACCGTTAGGATTTTGGAAACTCAAAAATTGAGCCGTAGCACGGAGGCCTCTATGCTATGCATAGCACCGTAGACACTTCCTATATATATATATATATATATATATATAGAGGAGGGATACACTTACAACAAATTTGAGTTACAACAAAGTTACAACATTCATTTTTTTCATTTTCAAAGTCCAAATCGTCGATCCAAACCGTTCAACATGATCTCCACAATAAAATGTGCTTGCAGATCAAATTTTACATTTTTTTGAATTTTATTACTATTTATTAAGTAGTTTACAAAAAATAGACATACTTAGACCATTGAATTTTGTACCCATCTTAATAAATAGTAAAAAAATTCAAAAAAATATAAAATTTTTATCTGCAAGTACATTTTATTTAGATAATCAGTTGAACGGTTTGGATCGACGATTTGGACTTTGAAAATGAAAAAAATGAATGTTGTAACTTTGTTGTAACTCAAATTTGTTGTAAGTGTATCCCTCCTCATATATATATATACACACACACACATATATATAGTGAGTGGCTAATATCAAAACGTTTGTTCCTAGACCATAGAACAAACGCTTCGGTTTTACATTTTCGAAGTCCAAATAGTTGATCCAAACCGTTCATATTCAATCTATATTAAGATGTGCTTGGAGACCAAATTTTAAATTTTTTGGAATTTTTTTGCTATTTATTAAGCCAGTTTTAAAATCGTTGTTTTTGATATGTATATTAAAATCAGCGATTTTAAAACTGACTTAATAAATAGTAACTAAATTCAAAAAAATTTAAAATTTGGTCTCCAATCACATCTTAATATAGAGATCACATCTAACAGTTTGGATCGACCGTTTGAACTTTGAAAATTAGAAAATCAATTGGTTGCACCACAGCTCCGGAACAAACGTTTTGATATAAGCCAACCTCTCTCTCTATATATATAGAGAGAGGAGGGATCCAATTACACAATTTCATGGTGACACATCTTGACACCATGATGTTTATTAGTAATTTTTGCGATTTCAAAATCCAAACAGTCGATCCGAACCGTTCAACATGATCCCCATATTAAAATGTGCTTGGAGACCAAATTTTATATTTTTTGAAAGTGGTTTACTATTTTTTTAGAATTTTTGAAAATCACAGTTTTTCTATGGTCCAAAATTATCTAAAAACAACAATTTTGTACACATCTTAATAAATACTAAAAAATTCTAAAAAAATATAAAATTTGGTCTCCAAGCACATTTTAATATGAAGATCATATTGAACGGTTCGGATCGACTGTTTGCACTTCAAAATCGCAAAAATGACTTATAAATATATGGTGTCAAGATGTGTCACCATAAAATAGTGTAATTGCGATAACATATGTTCGATCTCTTGTATGAACTATCAACTGCCATGTAGGGCACTGTTGACGTAGTGGGAAATACTATGATGCATCCCCAGTTGTTTTTGTAAACCTTTATTTTATTAATACATCACTTGTCAGCCACTGACAAGGTTTAAAAAAAAAAAAATAGTGTAATTGAATCCCTCCTCATATATATATATATATAGAGAGAGGGGGTTGGCTACTCTACTTATATAAGCAAATGAGTGCATAGGCTTATAAGTCATTTTTGTGTTTTCAATGTTCAAATAGTCGATGTGAAGCGCTTAACAAGTTCTCCATATTAGAATGTGCTTGGAGACCAAATTTTACATTTTTTTGAACTTTTTTACTTTTTTTTAGAATTTTTCAAAACAATGTTTTTTAGATTTTTTTTTACCAAATTAAAACACTGTTTTGAAAAAAAAAATAGTAATATTTTAAAAAAAAATGTAAAATTTGGTCTCCAAGCACATTATAATATGGAGAACATATTGAGTGCTTTAGATCAACTATTTGGACTTTGAAAATACAAAAATAACTTATAAGCATATACCCTCATATGCTTGTATAAGTAGGGGAACCAATCTCTCTATATACATATTCCTATAGACTTCAACTTGCAGATGAATCTTATGACAAATAATTACTAATTCATCCAATTAAACTGCGAATAATTGATAGTAGTTTTACACTTTGTTATAATTAAAAGTTGCAATATCACCATCTGAATTAGTAGTATTCACCTTAAACTTTAATTAAATAGAAGTTGAATAGTGATCAGGACTCAGTAGCGGATTTAAAGCGGGCCAAGGGTGACTAAATCCTTCTATATACAAAAAAAGTTGTACATTTCATGTGTTGGCTATTTTTTTAAATAAAATTCAATAGTTTGCTCTCTGCATTATAGAAGTATTTGCTTAATTAAAGCAACAAATCATGTCTCGCTTAAAATATATTTTGCTGAATATTATTCTTTATTAAATTTAGCTATCCGCTATTAAATTTCTGATTTTGTCCCTAATATATAGATCTAATTAACAATTCCATTTTACTAAAAATTTGAGGAGATGGATTTGCATGCATGTATGCAAATTTGAGATTTGCAACGGTATGCATGTAAACCGGCCGGCCCCTCTCATATATAGATAGATAGATATAACAATTAATTAAATAGATAGCTATCCGATCGAGATGTTGAATATTAGCTAATTAGCACCGAGTAATTAATTGTTCCTTAATTTTTGCCTCGGGCCTCTCAACGTGTGGATTTGTAGGGGATTAGTGAGATCCGAACGGAGATATAATCCATCTCAAACCATGCATATTACATATATGTATATTCTAGAAAAAAAAAAGTAAGAAAGAAAAATATGTGTTAAATTTATCTGATGAAAAAGGGAACTTATTTATACATGAATGTAATCACATATAGCAACTGATGTACAGCAGCGAGTATCCTCAATTTTGACAGTGTTTTTTTAAGGATAGTATAAGGCAGTAAACGAGTCGATATTCGTACTGTGAGTTGTGGATAGATCAAAGATTTTTGTTGATTCGATGTCTTGAGTTGTATGTAGGTTACAAGTCGAAAAAAATACGTCTTCTTCTTACAACGAGTTTCATCTTTTCATAATGGATCAAATATAAATAGTGAAAGAGTAAAAAATAGTTTTACCTTCTTCTTGCAAACCGAGAAATGAGTCGAGCTGAATCAAGATTAAACTCACTAATAACGACTTGAATCAGTATCAAACAAACTAATTATGAGTTTTTTTCGAGTCAATTTCAAATAATTACGAACTTTTTTTTTCATCCGTGCGTAAACGAACAGAGTACGTAGTCTTTAGTAATTATTTGTCAACCTTTTCTAAACCAACGTAAACAGATATATACAAATGAAGTTCCCATATATACATTGTCTTTTTCAAAAGTTTCAATATATATTTTAGGATAAATTTTGTTAGAGGTCAATAAAATGTGCTCTTCGTTACGAATTGGTTATTCAAATTTAATTTGTCTTTCTAGAGTCATTGAACTTTATATTGTTCCAAGTCATTTAATTGTTATTTTTATCTAAAATGCTAACATAATATGACGTAGATTCCAACTAAAATCAAATTGATGAGTTATATACAAATTAATTGTCTATCATACACGCCATATTCAGTTAGTATTTTATATAAAAATAATAAAAAAAAGTAGCTTGATTAGAATAAATATATATAAAGTTCAATGACTCTAAAATAATAAATTAAATTTAAGTAATCAATTCGTAATAAAAAATAAAATTTATTGACCTCCGAAAAAATTTATTCTATATTTTAGCTTCATAAATATTGAGAGAGCTTACCGCGCGCGTCATAAAATTTTTGACCACCAGGCACAATTTTATAAGTGAACACGCGCAGTGACTTGTTTTTTATGTTCATTATTCTGCAGTCATGCATGTGGCTAGTCATGATAGATGGATTAAACTGATTAAAGAAGAAATTACAAGACATGCATCATGATTAGCTACACGGGAGAAAATACAAAAAATAAAATGATTGGAAATTGTGGAGTATATGAGATCAACGAATTTCTACTACCTTCTAATGATCATATACAGTACTTTGTGTAAGGAGCCGTGATAAGAATCCATCGAACAATCGCAATGCAGACAAGTAACAACATAATTTCCCACACAGAGAGTATAACAGAGGATCTATTTTCAGCACTGCGTAAATGCGTAATAGGATGCTCGTTGCATATTAGCACAATGTTTTTTTTTTTAAATTGGCTTGGCAAAAGCTGCCGTATATTAGCACCATGCAATGTCTGATTTATTTTAAGGTCAGTAACTTTAAATATCTACTGATAATTTTATTGATAAAATAAACATATTATAATGAATTAAAATAATTTGTATTTTTAAATCTATATTTTTATTTTATGAATTAATTTAAACTATAATCATCTAATTTTATTAATTTACCTTTTTAATCTCTCTATTATCTTATTTCCCATCTTTCTCTACAACCGAATGTAATGTCTGATTTATGTCAGAGAAAATATGTTAATAATGAAATTAAATTAAGGTCCTAATTCCTGCTTCTTCTAAATTTTTTAATTTTTTAATTTTATAATTAAAATAATTATGATTATTAAAAATTCGGAATTTTATGTGGACATAAAACATATATAATTAAACTATATCTCAACAAGATAATATAAGAGAGATATTACTAATTATATTTTAACAAAATCACAACAAAATCAAGTTAATTAAAGAACAATATATACCAGTGTTGTAAATAACGGTATGCGGTCGTTGAATGGATATGGTACCGTCAAGCGATTAATCGGATATAATCAGAAATAATTGGTCATAATCGGTCAATTAGTCGGAAAAATCCGTGACAATTTAGTCACTACGACAACTACTAATCGGCCGATTAATCGGTCTAAACGGATGTTTTTTACAACACTGAGATATATACAATGTCTAGCGAATCAATGTAAAGAACAAGTGATATTTCCGTTTACATGACCGTTGCAATAATTTAGTCTTCTTCCTTCTTTCAAAAAAGTATATATATTTTGTCATCATCCATATCAACATTAATACACTTAATTTCGAATGTATTCGCCGCAGCTGAATTGTGTGGCACAGAAATCATAACTTTAATTCCATAAATTTTTTTAATTATTTCAACAATATGTTAATCTTTACGTACTTCCATTTAATCAAACCATTAGTTTAGACGTTACTACGTACTTACCTAATATGCCAGGATCACTTAATCTGCTTTTATTTTTCTAATCCCATAGCATTACTAAATTGCTGTTTAATTAGTCAGGATAGAGTAATAAAATGGGATTAACAGGATTCGTTTCAACAACTCTCGATCAGACTATGAGAAAATATTAATTAAAGAATTGTGTGAAAACTGCTTCAAAGTTGTTAAAGGAAAATAGTAACATCGATCATAAATTATTACGAACTAGGTCTAATTTAGTTCACTAAAACAATATTTTCTGTCTGAAAAATGCAATGTCGAAATTAATTAAAAAGCTCCGGCCGAAACTAAAACTTACCTCTCATTCTAAATAAATAAATAGCAATCATAATGTTTTGCAAAAAAGTATACCATTAACTTATTAAAGAAACTTTCATAACAAACAATTTCTAAATTGCTATAACTCATTTTTGCCCTAACTAGATATTTACCGTTGAAAACATACAATAGATATTAATATATTCATGTATCTTCTTTTTTTTATCACTCGAATGTACCAGAAACAATATAATCTGCATTAATTTGAATTATTATTCTATCTATATGCCCGGTATATATGTTCTAACTAGGAATATGTAAACAAAAATAATATAAAAAAGAAAGTGAAAAAGGAAAAACAATTTCATTATCAACAATAATATTTAAAACCACTTTTTCATGAACTACTTATTGGTTCATCAAAGTACAAGAATTGTTAAAATAAAAGCATCACATTATGGGTTAATCATTCCAAATGGAAAACTACCAGGCCTCAGCTTTTAACCTTTTGCCTCATCCTACGTGTCACCATGCGCGCTCTCTCTCCTCTCCTCCTTTCCCTCCACGTTTCAACCTTCATTTTTTTTTACAGCTTATTAATATATATATTACTGCTCAGTACACCTCGTACTGTGTGCCTCTTTTCATTTATTTTAATTCCTCTCTGAACAATAGAGAGACTGACAGTGTTGTATGATCACACTATAATTATCTCCTCAAAAGCACTAGTTGCCATCTCTCCCAATTACCCATTATAAGCCCATACCTAAAAAAGTTCTTCTTTTGTCGTTAACACAAAGAGACAGCGAGAGAGAGAAGAAATCTCTCAAGAAAATGGCTGGTGAGGCCATCTCCAAAGCCTTCCCTTTAAGCACCAACATTAACATTCCCTCTCAAGATACCATCAATCCTCCTCCTGCTAAGAAGAAAAGAAATCTCCCTGGCACCCCAGGCAAGTACATATACATATAAATATATATACCTAATTAACATCCTCTATCTCTCTAATTCTCTATCTTTTTCTCTCTCCCACAATATAATTCTCATTGATTTAATTAGCAAACTAAATAAGAAATTAATTAATGCATGATGATCAATCAACAGACCCAGATGCAGAAGTTATCGCGCTTTCGCCGAAGACGCTCATGGCAACAAACCGGTTCTTGTGCGAGATATGCGGCAAGGGGTTTCAGCGAGATCAGAACCTGCAGCTGCACAGGAGGGGGCACAATTTGCCGTGGAAGTTGCGGCAGAGGAGCAGCAAGGAGCCGAGGAAGCGGGTGTATGTCTGCCCCGAGAAGAGTTGCGTGCACCACAACCCGGCTAGAGCGCTAGGCGATCTGACAGGGATCAAGAAGCACTTCTGTAGGAAGCATGGGGAGAAGAAATGGAAGTGTGACAAGTGCTCTAAGAGGTATGCGGTGCAGTCCGATTGGAAGGCACACTCAAAGACATGCGGCACAAGGGAGTACCGCTGCGATTGCGGTACTTTATTTTCACGGTTAGTTTTTCTTTGTTTTTTTTCTTTTTTAATATGTTTAGGTTAGTATGATGTTATGAAATGAAGAAGCAATTAGGTTTTCCTTGTGAATTATTTTTTTCTGAATTATTACTTAAGAAAGTGTTGAAATAAATTAGGGTTTCAAGGTTTTTATATTTTCCTTTTGATGAATTAGTTGATCCATCCATGATAGAATTCATACGCACGCATAATCTGTTTTGAGCATTCATGTTGATACAACTGTTGTTATATGCTTAGGTCAGTAAATTCTTTTCAAGAATCAAGATCAATATTAGTTATTAGTTTATACACCTATATATTGTGTTTATTAATACCTTTGTCGACAAACACATTGATAATCCAATTTGTGTTA